>LR994590.1:1200000-1805000 GCA_905187575.2 Celastrina argiolus | reverse complement strand
TTAACGCTAATTTAATGAAAATATAATATTATATTTGATGTGGAAACAGAAAAATATAAAATAAAATAAAAGTTTAAAAAACTATAACCTGACTTCACAAAAAAGGGGTCTAAAAAGGCTGAAACAAGAAAATAATTCAATTTGAAATCCAGAAATGCATAGGTACAAAAATGGTCAAGGTAGAGCCGAGGTCGGACCCGTTCAACAAATCAAAAATCATAATATTCGTCTGCTGTTGCAATATCCAATCCCAATATAGGGTACGACCATGGCTCTACCTTGACCATTTTTGTACCTATGCATTTCTGGATTTCAAATTGAATTATTTTCTTGTTTCAGCCTTTTTCGACCCCTTTTTTGTGAAGTCGGGTTATAGTTTTTTATTTTGATATTCGGTATTCGCCGAATACTGAATGCTAAAATCAAATGTTTAATTCCAACATTTGATATTTTCCACCAAATTAATCAGTGGTAGTTAAATTAGGATAAATAAAAAGTTTCTTTTCGTTCTTAATGATGCCAGCTTCCGAGAACATCCTCGCACAGTATAGATACGGTACCTACTCCCAGGATCGTAGCAAAAGATAGATAAATGTTTGGAAATTTCGAATGTTTTGAGTATTGCTTTTCGATTAGTTACCACCACATATATAGATCATCGAAGAAGACGGGTTGCGACTTGTCTATACATGTTTACGCGTTCGACAAGACAAGAATTTTGTCGAATAATCGGCGCTTCGTTCAAAAGCATTGCCAAATATTTGGCATTCGTTCTTCGGGCAAATCACTATTCGTGGCATCTTTAAAAATCACCTTCTTTGACTTGGTGTTTTTCAAACTATTATTAATTCAACGTCGTTACTCATTGATATAGGTATAATATTATTGTCTCCATCGTTGGTACAAATCGGTACAATAAAGTTTCAAAGCGCCATAGAAACGTTGTTTTCGCATAGAGTAGCCATAGTAGTTCTATTTATTTACGTTACACTCTTATTAGATTTGTGACGTGCGCGCCGGCCGGCAGACATCAGCCTTGACCCAACCCCAATCAGCGATAGATACTGTTTGCCTTAAATAAACAAAGAATAAAAAGTTTTGTATTCGAAATTCGGATGTTTGTTTTGAAATTGGCATGGAGAGAGATAATGCATATAGGCTATCCCCCTCCATGCCAATTTCACTTGTGACTTGTGAGCTGTATTGCCTATACTCGCAAGTTTCGATAAGCCACTGAGTTATTTTGCCATAAGAGTTATCTCTATGTTGTCGGTGTTAAGTAAAATCCTAAAAACTGATGGGACTGTATACTGTATATTTTAATTTGCATTAATTAAAGAATGACGTCTTAAATCTGAATACATATTTGGTACTGTCAGACCTATACTTTAGTTATTTTAATTAATAATTAGTTACCGGTAGGATTATTACATTCACAAGTCATAAATTTCCCAAGACAGGCGAGACCATAGAGATATATAGTTAATATGGAGTAGCCGCAGTCGACATATACAATTTTTAATTATACAAATATGATGCATTTCAGCGACAGAGCCGAAAAACTATATCGATCTCTTTTTTTCTTGTAAGCATTTGCACTTGACGAAAAAGAACGAAAGAGATAAACATATTTCAATTTTGGCATCAAATGTCACTGCGCTTCGACAATTTGTGGCTCGTGCAACAATCCGCCATCTTTAGCGCTGAGTTTCATGGTAGTTCAGCTGTCAAAAGGTTGTTTACGTTTTTGAAAATTGCAATTTACCAAGATAAAACAAGAAATTAAATTCTCAAATTACGTAGGAGTGTGAAATATTTACATTACAAGATGCCTGTCTGTTTCATTTTGCAGTGTGGTTCGCGGAAAAACAAAATCACAGGTTTGTATTACGTTTTCAAGAATAACTCATAAAATTCTTTATATGCTAACGTAAAACTTATCACAACGATCAATTTGTGTTTGAGGTATATATATTTATTGTTATTTTTGTAAAAAACATATTATTCATGTATATTTTAGTGTTATTTACAAATTTTATAAGTGACAACCCTAATCAAAGGCAGCCATGTTTAGTGACAGAATTGGCACGTTTTTTTTGTAGGTATTTCGCGTCCCTATATTTAGTACGTCCATGGGCGAGACCAATGTTTAATAACATTTTTTTAACTTCTAGTTATCAGTAGCCACATTTAAAAACATTATGCCAATAGGATTAACTACGTTTTTATTTACCATTCTTCATTTCTAAATGCTTTTTAGTATTTTAAGAACTTACTGTAACGGCTGAGATAGATAATCAAATCGATACGGAGTACGGACAAACAAAGCGTAACATATTTTTAAAAATAACTCTTCATTAATTTTTCGCCTGGCAACACCAGTTTACGTATGCGGATTTATTTATTTTTTCTGCGCTCGGGCACGCAGCCGGTGGCTGGATGTTGTCATGAGAGGGACGCGTGCTCAACCGTGATAACCGCAATTCGCACAGATATTATACAACCATTTCATTTTATAGAGATTTGCACTAAAAGCGTCGAGACAATAAACATAAATAAACGAATATAGTTGTACATAAAACACTCGTGCTATTATCTTTAAACAAAATATTTTTTTTAAATAACCGAAGAATTGTGAAGCAGTGAGGGAACTCAATCACGTCAGCATAATATTCTAACAAAAAAATTTATAATAATCGGTTCATCCATTTGGAAGCTACGATGCCACAGACACACATACATACAACTTATTAAGTACATAAAGAAGGCGTTCGCCGTTCAGTTTCCTCATCAGATAAATGATAAATGTTACGAGGTGTTTCTGAAATAATTAAATACTTTTTATGAACTTGTGATAATATTTTCGTAGTACATAACAAAAACTTTCGACATAGTTATTAGTTAACATGGTGCGTATCTACTATCTACTGCGTAACCAAGAAGGAACAAATATTCATTTACAACGTATTTGTCGCAGTCATCTGGTTGAATCTGCTTATTTGATTGAATGACTAGCGCAGTTATACATAGTATAATAGCGTCAAACAGCTCGTACAGATATCAATGTTTTGATAATATATTTTTTGATTAATTTACTTATAGTTATAATAGCACACATTCGGAAATTTTGAAGTTTAAAAATAAAATATTAAATGGCTGTCCTAGTCGCGGATTCATTAAATCTGTTGGTAAAAATAGAATTTAATGAACGGGCTAGGTAGTTATTCAATCAAATAGCAGATTTAACATATTATACTGCAACATATTCATATCGAATCTTAAATGTATGGGCGGTGTTATAATTTTCAATTTTCATTCGATACAACTCTCTATTGATAACGTTACGATAAACGTTGCCGCGTTGATTAATAATTCCATTGAGGTGTCGAGTTAGAAATCATCGTCAATCTTTCACTTAGGTATATATTTTATAGGTACTCCATTTTGTTTCAATTAAATCCACATATAAACAAAAACTGACATTCTACAAAATTAATGTGTCACTGTATTTCTTCATTGCACCGTGAACAAGTGACACCTAATATACACCGTTCCCATTCAAGGTGGTCCATGAGTATGACGAATGTGTTCTGAGAGATCTAAACTCGATACTGAATTAACGACTAATGTAAATATCAACAGCTTAGTTTCATCATCGATGATGATCGTTTCAGCAGTACCAGTACTAGACGTCATAGCTGAGGAGAGCTTTGTACAGACATAAGCCAAAGTATTTACGGGGGTAGTTGCCTATTTCGCCAGGTTTTGCAGGCGGGTTGGCGAGCGCACTTTCCAGATAGGGAGGTGCTAAATAACGATGTCCGCAGAAACGATGCGGTTTACTACCAAATACTTATGTATCTACTTTGTGCAAATACCAACACAACAGCCTGAGTAACATAAACAGTTCAGCCAAATAGGGTCATCAACGAATATTCAGGAATAAAACATTTTTGTTTGTTTTATCGATAGCAACAGAAGATCGCGACCCTCTCACAGTGAGGCAATACCTCGTATCGCGCTGATAAACAAATAAATGAGTAACGGCTGATATTTGTAATAGCTAAGCAATACAGTTTCGACAATGAATACACCAATTGTGAAAATATTTCACTTGACATTTCATATGTCATTTATTTAACTTACACATGTTTCACCCTCAGAACAAAGATCATTGAGATCATAAGGAACTGTACTAATAGTTCAATTTCACACGGCAATAATAGTAGACTACCTGTCTCTTTCTTACAACAAGAGTTTTAAGTAAGAAATAAGTATCTACACTCTTTTTATCAACGCCCCCTTTATTGGCTGTGATATACTTCTGCTGCCACCGACGCCATTTTACATGTCACTTTGTTTACATGTCAAACGTTGTTATTGTGAGATTTTTAGGGTTTTTGAGTGATTTTCGATTTAATTACTGCGTAAAACTGTAAAATAATTCTGAATTCATTATATTCGGTAACACGAAGTCCTCTGTAGTAAGTTGTGGCCTATGCAAAATCACCGGTAAGTAGCTAACATTTATTTAAATTGTTGTATATTGTTTAGTTTATTTGATATAAAGTGTTTAAAAATCAATTTCTTTGAGTTAGCTCAGTTGTGGGGTATAAAATCCGCAATATTCTTAAAAAAAAGAAAGTGGGCAACCCTAATCCGCCATGTTTGTATTCAGTTTTGTTTATTTAGGTATGCAGGCAAAGTACATGCTTATGCCAGTTCCATATGATTCTTTATTCTGAGGTTTCACCAAGTAATTTTAAAGTTGCCATGTTAAATATCATGTTATCCCTCTCGTATTTCCTGTCAATGAATGAGATGGCATGGTATTTTAACATTGCTTGGTGAAACACGGCCTAAAGCTTAGATATACGACAGGAAGTGGTTCTAACACGGAAGATTTGTCCCACACTAACATACAACAGTAACAGGGCAAGTTGAATATTCAAGTCCATTATACTCAACTCTCAAGTCCAAAAAATGCCGATGGATATTAATTGTTAATTTCTTGCAAGTATTTGACGAAGTAGCAGTTGTTGTTGATTGGTTGTTCTTTCAGGTTCACTTATACTTGTAAATTAGGTGACAAGAGCCATGACCCGAGCTGAACCGACACGAACCAGCTTCGTCTGACCCGCGCTACGTAAACACTGGTTCCGCAGGAAAGGTCAATTGACAACGACCTGATTTCGGCTGACTACATCCAGACTTGAGCCAGACTACACCTACGAAATAGTCGTAATTTAGGTAATGTCAGTAGCCACAGCAGGAATAATCAATCTATCAATAATTTATTCACAGAATGCAGGTGGTAGCGCTTAAAACAGATCCATACATTCTACCATGAAAATTATTTTTTTATTGAATTTATGAAAATTATATTTATATTAATCTGGCGTGTGAAAATTAAATAATATACAAATCTATTTACAAATGTTACGATTAAACAATAAAAAAAAAAAATTTAAACTACAAAAAAAAACTACTTAACATACAAAATAATTAATTAGTAAAATTTCAAATATTTTTATTATTATTACAATTGAGTATTCGTAACGATATTGGGAGCCTGTTATACATATTTCTCTTTCGATAACGATGCGAATGCGTAGATGACAAAAATTTAAGACATGAGTAGATGAAGGTGAAATGTAGCAAAATTCTGATTTCTAAAAAATGTAGTCCAAACTGTCGCTTAAACATTTTAGAATACGTCGAAACGTATTAAATACATTAATCTGAAGATCCGTCTCTAGAATCGATGCACTTAATACGTTACTTGATATCCTAATGTTTAAGTTACTGTTTAAACTAAATTTATGGGATTTTTTTTGCGACATACCACCTCCACCTATTCATGTCTTTTCAAGTGTTCTATTAAAATTATTCATCTTAATATATATATTTCTTGTGTGCGTGTGTATGTGACTGAACTCCTCCTAAACGACTGGACCAATTTTGATGAAATTTTTTGTGTGTGTTCGTGGAGATTCGAGAATGGTTTAGATTTACAATTGGAACCGATAGGTGGCGCTGCAGTCAGTATGTCAAGCAATTAATTAATAAGGCAATACGAAGTTTGCCGGGACAGCTAGTAATATTATAATAATTGGATTAACTCCGGACCATCTCATCTGAAGAGAGAGGGACGCAGCGCTTGTCTCTTTTGTAGAAAACCGGCGTAAATATGTTTCGCCGCGATGACGATTGACGACCCTCGTGAGCCCAAAGGGACTTGATCAGGAGGATTTTATTTATAAGGAGGACTCAAGAAACATGTTTTGTCTTACTCTTAACAAAGTAATGCAGCAGCAACAATTTGTTTCCGGCCTTTTAGTTCCTATTCATCTTCATTTTATCTATGACGTCAAGTAGGTAGGTACTAGACATAAACCTCAAAGTATTTCACAGTAATAAATTAATAATACACAAATTACTTGCACTTTTTCCACTTTATTAGTTGTTAACCATAAGATTTATTGAAATACATGACCGGTTTCGACTAACGGCCGAAATTAATAATTAACTAATCAATCTTGATTGGGAGGCCGGATAGCAGATTAAAGAATGGCCTCTGTTCGAATATGACAGTTAGTGCATGTGTATATTGGTGTATATTATACATTCTGTCAAAATATTGCTATCCGATATATTTCGGGGATTGCACTTTGAGATTGAAAATCTGTCAAGAGACGATCTAAAGACGGACGTATTTAGATTTCAGACATATTATTAACATGCACTAAGTGTCATTTTCGAAATCAAATTGCTAAAATTAAATCAAGATTGATTATTAATTTCGGGTGTAAGTCATCATCAGGTGTTTCATAGGGGGTAGTTTCCTATACTCACCACGCTTGATAGGCGGGTCGGCGAGCGCAGTTTCCAGACAACAATGTCTACGGAAATGCTGCTGCCTATTTTCAGGTATAATATTGGGCGTGTTCCTTTAAGCGCTCTTTTTACACTGAACGCTCAGATCATTCATAACGCACACAGTCGTTTCTTTAGCACAATAATAAAATTTTCGATCTGAACGTTTCAATAAACTTTACTGCTAGTGGAACGACTGACAGATGTCAAAATTTAACATTTCCTTTTTATCTCATAAATTCTATTTATATTTTAAATTAACAATAATAACTACATTATAAAAGAATCTATAATAAATTTGCTCGATCCATAACTTAAAAATAACATCGAGATCAGTGAAATCTAAGTAAACGTCAAAAACAAGATGGGATCATTCTGAGCGTTTCGAACAGTTTTTGACAGCTGACACTTGCTTGTGGAACACGAGTAAGAACAGTTCAAAACGATCTTATTGATTCTTTAAAGTGCTAAAGAAACTCGAATCTGAACGAAAAAAACGTTATTTTCGTTTACTATCAGCGCCTGGAACACAGGGGTAATATGCCTTCTGTCACCTTTCCCTTATCCACGAGAAAGATGGGTACCCCACGGAAAACTTTTCACGGATCATCGGCCGTACCATCCTTTTCTCAAAACAATTCATGCCATTTTCGACCCCTTATAACTTCGTTGTCGATAAAACTATAGCCTTGCATTTTTACATACTAATTAGGCATTGTATAAACACGGTATATTTCAAATTTCATTAAATTTGAAACAGAAGTTTAAGAAATATAACTTGTCAAACTTCTTAATAATGTACTTCATTTAAAATAAATAGATAGGTACCTACATAGAGAAGTAAATGTACTATCATTTAGCAAACGCCCGAAAAAGGCACTAAGTTTTAATATATTTTTCAATGTATTTTGATTTTTCTGTATGTACCTACTTGGTTGCTAATAAAGAGTTTGAGTTTAATTTTGTCACTGACTGACTCACTCTCACTCAATAGTCCGTGAATCGTGATATTACAATATCAATTTACTTTCGAATATCACATGCAAAATGTGCATTCATAGTAAGTAGTGATTAAAAGTCTCCACAAATTAACCTAGAATCTAAACGAAGTAAAGACATCCCGTCAAGGCGAAAAGAAGAAATTTATTTTATTTTACATGATGATCCTTTAATATTTTACTTAAAGGTTGTTATTCCTCTTCTCTGTAATTAAGCTATTAGCTAATTAAAAAATATGCCTTCCTAATTGTATTTTTATGTATAAAAGTACATACTGTTGTTTCGTATAGTTATTAAAATACTAGCTGACCTGTGCCCACTTCGTTGAGCATGGAAACCGTGTAAACCTTCCCGGGACTTCCACGAATATTTCAAGACCAAAAATAGCCGAATCAGATCAGCTGATCTCGAGTTTTAGCGAGACTAACGAACAACAATTGATTTTTATATAGCCTATGTTACTCAGTGATAATGTATGTAGCTTTCTAATGAAAAAAGAATTATTAAAATCGGTCCAGTACTTTTTGAGTTAAGTCGTTACATACAAAAATACTACATAATAATACATACTACATAAGTATACATACTGTATCTGGTTATTTTAATTTATAACGTTAATGTCATGAATAAAAAATGATCATTACTTTTGGTTTATTATCTACTTTGTGCTTTTGGCAACATAACAAAGCGATCGAAGACTTTTGTTTATTAAAATAGGAATTCATAGCTTCTTTGTTCACGATTAGCTGTTCCCGCGACTTCGTTCGCTTGATTTTTGAGCAACTTAAGCCGCAATGAATGTCACCAAATGTAACTAATTTTCCCCGTTTTTGCAACATTCCTCACTGACGCTTCGCTCCTATTGGTCGCAGCGTAATGTTATATAGCCTAAAGCCTTCCTCTATAAATGGACTATCCAACATAAAAATAATTTTTCAAATCGGACCAGTAGGTCCTGAAATTAGCGCGTTTAAACAAACAAACAAACAAACTCTTCCGCTTTATAATATTAGTATAGATAAAATTGGTCAAGGGTGCCCACGAGTGATAATTGGTAACCGACCTTTTTGTAGGTACCTAACAAATAGAACATACTGATTAATAAGTAAAAATAAGGTGAAAATATTAATATTTCGAATACAAGAATTAGTGTCATTAGGACATAAAAAGGTGAAAAAAAATTGTTTTACATAAGTCAAAAATAAAAAACATTGAAAACATGATTATTTCAATTTTTCACATAAATTTTGAGTTTATGTGAAAAAAGTGTTATTACAAAAGTTGTAGGTCTCTATATTACCTACAACTTTGTCATTTTATTTTTTTCCATAGGACTTGTATTTTTGCCGAAAATCGAGATACGCCGTGTTTTACCCTTAAGAACTCATCTCCTTCCACTTCCCGGCCTCAGATCGCCCATAAATTATTTTTCCTTTCATTTTTGTTATATTCTCGCCCTTTTTATCTCTGGTCTCATACTACTATATTTTTTTTCTCTTTCTACCATTTTCAAAATTATCGACCCTGGGCCTTATTATTATTATATTTAAAAAGTTAATATGTCATAATTTTGACGTTTTACCTTTTTAAATAGTGTTTTAAAAACTATAACCCGACTTCGCAAAAAATGGGTCTAAAAAGTCTAAAACAAGAAAATAATTCAATTTGAAATCCAGAAATGCATAGGTACAAGAATGGTCAAGGTAGAGCCGTGGTCGCACCCGCTATTAGCATCGAGACTTGAATTTTTTTTCTACCGTATTTCGGTGTGAACTAATGCTTAAATTTTATTAGCGGGTACGACCACGGCTCTACCTTGACCATTTTTGTAAATAAATAGGTTATTTCTGGATTTCAAATTGAATTATTTTCTTGTTTCAGACTTTTTAGACTCATTTTTTGCGAAGTCGGGTTATAGTTTTTTAATCTTTTTTTTTATTTAATATTTTTCTGTTTCCACATCAAATATAATATTTATTATATTTTTCTTAGATTATTAATTGGAATCAGCGCCCTTCGCCCTTGTACTAAAGGGCCTGTTCCAGGAGACGCTCTGAACGTTCAGATCATTCATAACGCTGACATTGACAGCTGACAGTTCCTGTGAAAACAGTTCAAAACGATCCTAAACAGTGCTAAAGAAACGCAAATCTGAACGAAAAAAACGTTATTTTCGTTTACTATTTTCTTTAGCACTGTTTAGGATCGTTTTGAACTGTTTTCATAGGCACTGTCAGCTGTCAATGTCAGCGTTATGAATGATCTGAACGTTAAGAGCTCTGGGGCCTGATTACGCAACTCCGTGGGCATCAATTCTCCGTGGATATCTACTTCTTCTTCTTCGTCATACGTCATTATCAACCGTCATTGTGATGCTAAATCTTTTTAAAATACGTTTTAATAACATATAATCATTAGAAAAACCGGACAGCTATGTCAAAAAATTGATTCCCACTTTGCCACTCAAAGAACGAACGAAATGCATAATTGACATTAATTTGGCATATTATTGTTATTTAATGTTATATAATGTTATTTCCTTGCAAAAAATGGACCTATGGAAAGTCCAAAACCTATTTTGATAACTCAGAAAATAAGTAAGTATTCACTATGTAACATGTTACGTGCAGCGTAAGCAGATATGCACATACGCATAATGCATGTGTGATGTAGCCCGTAATGAGATGCCCCGCTTAGTATTTAAGACTAAAATTTTTATTGTTCAGTTTATAATTTAGTATCCGTAAGGGTATGTTGCCCTGTCGGCACCTATGTAATTACCTATGTGTACCTATGTAGATAATATGTATACGTGATAATATATTATGAAGTCTGAAGTGTAACTTTTATTTAACGACCACATATAGGGCACACCCCTACAACTATAATATGTAGGTAATTGATCCTTTTCGTTGTTTGGATCTTTTATATTTCATGATTGAATTGCTTCATAGCATTTTACGAAAACGTAAGACTAGCTGACATGTGCCCATTTCGTTGAGCATACGACAGTTTGTGATGAAATTCAGTTTAAAGAAAAAGAAAACCCGAACCCGCAACGTGAAGTCTACAACGTAGAACTCTAAACGTGGAACCCGCAACGCGAAAACTGGTATGCGGAACTCGCATCTAGAGTACCTACTACAGTTATTCCTCATAATGTAGGCCAACCGGAAACATTTGACAGCAAGGTAAAGTAGGGCGCGGCAGGAGGTGTTTGGCAGGGCGAGGCTTCATTTCGGGGTACGAATGTGTTGGACTCAAGGCGGTACTATCGTCATCAAGACCGCTGATGGGGAGCGACATAAGGTGCAGTGTATTGAAGAGCTCCAGCCTATCATGTCGAAATACCCTAAGGCATCTTCATCAACTCCATAGTTATTAATGATTAGACACCATTGTTGCTCCGTAGTTTCTGAAATTCCTCTTGTTATAGTTTTCATTGCTTTGTTACAATATGTCACTCAGTGTCCCTTCACTATAGTTATATATGTATACGTGTATCTTCTCATCTCAGTTATATGTTTGGTTTGTTTTCTTTTTGTTAATTGTGTATGGTACTATTTGCCGGTAACTAATAATTTTATACATCACTTTAATTTTTATTACAATTACATTTATTTTGTTACTGGCATGTGACAACTGATTAATCTTCAACTGTCAACATAAAGTTCTGTCACACTGACATTTGACAGACATGTATACAAAGTGCGTTCGGATATTCGCACGCACAATTTCAACAAGAAGCATTAATTATTTTTATTACGCCGTAGTTTTAACTTTGTTTTTGTCCATCATTTCAACTTTTTGTCATTACCTATGTAAATAATATTTTTATTTGCTTCCATTTTGTAACATTGCTATTTTATGTTTTGTCAGTTGGCGGGTGGTACAGACGTGCAAATAATAATAATTTATTATTGAATACAAGTCTAGGAATATTTAATATAATCTCAGAATAGTATAATTTTTATATTTTATATATTTTTATCTTTATAGTACGTATATTTAGTTTTCTATTGTATATAATATGTCTGATATTGAGTCTTTTTATTCTGCCAACGATTCGAACATCTCATGTAATGACGAAAGTTTTGAATCAGTAAGTAACACGTTAGGGGAAATACTGTCACAAAACTTTAATTCACAAAAATATGGGATCATAAATATTTGTCACATTAATGCGCAAAGTGTACCAAGTCACTTCAGTGACATGATTGAAGCCTTTTCTGGAAATAACGTACATGCCGTCCTGATTTCAGAGAGCTGGCTTAAACAGCATCTTCTTTCCACATCATACGCACTGCCGGGCTATGTTCTGATCCGCAATGATCGGATCGGTAGGCGAGGCGGTGGTGTCGCCATCTATCTGCGTAGTGACCTTCCTTACAAAATAATAGCCTCCTCTCCATCCGATGGTTCTTCTGCTGCAGAACATCTATTCCTTGAGGTCCATGTGAAAGGGACCAAGTTGGCCCTCGGAGTACTTTATTGTCCTCCGTCTATCGATTACTTCTCTGATTTCGAGGCAGTTCTTGAAGCGTTGAGTACGGAACATGCACATCACGTCATCATGGGCGATTTTAATACGGATCTTTTAGACCTGTCCTCTCCTCGTTCCCGAAAACTCTCACATTTAATTGAATCTGCCAGTCTTCATCTTTTACCTCTCTCCGCTACCCACCATAACTTTAACGGTGAGGACACATGGCTAGATTTAATCCTCACATCCAATCTTTCCTTGGTCCATTCATATGGTCAAATTCCCGCTCCTGGCTTTTCCCACCATGACCTCATCTATATTTCCTACATCCTAAAACCCCCTAAACCCTGTCCTAAGATTTTATATACGCGTTGTTTTGGTGGGGTCGATATGGAACAACTAAGGATCGATGCAGCTGAAATTGATTGGGAACCATTATACGAAGCATTTACTGTCGACGATAAAGTTTCCATTTTTGGTGACAGCTTATTAAAATTGTATGATGCTCATGCACCACTAAAAAAGGTTAAGCTCAAACATCTGCCAGCACCTTGGCTGTCTTCAGAAATACGCGAGGCAATGAGGCGCAGGGATCGTACCTTTACAAAATTTAAAAAAAATCGTTGTGTGACAAACTGGGACATCTTTAAGTCGGCTAGGAATCGTTGCAATCAGATGATACGTAATGCTAAACGCCGCCATATTCTTGAAAATGTAGCTTCTTTATCCCCACCTAATATTTGGAAGTTCCTTAAAACAATAGGTATAGGCAAGTCACAAGATCTCCAGGACCTGCCTAGTAACATTAGTCTTGATGATTTAAATCTTCACTTCTCCGCAACATTACCCCTAGATGATCTCACCAAATCTCAGACCATTAGCTATTTAAACAGCCTATCTCGTCCTAACATAGACCCATTTTATTTCTCTCCAGTTACTTTAGACGAGATCGACAAGACTATTAAGTCAATTGATTCTAAAGCCATGGGATGCGATAACATCAGTCGCCGCATGATCACCACCATCCAAGAGCAACTCCTTCCTGCCATTACCCACATTATTAATTTCTCCCTCGATTCATCAGAATTTCCAAACATGTATCGCAAAGCTTTTGTTCGCTCACTTCCAAAAATCCTCAACCCTACACATCCTTCACATTTTCGCCCTATTTCCATCCTCCCCTTCCTATCAAAGGTTCTTGAAGCCTGCGTCTTTAAACAATTGTCCGGGTTTGTTTACCGAAACAACTTGCTTTCCCCACTTCAGTCCGGTTTCAGACCTGGACATAGCACTACCTCCGCCCTGTTAAACGTGACAGGTGATATAAGAGCAGGCTTCGAGAGCTCTTTGATTACCGTTTTAGTGCTTATAGACTTCTCGAACGCATTTAATCATGTCAATCATGATATCCTATTGGCCGCACTTTCCGGTCTTTTGATCTCGTCTGAAGCATTAACTTGGATTTCTTCTTATCTTCGAGGTCGTCAGCAGTCAGTGCGCATGGACAGGACGTCCTCTACCTGGCACAATATCGACGCTGGCGTTCCTCAAGGCGGTATTTTATCTCCCTTACTATTCACTATTTTTATAAATCTCATTACCAAAAGACTTCGTAGTACGTATCATCTTTATGCCGATGACCTGCAACTTTATGTCCAGATAGGATTGGAACAATTATCAACTGCCATTGAGAAGATAAATGAAGATTTAAGTGCAATAAGAGAATGGTGTAATAGCTTTGGGTTAACAGTAAATCCTACTAAATGCCAGGCCATATTGTTGGGTAGTCCTAGATATATGAGTAAAGTGGATTTACGGTCTCTTCCACCTGTTATGTACAGTGGATCTGTAATCAATTTTAGTACTAGCGTTAAAGATCTTGGTTTACATATCGATTCCTCTCTTACTTGGCAAACCCATATCACCGAAATTTCCGCTAAAGTGACGGGGATCTTGCGTTCCCTTTACCGACTCAAAAATTTCCTTCCTATCCCGGTTAAGACTTTGTTAGTACAAACCCTCATTTTCCCAATAATTGACTATGGTGACGTGTGCTGTTTCGATCTTAACGTTGATAAGCTTAACAAGCTTGATCGTCTTTTCAATAGTTGCATAAGATTTATCTTCAACTTGCGAAAATTCGATCATGTTTCTCCCTATCGCTCCAAGTTGCACTGGTTGCCAGTTCGTCAACGACGCTCCGTGCGGGCATTGTGCATGCTTTACTCGTTGCTGCACCATCCTAACACTCCAGAGTATCTCTCTTCCCTCTTTCAATACCTCTGCAGCAGCCACGACAAGAACCTCCGATCAGTCAACAACGAGCTTTTACTTTGCCCTTCCCATAAATCAAGTATCGTCCACTCTTCTTTTAACATACAGGCTATTCTTCTCTGGAATGCTCTTCCTCTGGAAATCAGGACGTCAAACACCAGAGACACATTTAAGCGCAGACTTCGTGACTTTTATTTTAAACAATTGGCAGATTCATAAGATTCTCAGTATTTTATATAAATATATATATATATATATATTATAGTACATATATTTATTATTTATTATGTAGTTTATATTTATTAATATTATTATGGTATAGTTCCTATATATGTATATAATATATATTATTTAATTTATGTATATTGTTTTATAACGTAATTTATGTTATTTATAGCATGTTTTGTTGGTTTTTTTATTAGTCTCTTTTTTTCACCGGCACCTATACAATTTTGTTTCTGTAACGCCCAAAGGTTGACTGGTAGAGAATGCTATACGGCATTAAGTCCGCCTTTGTACTGTGTGTGCATTAAGTTAAATAAATAAAAAATAAATAAAATAAAGTAACGTAAAAGGATGTCGACGAATGATAATAACAATGAGGGGTTTTCGAAGTGTCACTTTTAGGTACAGAGACTACCGTAAGATGGCGCTTGCATAATGTAATATGTCAAAAAAATCTTTGATCTTTGTTGGGTGGTTAATAGGGTTGCCTGAATAAAGCTATTATCCATTTTCTGGTAGAGAAATTATTCATAAAGTGGTTAAGTCGCTGTAGGTATGCTGTTTCATACACAAAAATAATCCTTTCAAATTCCTTTCTTAGTGATCTCCTACACTTCCGAGGAAACCTACATACATTATAGCTAGCTGGCTTCAATATCTTTGATTTTTCAAACAAATAATTAATTACACTTTTCTCCCGTTTCCGTAGGGATTTCGGGAAGTTCTTGTTTAGTACTCCCCTATACTTACATTCTATGAAAGATACATGCCAAATTTCAGCCTGCTGCCGAGTATTTTCGACTCTTAAGTGGTTGGTATATATAGGTATATTGAGAATATGTAGCCTGAACTGCAGTTGGATTAAACATTGGCTCTGACTGCTGCTGGAGCTGGTTAGCTTGCTGACAAGCTTCATTCCATGGGAATATAGAAGGAACAGCTTTTCTTTTAAGTATTTTTAGGCGATGAGCTGCAAACAAAAGTTTGGTTTTTAGGTATAAACTCCTAAGATAGGTACCTACTGTATTATGTTTCCATTAAGTTATGATACCCAAGATAGGTAACAAACATAAAGATATGTACATATATTTAGGTTAAGAAATAAAAAAAATGTTACTAATTTAAGTCTAATGTCAATAAACTTTATTATTATTTCTTATTGCAAGCTAAGATAAATATGTATTTTCCATGTTGGGCCTCTTGCCAAATGTGATGACGGAGAGATGAAATCTGCAGGCTGGCGTAATCATTTAATCCATCTTGATCTCCGAGTTTCATCTTGGGGAAAGCGGTGGTTACCTATATTTTTACAAAATTGTACTACGCATGGACTAGCCATGTTTAGTTTAGTTCTCAGGGCACAATTAATAATAAACTATTGCAAGTGAAAGAAAGAAAGTTGTAAGATAAACAAACAAAAAACAAAGCGGAAATTGACATTTTACACAGGATTTGACATATTACTTAGGTTTAATGCCATCTATCAGCATTTTTCTTAAACTAGTAGAACTGTCAAAATAAAAACCGCTCATTAGATGAAAAGCGTAATAGCGCTTATTTCATTCACATTCGATAACATTACCATGGCGGAGAGTATAATTCAAAGGTTCATGTTTGTTTTGTTGACAGTTACAACAAAAGTAGGAATACGTAATACACGTATTCCTACTTTTGTTGTAACTGTCGAAGTTTTTGTAAGTTTTCTTATACGTGTTGTTGGCTTTTCTGGATTTCAAATCAAATCACATTTGGCTGTATACCGTTTTTTTTTAAATTTTTTTATCGATTTGGAACGCCTCGGCTCGATCTTGGCCAGTCTTTAACGTCTTTAACGTCTAATAGTTGTCATGGTAACAATATTGTTTACAAATAAAAAATAAAAATTATGAAATGCTATAAATACTGTATTTAAATCAGTTTAAACTATTTGGATTAATATTTTTGTAAATCCAAATAGTTTTAGTAGTTTAAACTATTAAATTCCTAAATAATTATTAATTATCCAAATTTTTTTAAAAGGTCTTTCATGATACACAGGCTAAGGTCATAGACCATACTGCCTAGTCATTAGTTTTCTATCAATAAACGAACCATCACCTTACGGCTGCATTCACCATGTGCTTGTCTTGCCAGTCAACTTGCTATGGCTAATAAAATAAAAAATCGTTATAAGTGGGGCTAATTTTACCCAGCTAGGGAAATTAAATTCACCAAAGCCATAGATTAGAGTAATTTATTTAAAAGTATTACTCGAATACCCCACACACAATCCGCTGTCAAAACACTTGCCGTTAAACATGTGTTTGGCGAGATAATAGTGTATTATATTTAAGTGTAATTTTAGATGAATAAATAATTTTAAAAAACTTAATAGACTACTTTAATCAGTAAAAAAAAAATAGTCTGTGGTTGGAATTCAATCGAGAAGAAGAAGAAAGTAGTCATGAAACATCCAAGCCGGCAGCTCGATATCTGCCGCTTTCATTTGACAGTTCAAAGCTGTGTTCATATGTCAAAATGCACTGTTTACAAGCATTTCGTTCCTTCTTTGAGTGGTAAAATGGACATCAATTTTTAGACTTATGTGTCCGGCTTTTTTGATATTTTAACTTTTTAAATCGTGTTTTAAGAAGACGAAGATTAATATGAGAAGATTTTCGCGTTTGCAGTGTCCGCATTTCGGGTTACGCTTTGAAAGTTCCGCATTGCGAGTTCCGGGTTCTTATTTACTGGCAATTACTGGCAATCATTTATAAGTTACAATTTACTCACACTTTTTAGGGAAACTACACAAAACAGTAAGTTAATAATGATAAATACCTATTGTTTGTAAATTATTGTAAAAATTTCCAATCATGGAATCTCATATGCCCTTTACAACTTATTTATTGTATATTATTTATTGTAAATAGCTATTTATATTCTGGTATCTGTATTTAAAAGTACATAGTATATAGTGCTAAAATGCTGTTAATATGTACTTATTATGTATCGTAATTGGTTAATAGCATAGAATTAAGTTACCATTACGAGACGCATATTGAACTACAACCACATTAGTACTATTCTAATCTGTGACTACAACAATAGTTCATATTTCAGTTCACTTGTCCGGTTTTATGACAGCCGGACACGTAAGAAGAAGAAGTAGATATCCACGGAGAATTGATGCCCACGGAGTTGCGTAATCAGGCCCCTGAATAGGGAAGCTAATGGAAATGCCATATTGACATATAGATACTTCATTATGTATATAGTCTAAAAACGAAACAATAAAAGTAGTGACGTCTTTGTCTAACGTATGTAATTAAAGCAAAACAATAGTATACTTATCAGTATCGCTATATTGGCAATACTTGTCGTGACGTCACGATTGTGCCGTGTCCGACATATTGTGTTGATATGTACTTTAATCAGTGTTTCCACAATGAGGGGAAATTCCCCTTTCAAGGGAAAATTAGGGTCCAGAGGGGAAGAAAAAGGAGATAGACTATAAAAGGGGAAATTGCGGGAAATTATAGATAATTTAGCTAGCTGTACCGTGGACTAGCGTGCTACCGTATGAAAGAAACAGTGACAGCACGTTTAGGTGGCTTGCAGTTGCATTGGGCTGTACAAACTTAAGGTGTATTATTTCTAACTGATCTTTCATTAGTTGTACAGAAGTTAGTAATTGTAGAGCACTCAATCAATTACACCAACCACAATTTTTTTTTATTAATATTAAATTTAAAGGGGAAATCTGAATTGAGGCGTGGGGAAACGAAATCTTTACAGTGGAAACACTGCCTTTAATAGTGATGTGAACTAATTCCTGTATCGTTTAACACTATTTACCGCTGTGAAGATAATAATTAGCTTAAGAAATTTTAAAGATTGTGCAGAAATATATTGGTAAAACATTAATTTACGATGCCTGCTAAGTGCAGCATAATTAGTTGTGGTGTAATATCAAATCGAAATCGGTGATTGTTTTGATTTTAGCACCCTATTCTTTTTTAAATTATCAGTTAAAAAAGACCAGTACGTCTCTTAGGGCATAAACTGAGTTAAGCGGGCACCCGCGCGGCTTCATACAAAAGTGACCCGTCGCGGAAAGCCGCGCGGGAGACCCGTCGCGGGAAGGCGGGCCGCGCGCCCGCGCTACTGAGCCCGTCTCCCCGCGACGGGCACCCGCGCGGGTCACTTTTGTATGTAGCCGCGCGGGTGACAGCTTCATGTTTCAAATAAATAAGTAGATTGACTTGGCAATCGCATGAAAACAACATAATATTTTGTCTCACAGTGATACGTATATTAAATCAGATCTTTTAGTGCGATTGCCAATCAATCTACTATTTATTTTAAATATGAAAGATTATTAATAATATTGATTTTGATCACTATAAGATGTTGTTAGACCGACCGACTAACCCCTACTTGTCATAACATGTATCTCACAACTTTTTACGGTAGAAGAACGAAGTAGCGAGACTTGGCACTTTTTACAAGTTATATTTTTGATAGGAATTTCTTTTTGTAGAAAATTTACTAAAACGCGTGTTTTTGTTAAAAAGTGCAAATATAACTTTGTAATCCTATAGGTTTATTATGGATTACAAAGTTAATTGTGCAGTTAGCGTATTTAGATAACTAGACAGAAATTCCAAAATGTTTAGGTTTTTCCGTCATTTATATACTAAACGCCACTTGTATTCCAAATTTGAAGCTTCTATGTCTGCTAGAAGTGCCTAATACTTTTGATACTCGGTCAGTGAGTGAGTGAGTTAGTGACAAAATTAAGTTTGACAAGTTATAATTCTTAAACTTCTGTTTCAAATTGAATGAAATTAGACCGTAACTAAAAATGCAGGCTTCTCTGGCTTTAACCCACAACAAAGTTATAAGTTATAGGTTGAAAATGGCCTGAACTGCTTCGAGAAAAGGAGGGTACGACCGTGCTTAACTTGGCAGATTATAGACGTACATCCTCATCCTGTCATTTGGAACCAGGCGAATGAATTATATAAAGACCAAGGCGCGCGGACGGCAGCATGGCTCTAAATTTGCAAATAATTATAACCTATTTGAAAATTTCGAAAATTTCAGTGACGCAGAAAAATCATAATATTAAGTTCTCCATCGATACGACTGTTGAACGACGTACATGCAAACTGTTAAAATTAAACTGGAGACACTGCGTAAGTCGGGTCTCCGCGACGGGCTCCGCGACGGGCCACGAGACGGGTCACGCGACGGGCCACGCGACGGGCCACGCGACGGGCCCCGCGACGGGCGCCCGTTTAACACAGTTTCAGGCCTTATAGGCTGAAAGTCTTAAGTCGTCTTTTAAAATACGCGACATGGTTCTAGGGGCTATCTTCATCTTCCGAGATAAAATCTTTTGTTTTCGAACCGGATTTCTTCGAATTCTTTCTCTTACTGCCTTAACCACATTTTCCGTTCGAACACAGCTAGCCGGCCAGATTTTTTTCTGTCACAAACAGAGGAGGTCTCATTGTACCTATTAATAGCCCGGTACACAAACATTTTGTTTATACCAAGCGTGGAGATGTGGAGAGTTTTAAAATTGCATTGGGCTCCATACCTACTTTGTGTAACGCAATCACAGCGATTCTGTTCTCTTTATCACCCACTCCATTTCAATATCGCAAAATAATAAACAATGTAATGGCGCAACAGTATTTAGTAGCTTCACTTACTCTACATTTCAGTTAAAACGTGATGCTTAGCCGTTTTATTTCACACACGATAAATGAATGCCTATAAAATCTTCGTAACGGTAGCAAAACGGCAAAGTATCACGTTTTAACTGAAATGTAGAGTAAGTGAAGCTAAGCCTAGTAAAGTAAGGGCGCATAGATCAAGAACTTTGGTACCTACTACATGGGATTTGTCCACTTTTTGATAAATCTTGATCAAGGTGCTTGTAGATTTAGGGCGAGTAGTCTTTAGAGCTTGGCTTTATACGATATCTGATAACTTTTTCACAGGGTAAGCTGTATAGACTCGTCTTGGCAACATTTTTACATGAAAATGTTTTTGGTGGGATTTCATTTATTTTTGTAAGTTGGTTAATGGACTTGTTTGAGTTTAAAAATAACCTATTTTGACCCCGGGCAATTACTTTCGCCTTATTCTTCGTCTGGAATTTAGATGATTTATTGTATTTCTCTTTCATTTGATACCCATATTGTGAGAGTACCTGTGAAAACGATAAATCGCTATTTTGGATTAAAAATAGCGGCATTCATGAAATCTTGTATGAATTGTATTTGTTTTCTCAAACTCTCTCATCATTTGTTACTCATATTGTAGGGGTTGATATGAAAACTATAAGTCTCCATTGTGGCTGTGTAACACCGAACTTCAATAAAACACCTCACTACTATAATTGAACTCTCTTTATACTGTATTCTTGTTTTTTTTTTCGAAAGTGCTATAAATCTATCCGGGTGGCTAGTTGTTTAGTCATAAGCTTGTTTAATAATTTTAGTGTTTGCTAAAATAATAATAATATCTCCCACACTGATTTCGGTGACGGTGACCGGTTTCATTGAAACCAGTCCAGCTACGCAGGAGTTATAGTGCCCAAGTGTGTGCGCAATGCATAGAAGCACTCTCTTTTTCTTCACTCTCGTAACCCACTGGGACGGATAATCGACACGACTGGCGGGAGGTCAAGCGCAGGGCCAACTTTTTACATGCCCATCCGACGCATGGATCACATTTCTTGTCAGCCAATTAGGTGATCAGCCTGCCTTGTCTAAACCAAACTAAAAATGTGTTTCCAAGGTGGGAATCGAACCCACGACGACCACAGTCGAGAGCCAGGCTCTAAACCACTAGACCACGGAGGCGTAATAACTAAAATTGTATAAATAAATTGATCGTATCATATTGAAACTTATAAAATTTTGTCATGCGCCAATCAATTAAAAGTCGATTAAGTACTTAATTTATGGTCACAAATTTCTTTGAGTATCGAAGTTTTTACAATTTAGACTACAAAAAATCTACGCATTTGGAGTTTTATGTAACGTTTGTTTTTCGTTTATTGTTATCATTATAAAACGTTATCGACTGTTAATTGTTTGTGTTTAGATGTTTCACAGTTCTAAACATAGATGTCGCTGTTAGGCATCAGCATCGCGCTATCGAGGTGTCGAACGATTTTTACATAAGATTATACGGATATTACATTAACACTGACGTTAGCTTTATAATCATCTCACATAATATTGTTGTTTTATTTAACAACAGATGGAGCTTGTCCGGACTTGTTCCATATACCGACAGTTATACTATCTCCTGTGTGACCGACAGCAATTTACAACTATTAGCTGCCTGCATATTCACGCTATTTTAAATAAGTGGATAAAAATCAAATTTTCCTCTCATAAATAATATTATAATAATATATTTTTCATCTTCGGTAAAAGTCGGTCACCGATTAATAATTCGACCTATTGTAGATAAATAATAGAATATACTGATTGCAGTAGTGCAACGCACTCAACATACATACAGTCGGACATAAATTATATGGAGCAAAACTGAACGATTATGGGTCCTACAAAAAGTAGGTCGTAGGTTATTTATGTACTTGTATATTATATTCCTTTTATTTTATTTTATTTTATTTTTATTTTTATTTTAAGATACATGGAAAACTTACAGCTAGGAACAATATTTAAAATAATAACAGAATGCATAAATAAAGAGCCAATTAAAAGTTTTCGCTGGTAGTAACAGTGTACACATTGACGTGAGCATAGATTTAAAACACAATAAAAACAATTTATAAAATCAAACAAAAGAATGAACTCTAAACTTAAAAATAATAATAATAATAATAAAGACAATAAAGAACATAAAAACTATAAATGCTATTTTAAATATAGGTTGATCGCAATTACATAACAATGCTTGCCAAGTTGTCACCAGCACATTTCCCGGTAAGAAGCCTCTTTAGAGCCGCGACATTACAATTAAAAATGTCCAGGTCTATTGTAGAACAGGCTAAGTTGAATTGCTTGCTTGCACGATACATGAAGGAATTCTGTCGGTAGTAAGTTTGGGTAGTAGGTAGGAAAAAGGGAACATGACGTCTACTGGATCTAGACGGAATCTTAAAAGACAACTTTGATAACAGATCAGGGCAATCAATAGAGTTTGTTGCAATTTTTGCAAGAAAAGACAGATCAGCTATTTCACGACGGTTCTCTAATGTAAGAAGATGGTGTTTAATACAAACTGACTTATAATGAGAGCTTTTATACGGTTGTTTGATTTGGTAACATAGATAGCGTATGAATTTTCTTTGGATGTTTTCGATTCTATTGTTGTGAGTTTGGTATCTAGGATTCCATATTTGGGAGGCATATTCAAGGTGACTTCTAACCAATGAGCAATATAAGACTTTCAGCGTCTTAGCGCGCTGAAATTCTTTAGAATTTCGTTTTAAAAAGCCAAGTGCTTTAGATGCTAATGCTATTATATTATCCATATGAGAGTTAAAAGATAATTTTGAGTCATGAATGACTCCTAGGTCTTTTACTATGGTACTTCTAGGTAACGATTGATCCCTAAGAGAGTAATCGTAGCTAATGATATTTTTCTTGCGAGTGAAAGTAACCACTGAACATTTTTGTGGGTTCAGGTCCAAACGATTAGTGACACAATATTCCTCAAGGGCACGGAGATCTGCCTGAATACAGAGAGCATCACGCAAACTCGATATGCGTCTGTAGATTTTCATATCATCAGCAAAGCACAGTAATTGGGATGAATTAAGGCACTGGTTTATATCATTTACGAATATAGTGAATAACAAGGGCCCAAGTATGGACCCCTGTGGAACGCCACTTGGTATCCATAACCACTTGGATATACAATTATTAATAGCTACGGCTTGGCTACGATTATTAATGTATGACGCAAACCATCTGAGTAAGCTACCGTGAACACCAACCTGCTCTAATTTGTGAAGTAGTATTCTATGATCAATTCTGTCAAAACATTTACTATAATCAGTGTAGATGACGTCTACTTGGGCACCGTTATCCATAGAATCAGTTAGAAAATCATTCAGTAGGACCATGTTGGATGTCGTTGATCTGCCAGGCAGAAATCCATGCTGGTAAGTTTCAATTGAGTTCTTAACTGCAGAGTATAGTTGACTATAAATTAATTTCTCAAAAACTTTTGCTACAATACACAATTTGGATATCGGCCGGTAATTAGTCACATTCGTTTTAACACCCTTCTTATGTATCGGTGTAATATACGCGCTTTTCCAAATTTTAGGTACAACGCATTCATATATTGATTTTCTGTAAATAAATGTAAGTGGAACAGCAATGGATTTGGCGCATTTGATGAGGAATAAAGCGGGAATAGCATCGGGTCCTGCGGACTTGTGAGGATCTAAATCTTTTAAGAGATTAACAACTGCATCAAAGTCAATAACAATAGTAGATATATCACTTACCGTACGATGTGCAGTAGCACCGCCAACGTCGTCAAGGGTAAGGACATCATCATTATTAGGTATAAGAAAATTCGATTGAAAAAAATCTGAAAAAACATCACAAATAGCTTCCGTGGAGTTAGCCATCACATTATTATAGTTCATTGTGTTCGGGAGTGTACCAGTATTCGATTTCTTTTTTATATAACTCCAGAAGTGTTTGGGATTGAGTTCAATCGAATTTTCGACAGTATTTAAATACTGTTTATGACAAGTAGCTTCAAGAGACTTAGCACGATCCCGCAGCAATTTATAAGTATGAAGGTCTGATAAATTATTATACTTTTTATACTTACTTAAATATTTATGCTTCTCCTTAAGGAGTTTTATTAGTGCAGACGTAAACCAAGCTGGGTAAGTGTTACGGTGAGATTTACTTATAGGTACCCTGTCATTTATAACTTTTTTGACACAATTGTAAAAATAATCAAGCGCATCCTCACATGATCGGTTAGAAATTTCAGTCTCCCAATGAAAAGAGTTGATATCATCGTTAATTTGCTCATAGTCACATTTATTAAACATATGCCGAGAAAACTGAGACAGTTTCAAAGTGTTATGGGAGAAGTCGAGGTCGATACAGAGCGCTTTGTGGTGCGGATCGAGCGGCACGAGAGGATCGCGACACTCGGTGACCGTGACGTCATGATCGTTGTGCAGGACTAAATCCAATATTCTACCATAAGTATTCCTAATTTGATTGTGTTGCCTTAGACAGTGAGTGTTTAGATCGTCAATAAAAGTAACTTCATTATTGGACAACGACTCAGTCATAATAGGGGCATCGAGATCGGCCGGCCACAATATAGAGCTCATATTAAAGTCACCGGTAATTAAATACTTATCATTAGGACTTTGCAAAAATATTTCATTGAGTTTATCTAAATAGTTAAATAAATTAAAGATCATCAGATCCTTATAATAAACATCCGAATATGGTGGTCCACCATATTATTGGATTCAAAAGCCCAGCGCCGCGACGCTTGCCGACGCCCAGCGCCGCGACGCCCAGCGCCGCGACACCCAGCGCCGCGACGCCTACCGACGCCCAGCGCCACGACGCCAAGCGCCGCGACGCCTACCGACGCCCAGCGCCGCGACGCCTACCGACGCCCAACGCCACGACGCCAAGCGCCGCGACGCCTACCGACGCTCAGCGCCGCGACGCCTGCTGACGCCCAGCGTCGCGGCACCTGCCGACGCCTGCTGACGCCCAGCGTCGCGGCGCCTGCCGACGCCCAGCGTCGCGGCGCCTGCTGACGCCCAGCGCCGCGGCGCCTACCGACGCCCAGCGCCGCGGCGCCTGCCGACGCCCAGCGCCGCGACGCCTACTGACGCCCAGCGCCGCGACGCCAAGCGTGGCGACGCCTACCGACGCTCAGCGCCGCGACGCCTACCGACGCCCAGTGCCGCGACGCCAAGCGCCGCGACGCCTACCGACGCTCAGCGTCGCGACGCCTAGCGCCGCGACGCCTACCGACGCCCAGCGCCGCGACGCCTACCGACGCCCAGCGCCGCGACGACTGCCGACGTCCAGCGTCACGACGCCAAGCGCCGCGACGCCTGCCGACGTCCAGCGTCACGACGCCAAGCGCCGCGGCGCCTGCCGACGCCTAGCGTCACGACGCCAAGCGCCGTGACGCCTGCCGACGCCTAGCGCCGCGACGCCAAGCACCGCGACGCCTGCCGACGCCCAGCGTCGCGACGCCTAGCGCCGCGACGCCTACTGACGCCCAGCGCCGCGACGCCTACCGACGCCCAGCGCCGCGACGCCTGCCGACGTCCAGCGTCACGACGCCAAGCGCCGCGACGCCTGCCAACGTCCAGCGTCACGACGCCAAGCGCCGCGGCGCCTGCCGACGCCTAGCGTCACGACGCCAAGCGCCGTGACGCCTGCCGACGCCTAGCGCCGCGACGCCTACCGACGCTCAGCGCCGCGACGCCAAGCGCCGCGACGCCTACCGACGCCTAGCGCCGCGACGCCTACCGACGCCCAGCGCCGCGACGCATACCGATGCTCAGCGCCGCGACGCCTACCGACGCCAAGCGCCGCGACGCCTACCGACGCCCAGCGCCGCGACGCCTGCCGACGCCCAGCACCGCGACGCCTGCCGACGCCCAGCGCCGTGACGCCTAGCGCCGCGACGCCTACCGACACCCAGCGCCACGACGCCAAGCGCCGCGACGCCTGCCGACGCCCAGCGCCGCGACGCCTACCGACGCCCAGCGCCGCGACGCCTACCGACGCTCAGCGCCGCGACGCCTACCGACGCGACGCCTACCGACGCCCAGCGTCGCGGCGCCTGCCGACGCCCAGCGCCGCGACGCCTACCGACGCCCAGCGCCACGACGCCAAGCGCCGCGACGCCTACCGACGCTCAGCGCCGCGACGCCTGCTGACGCCCAGCGTCGCGGCGCCTGCCGACGCCCAGCGTCGCGGCGCCTGCTGACGCCCAGCGCCGCGGCGCCTACCGACGCCCAGCGCCGCGACGCCTGCCGACGCCCAGCACCGCGACGCCTGCCGACGCACAGCGCCGCGACGCCTACTGACGCCCAGCGCCGCGACGCCTACCGACGCTCAGCGTCGCGCCGCGACGCCTAGCGACGCCCAGCGTCGCGACGCCAAGCGCGGCGACGCCTACCGACGCTCAGCGCCGCGACGCCTACCGACGCCCAGCGCCGCGACGCCAAGCGCCGCGACGCCTACCGACGCTCAGCGCCGCGACGCCTACCGACGCTCAGCGCCGCGACGCCTACCGACGCCAAGCGCCGCGACGCCTGCCGACGCCCGGTGCTAATATTAGCTAATACCACATAGTATTTTCAACAGTACCTTATATCTAATAGTAGTAGTGATGATGGTAACTAGCACAAGGAATTCTACCGGACCTGTTCCATATACCGACAGTTATTTTGTGACCGACAGCAATTTACAACTATTAGCTGCCTGCATATTCGCGCTAATTTAAATAAGGGGATAAAAAACAAATTTTCCTCTCATAAATAATATAATAATATATTTTTCATCTTCGCTAAATGTCGGTCACCGATTAATAATTGGTGACCGACTTTTTGTAGATGAATAATAGAATATACTGATTGCAGTAGTGCAACGCACTCAACATTCATAAAGTCGGACATAAATTATATGGAGCAAACTCTGAACGATTATTGGTCCTACAAAAATTAGGTCGTAGATTTTTTATGTACTTGTATATTATATTCCTTTTATAAATTAAAGATCATCAGATCCTTTTAATAAACATCCTTTTGAATCTAATATGGTGGTCCAGCATATTGGATTCAAAATGGCGGCATTTACATTTTAATAATTTTTTTGTTGGTTTTGTAGCAATAACAGCTTACATACATAACTTCAGCTTTCTAAGATTTCCGGAAGTAACCTAAGAATTTTGATGATCTATAAATGAGTCAGTGACGAAATCAGGGGTTTTTACACATCGATAAAATCTAAAGTATAGTAGCTACGTCATTCAAACTTTGTATAATTCATGTATTTACTGGTGTCATTATATGTTGAAATTTTCAACTATTTAGCATCATCCAAAGCAAATTTATGAGAGTTCAAAAAAACGACGAAACCTTTCGAGAAAAGGTAGATAGTGCCCTTGCGCTTCGCTTGGCTCGTCTTGACGGGGGCACGACCGTGCCCCCAGATACTACCTTGTCTCATTCTATTACATTTTATTTTACAAAAAAAAAATTGCTTTATTGTTATTTTTGCGACAAGAAAATAAGAAATGGTAACAAGTAAAAAAAATTTTTTTTAGTTATTGATAAAAAAAAAACATTTCCAAAATGAAGCAAGATAATATAATCGTATCTCAAAGTTATAGTGACTGCTCTTTTTACACTCTGTATACATGACATTTTTGCCAAGTTGCACCTATTTTATTAATTTATTATTAATCATGCCGTATTAAATCAAAAATAAATAATTAATCAACAATCACTTTATCGATTCGCTAGAACAATCGTAGTGACACAACACTAAATCGCCATATTGTGCCGCGTAGGTATACACGCTTTTTTTGTACGTATAGCAATTCCATTAGTTTTCTTATTCAGAGGTTAAGAGCGTCTCCTGGAACACAGGGTAAGTATAAAGTTTACGTTCCGTTTCGCATCATTGCAATAATATTTAAGATTTTTTTTTTTTTAATATTTAGACGCAACTCCGGCATTCAAAATTTCTATAAGGGTAATTATGACTTCTCGTTTAAGCCCCCTACACCACGAATACTCGTAAATACAGGCGACTCGTTATAAAATCCAACCCAAAATGATAACGCACAAACATCATAATATCATGGTTGCCTATCAAGTCGTAAACAATAATATGTTTCTTGGCGTTACTATAAGACATGACATGACGTGGCAAACACGGGCAAATATGGTTAAAAAATTTTGAATACAAGGCAACATTGAACACAAAGCGGTACTCCGATCGGAGATTTTAGGATTATATTATTTGACTGTGTTTTAGAAGATTTATACAATACTTACTAATGGTATGTGATGCCAGTATTTTTCTTGTTTCATGTAGTATTATTTTTACATAGTTGGACTATGCAAATCGGCATTTTGCTTCGCTCTCACACAAATCTTTGACAAATTATCGAGACGTCTACTTCACTTTACGCTTGTAGCGCGACTGGCGCGGGTACGCCGAATACGGCGTAGTATTTGTTGCCGCATTTTTCAGAATGCTGGACGGTATCTAGTCAAAGCGACCAATTATTAATCTATGATATTTTTATTACATATTATCTATACTTCTATACTAATATTATAAAGAGGTAACATTTGATTGTTTGTTTGTTTGTTTGTTTGAATGGAATAGGCTCTGAAACCACTGAACCAATATGAAAAATTCTTTTTTACCGTTAGAAAGCTACGTTCCTAGCGCTGAACATAGGCTATATTACATGTTAAAAAAAAGTAGGGTTCCTTACTAAAACCCCAAAAATCTAGCCCAAAGTGTAAAAAAACGACCTTCAAAATTTCTTACATCGTGTGCGCTTCGACAACGGCTTGACCAATTTCGCAAATTTTTTACGGTATGTTCATTATTGTCTCAAAAAGGTTATTATGAAAGAAAATGTTAAAAAAAAAAGCAGAAAATTAGAAAAAAGAAGAAAATACGTGTTGGTCGGTCATGTAAAATATGAAATAGCATTTCATAATTTTTGTTTTCCATTTGTAAACAACGTTGTTACCATGACGACCGTTAGACGTTATAGACGTTAGGCTGCATTTCCACTGACGCGGAGCGAGGCGGACGGGAGCTTGCGCCTTGCGGTACCCGAATTGACCAATCACTATGCTCGAAATCTCCGCTCCACTTCGCTTGGGCACCGCTAAGCTCCTCCGCGTCAGTGGAAACGCGGGCCTATAGACGTGCCAACATCGGGACGGTGTACCAAATCTATACATCTATATCTACAAATAAATAAAATTGAAGTGTCAGTTTGTAACTTTCAATTAGCAACTACTTTTTCTAAATGCATATGCATTAAACGATATTTACTGAAAACGAAAATGCATTTTGTAAAAAAATTGTCTGTCTGTCTGTCGGCATGTCTCTTTGCTCCGGCTAATCTCTTTAACGAGACTTTCACTGGTAGATAGCTAAAGTTATAAGAATTAATTTAGGCTACTTTTCATCATCATCATCACCGTCATCATCACCATCATCGTCATCTAACTAATGGTCACCAAATCGGCTGGACCGACTGTGACGGGAGCATTCACCGGGCGTTAGCTTATGTAAGTAGGAGTAATCTATACATCTATATATGTATAAAAGTTAGTCGTATTATTTAAATTATTTATAACTCAAGAACGGCTTTATCGATATGGCTGAAAATTGGTGAGGAAGTAGCTTAGAGCAAGTAGACGGACATAGGATACTATTTATTCCATTCGACAACGTTTCCGTGAACGTTGCGGGTTCTGCGTTGCGAGTTCCGCGGTGCGGGTTCCGCGTTGCGGGTCCCGCGTTGTGGGTTCCGCGTTGCGGGTTCCGCGATGTGGGTTCCGGGTTCCCGTGTTGCGGGTTCCGGGTTCCGCGTTGCGGGTTCCGGGTTCCGGGTTCCCGCGTTGCGGGTTCCGTGTTCCCGCGTTGCGGGTTCCGGGTACCCGCGTTGCGTGTTCCGGCGTTGCGGGTTCCGGGTTCCGGGTTCTCGCGTTGCGGGTTTCGCGCTCCCGCGTTTCAGGTTCCGGGTTCCCGCGTTGCGGGTTCCGGGTTCCCGCGTTACGGGTTCTGGGCTCCCGCGTTGCGGGTTCCGGGTTCCTATGCTGTGGGTTCTGCGTTGCGGGTTGCGGGTTCCCGCGTTTCGGGTTCCGCGTTCCCGCGTTGCGGGTTCCGGGTACCCGCGTTGCGGGTTCCGGGTTCCCGCGTTGCGGGTTCCGCGCTCCCGCGTTGCGGGTTACGGGTTGTTTTTTTTTAGTTGAATTTCATCATAAACTGTTTTTATGCTCAACGAAGTGGGCAAGGTTCAGCTAGTTACATATAAAGTATCAACTCCTAGATACTACTTGTACGACCGCATTTTAAACCTTTATTTTGAATTTAAAAATAAAATATAATAAATAAATAAATACATATTCGTAATGTGCTTGCCAAGACCTAACTTTTGATACCAAACACGAGACAAATATCTTAATTTAATTTTTTTTGGATATAGTTTTTGAGGTATAATTTTCAAAGTCCAAAATTTTACAAAATAATTATATAGCTTATGTTACTCGCGGCATTAATAGGAATCGATTGACACCTCATTCATCAAATCGGACCAGACCGGACCAGACCAGACCAGTTTAGCCGCTACGAGGGAACATACATACATACATACATAGACTGCCAAAATCATTACCCTTCCATTTGGCTTTGCCGAAGTCGGGTAAAAAGATTTAACGTCACAATGACAGTTGATGTCGACGGTCGGGAAAGCCACAGAAGTTACGTAATCAGGGCCCTGGGCGGCGATTCTCGCTATTAGAACATTTTCCGCATGACATTTTTTCATGATTTTTTCCATTCTACCGAAACGTTCGAGCGGTTTACAAAACACGTAATGCGCATGGTTCTCAGGCAGTGGAAAAAAGTTCACATTCGAATAAAACATCGAAATTCGGAAATTTTAAGAACGAAAAACACTTGTGTATTCTCAGATCTTCACAGTCGAAGTAAATCGTGAAAAAGTCCCCGATATCCAACGAGTGGTAAGGACCGGTAGATGTCCGAATCCACATGTACAAATAAATAATTTGGCAGTCTATGTATGTATGTAATATATGTATTGATGTATTTATGTATGTATGTATGTATGTATGTATGTATGTTTGTATGTATGTATGTCTGTATGTATGTATGTATGTATGTATGTATGTATGTATGTATGTATGTATGTATGTATGTATGTATGTATGTATGTATGTATGTATGTATGTATGTATGTATGTATGTATGTATGTATGTATGTATGTATGTATGTATGTATGTATGTATGTAAGTATGTATGTATGTATGTATGTATGTATGTATGTATGCATGCATGCATGTTTGTATGTATGTATGTATGTATGTATGTATGTATGTATGTATGTATGTATGTATGTATGTATGTATGTGTGTATGTATGTATGTTTGTATGTATGTATGTAGGTATGTATGCATGTATGTATGTATGTATGTATGTATGTATGTGAAAAAAAAAAGTTTATTTCAGATTAGTGATAGTAGATATGTCCCATATGTTCCGTTTCTATTGCGCGTATCAGTAATACTTTTTTGTCAATACACAGTGATTTTCTTTTACTAGCCATGCTTACAGTTTGAAAGTTTGTGAGCAACTAAGAATATGTTAACGTATAGATAATCCATGACTCCTACTTATTAGTAATGGTCAAAAACAGTCAACACGTGCAAGCAATCCCAATTTGTAAACAAAAGAACGAATTTCTTAGAAAGTTCACTATGCATGATGCCGACAGTCAAGTTTATTGCGGGCTAATATCATAAAGCGAGACCATACACAGCTGTGCAGTTTTTACTTATTTTAGCAACTTAAAAAGTAGTTTTTATTACTAAATTGTTGTCGTTATTGAGAGTGGGTGTAATGTTTAAAAAACGATTTTAGATTTTCAAAATTAAACTTAAAAAACTATATTCAAAAAAATTCAATTAAGATAATGAAATTTATATAGTCTATGTTACTCGCGGCAACAATACGAATTGATTGACACCTCATTCATTAAAATCGGACCTTGCTAAAAGATGGCCCCGCGCGAGTTTCTTACGCCGGTTCTTCTCGCCGGACTAGTTTCCGAACCGGTGGTAGGCATCATATTGTAGGATAATTCTATAAGACGTGTTATTTAATAACCTTTATGGAAATAAAAAGTTTTGAATTTAGAATTTTTTGGATTTTGACCAGTAGTTTAGCTGCTGCGAGCTACATACATACATAAACTGCCAAAATCATGTACCCTTCCTTTTGACTTCGCCGAAGTCGGGTAAAAATTATTTTAACTATCTATGATTGACGAAATACGTAATTGATACGTTTATAATACATAATATTATACTTAGGTAATTAAAATATTAATATTTCAATAAACAACAACAATATTTACAAGAAAATCACTTTGTCTTTGAAGTTTCCCATAGCGTTTTTTTAACGCTAAGTTTTTTTAAAGCTAAGTAAGAAAAGTGCACCACCAATTTGATAACCTACCAGCCGCCACCGTATGTATGAAGTTGTCCGTTCTACTACCGAAAAGTTCGAACGATTCATGAAACACGTATTCTGGGGTACCAATAGAACAATTACCAATCGAACTGTCGAAGTAAACCTTACATCTTCTATAATATAAAAATTGATCGCAAAATATGTTGGTTAGCATAACCCAAGAACGACTGAACCGATTCGGCGAAACGGTTTGTATGCTCAACGAAGTGGGCACGGGTCAGCTAGTATTTATATAATTTATTAATGTGAACTAAAAAATTAAACAAACATAGTTAATATATTTACGTCTACAACAAAAATGATTAATTACGAGTATTATTGACGCTTTAAAAGTCAACGATATTGTATAACCTAAACGCACTACCAAAACAAACAAACAATACGAAACATTTCGTCGAGTAAAATAATGAAAACACGTTACTTCATCGACCTGCAAAACGCAACTAACAAGTTCTAACAAGTACAAAATAAGCCGTTTAAAATATAACTACTTATAAAAGTAATATGCAATAGTAAAGAATTTTTACTCTTATTACCCTCTAACAAGAACGATTTTTCTTAGCAGCGAAATATGCGTAAGCATATTGTACAAAATGAACTCTTATCACTTAAAAATGTACAAAGAATTTTCACACTTATGCCGGCAGCCTAAGAACGATTATTCTTTGCTCATTCCATACTTATGATTAAATAAGTAATAAACGGATTTTTTTCAGTGTGTTCTGAGAATACACCAAGTGTGCATCGTTCTTAAAATTTCCGAATGTCGACGATTTATTCGAGTATGAACGTTTTTCCACTGCCGGAGAATCGCCGCCCTGGGCCTGACCCTGGTCCATCGTACAAAAAGTCGGTTAGAAATAATATGGAGGAAGTTTGCCAATTTATCGGTCCAACAAAACGTAGGCCGTGGGTTAGCACCCTAATCTTATTCAACGATTATGCAGTATACTTTAACCGAATGAAATATTCAACGCAACATTATGCTACATTATTACATATGTAGGTACCTAACGCAGAACATAAATTCACAGAAATAATATGATTAGCACTTCCTAACAACTCGCACTAGACATTGGACTCTCACCCGTCACGCAACCACTGGGCAGGATTTAACGTGATTGTGACGTCTTGTGAATGGAATTTTAGTATTTTTAAACACAAATTATGCTTCTAAAATACATAATATCTGTTTTTGGTCCTGGATTTAGGGGTGTGAAAAAGTAATAGATTTTTTTAATAATCGATTTATTTATTTTTTTTGTTTTTTCTTAACACAGCCGCACTCCTTTTTTTGAGTTTGTAGTTCAATCTTATACTTACTGTTCTAATTTGATTCCGATTATGTTGATTATTTATTATACCTAAAGTAAATTTGTTTCATTCTTACAAAACAACATATATATGAAAAATAACTTTAAAACATATTTTTTTCATTATAAATCGGTTTTTATAGGAATGAGAAAAATCGATTATTAATTAATCTATTTTTCACATCCCTATCTGGGATACCCACCTAATAGGTATCTTCAAATCTGTTATGAAGTTGTTTTTAAGCCGACACAACCGACTTTACTTCTTGAAAAAAAAAACGTTTGGTACCTAACTGCATTTGCAGTACAAAGTAGGTAAATTAAGTAATTAATAAAACGTATGTAATCACTAACTTTTGCATTATCACATAATAGCTATTATTTAGGCCGAATTAAAATACGCGGCCAGGCGGCCAATATGCCAAGTGCATTCCTTGACCCAATATATTTTCATGAACATCAAACGTGGGAGGCGGGTATTACTTCCGGTTTGTCACTGAACACAATTATTTGTCAGGGATAATGTTCACTCGTAAAAACCAAATTCAGAAATCAGAATTAATCCGAAATCAAAAGAAAATGGATTACCTTATTTATCACTCGCTGGCTTATGGAACTCGAAAGTCACAAAATTTTTTTACTACATTAATAAATATATAAATACATGTTTTAACTACGAAGAACTACACTAATATAGAAATTCCATTATCCGTCAACATCAAACCAAATATTATTTTACGAGCGTAGTATTATGGGCAAGTACTCGCAAATAGTCGCAACCGAGCGGAGCACCTGTCACAAATCATCGAATGACCCAAAGAGCATCTACATACATCAAGATTCACGATCATGATCACGTTCGCGTTGGCGCCTAATAATACTCGTGCCAGACACACCCACCGATTCCATTCGCCCCCAACTAACGTTGCAATGTATGACAACATACTATGAATACTTTGCCAATAGAATTTATAATAATAGTATGTAGGTTCCGGTAATTAAAAACAAAATGCTTGTGTTGTGCCAAATCAGTGGTGAATGAAAACACACTAATTATTTCCCCCACGACACCAAACCTCTCGTATCGACATTTTCTTACTCGCATATTTGCTATCTCCTAGGCCTCTAATAATGTGGCAATAGTGAGAGTCACGATAGTACTTGTATATCAATAGAGCGATTCAAGACTGTGTGCTTAGTGATCCTACTCAAAACTATTTTTTTAAATCCATCCAAATCCAAATACGGTAGTTTATAAAAACGTTGCGCATTTCTATGGACGGTGATTACCGCCACAACGCATTGTCACCCAATTTTACCGGTCTTACTCCGCTTATTATGTGACTAGCTGACCCTTGCCCACTTCGTTGAGCATAAAAAGAGTTTATGATGAAATTCAACTAAAAAAAAAACAACGTAGAACCCGCAACGCGGGAACCCGAAACCCGAAACGCGGGAACCCGCAACGCGGAACCCACAACGCGAAACCCTAACGCAGAACCCGCAACGTTCACGGAAACGCTGTCAAATGGAATTTATTCCATTTTACAGCTTTTTAGTGTCCTATGTCCGTCTACTTGCTCTAAGCTACTTCCTCACCAATTTTCAGCCATATCGATAAAGCCGTTCTTGAGTTATAAATAATTTAACTAACACGACTAACTTTTATACATATAGATGTATAGATTACTCCTACTAACATAAGCTAAGCCCGGTGAATGCTCCCGTCACAGTCGGTCCAGGCGATTCGGTGATCATTAGTTAGATGACGATGATGATGATGATGAAAAGTAGCCTAAATTAATCCTTATAACTTTAGCTATCTACCAGTGAAAGTCTCGTTAAAATCGGTCCAGCCGTTCCAGAGATTAGCCGGAGCAAAGAGACACGCTGACAATTTTTTTTAAATTACATTTTCGTTTTCAGTAAATATCGTTGCCAATGCAAAATAAAAGCAGAAGATATCGTTTAAAATGTCATATGCATTTAGAAAAACTAATTGAAAGTTACAAACTGACACTTCAATTTTATTTATTTGTATAGATGTATAGATTTGGAAAACCTCCCCAAACTTGGCGTTTCCACTGACGCGGAGTGGGGCGCATAGGAACTTTGTGGTTCCCAAGCGGAGTGGAGCAGAGATTTCGAGCATAGTGATTGGTCAATTCGGGTACCGCAAGCTCCTGTCCGCCTCGCCCCGCGTCAATGGAAACGGCGCCAAACGTCTTCGTCGTCATGGTAACAACGTTGTTTACAAATGGAAAACAAAAATTATGAAATGCTATACATACCGTATTTATATCAGCTTAAACTACCTATTTGGATTCATGTTTTTGTTAATCCTAATAATTTTATTAATCCAAATAGTTTAAGCTGATATAAAAACGGTATTTATAGCATTTCATAATTTTTATTTTCCATTTGTAAACAATGATGTTACCATGACACCCGTGTCATATAAACTGGCAACGACGTGAATCGATCGAGCCACCACGACACCAAACCTCTCGTATCGACATTTTCTTACTCGCATATTTGCTATCTCCTAGGCCTCTAATAATGTGGCAATAGTGAGAGTCACGATAGTACTTGTATATCAATAGAGCGATTCAAGACTGTGTGCTTAGTGATCCTACTCAAAACTATTTTTTTAAATCCATCCAAATCCAAATACGGTAGTTTATAAAAACGTTGCGCATTTCTATGGACGGTGATTACCGCCACAACGCATTGTCACCCAATTTTACCGGTCTTACTCCGCTTATTATGTGACTAGCTGACCCTTGCCCACTTCGTTGAGCATAAAAAGAGTTTATGATGAAATTCAACTAAAAAAAAAACAACGTAGAACCCGCAACGCGGGAACCCGAAACCCGAAACGCGGGAACCCGCAACGCGGAACCCACAACGCGAAACCCTAACGCAGAACCCGCAACGTTCACGGAAACGCTGTCAAATGGAATTTATTCCATTTTACAGCTTTTTAGTGTCCTATGTCCGTCTACTTGCTCTAAGCTACTTCCTCACCAATTTTCAGCCATATCGATAAAGCCGTTCTTGAGTTATAAATAATTTAACTAACACGACTAACTTTTATACATATAGATGTATAGATTACTCCTACTAACATAAGCTAAGCCCGGTGAATGCTCCCGTCACAGTCGGTCCAGGCGATTCGGTGATCATTAGTTAGATGACGATGATGATGATGATGAAAAGTAGCCTAAATTAATCCTTATAACTTTAGCTATCTACCAGTGAAAGTCTCGTTAAAATCGGTCCAGCCGTTCCAGAGATTAGCCGGAGCAAAGAGACACGCTGACAATTTTTTTTAAATTACATTTTCGTTTTCAGTAAATATCGTTGCCAATGCAAAATAAAAGCAGAAGATATCGTTTAAAATGTCATATGCATTTAGAAAAACTAATTGAAAGTTACAAACTGACACTTCAATTTTATTTATTTGTATAGATGTATAGATTTGGAAAACCTCCCCAAACTTGGCGTTTCCACTGACGCGGAGTGGGGCGCATAGGAACTTTGTGGTTCCCAAGCGGAGTGGAGCAGAGATTTCGAGCATAGTGATTGGTCAATTCGGGTACCGCAAGCTCCTGTCCGCCTCGCCCCGCGTCAATGGAAACGGCGCCAAACGTCTTCGTCGTCATGGTAACAACGTTGTTTACAAATGGAAAACAAAAATTATGAAATGCTATACATACCGTATTTATATCAGCTTAAACTACCTATTTGGATTCATGTTTTTGTTAATCCTAATAATTTTATTAATCCAAATAGTTTAAGCTGATATAAAAACGGTATTTATAGCATTTCATAATTTTTATTTTCCATTTGTAAACAATGATGTTACCATGACACCCGTGTCATATAAACTGGCAACGACGTGAATCGATCGAGCCCGTTCAAACGATGCGTGACCATCACGTATTTTCTTCTTTTTTCTAATTTTCTGCTTATTTTTTAAACATTTTCTTTCATAATAACCTTTTCGTGACAATAACGAACATACCGTAAAAAAAAATTGCGAAATTGGTCAAGCCGTTGTCGAAGCGTACACGATGTAAGAAATTTTGGAGGTCGTTTTTTTACACTTTGGGCTACATTTTTGGGGTTTTAGTATGGAACCCTACTTTTTTTAAACATATAATATAGCCTATGTTCAGCGCTAGGAATGTAGCTTTCCAACGGTGAAAGAATTTTTCATTTTGGTTCAGTGGTTTCAGAGCCTATTCCATTCAAACAAACAAACAAACAAACAAACAAACAATCAAACGTTACCTCTTTATAATATTAGTATATATTAACCGTGAATGGTGTGTCTAAAAATATATTCTATCCCCTTCAAACTTCTATTTATACATGGTAGCACAAAAACTGTCAAATTGACGTTGACATTCTGAGTTCTGACATCTGACACTTACCACTTACCCAGTTTCTGCGGATTTCTTGTTCACAATGCCAGTCGTGGATTAATTTTGTTAAACTGTGAACTTAACATGTTAAGTGATACAATAAAATAAATAATATTTCGAACAGAACATCAATCATTTGTGGCGAGTTCGTGGAAAATCACCAACATGGAAACAGACGAAAACCGTGCGGAAGGCTGGAAATACTTGAACAAGCAATTTTTTGGTGATGGTTCGTTCTTTAACATTCTACTGAATTTCTCCCTTGTTTAATGGTGAACAGCTATTTATAATAATGATGCAAAAATATGGGAGTGGTATTTTTTATAAACTATCCTAATCCCATTAAGATGGAAACTTTGAACCAAATATTATAAGTTGTGTGCAAATAGTTTCTAAATTAAATGTAAATACGTTATCTGGTGAACTAAGGTTAAAAGTGTTTTATAAAATTATAACCGATAACGCTGATAAATATTATTATCTTGTTTTGATGGAGAATATTAATATTAGTTATATTATTTTGTCTATAAAGATAGAACTAAATTATCTGAATTACAAGTAAACAATTATATTTTGTTGCTGGCCATAAAACTAATCAACGCTATATATATTAAAAGGAAACAAAGTTTGCATAGTAACAATGAAGAATATTATAGTCTTTAGATCAAATTTAATCTAAATCTAAATAAAAAAGTGCCACAAAAATTATGTGTCACTGTGTTTAAAACTATTTAAAGTGATCTTTTAATTATTTTTAGTATTCTAGCATTCAATTGCTTACACTTATATTGTATTTATTTTTAAATTGTATCAAAACAGAATTACATAATTTTTTAAGTTAACAGACAAAAGCCCAATTTTCTTTATGACTTATATTATTAGGTATTTGAAGTTTGTACTTCTTGTTGGAACAATTTTTTGTGAACCCATTTTCAACATGGCTGATTATATAAAATGTATTACAGACTGTTTATATAAAAATCTGTATTTTTAATAAGGTTAAATTGAAGCATGTTTTTCAAAAGCATGTTAGAGTTTCTCTCATATAATCTCATAAATATGATATGATAATGTTATTCATACAATTGTCAAAATGTACATGATGTGTAAAACTTTATTAGTTAGGGGGTAAACAAGTAAAACAATTAGAGTATTTTGAATTATTGGTCCTTACAAGAAATATAATTTTAAGCGTGATAAATGAAATGATACATTCTAAACAGTTATCTCGTTGAATATTATTCTTGTAAGTAGCCTGTAGCTTTGCAAGGCGAAAGTGTGTAGTTCGCACATCCACAACAGTGATATTAAACAACTACTACTTGGTGAGCTGCCCTACCTTAAAAAAAATGTATGGCGATGATAATGAAATCATACAATAATAGAGTTCTAATGGTGTCTTGATATTGTATGATTTTAAAATAAGATAGTCGTCACACAAATATCTAACCAGTGAGAAATCTCCAATTCAAAATAAGACAATTCATTTATTTACATAAATATACAGTTACATAACTAGATCAATTATAAAATCACACCATTAGTCAAAACCGGTCATGTATTTTAATAAATTTAATGTAAAGTGAAAAAATTGCAAGTCGTTTGTGTATTATTACTGTGAAATTGCGGATACCTATGTGTTCATTCAGTTACATTCATTTATAATATAATTGAAATAAAATTAAAAGCCTAACACAGTGTCCGGAAGGAAATTCAATGATCAAATCAACTTATCAGTTCAAATCTCTTGTCAGTTGTCATATATTCAGATTTTATCCGATTAATTTCCGGGATAACAAAAGAAGTTTTATTGAATGTACTGTAGGTTCTTGATGTAAATACATGTTACACGGTAATAAATTGACTAATAATACACAAATTACTTGCTTCATTAGTTGTTATTATTAATCATTATAAAAAAAAACTCTTAAATAACCAATAAGTTTTATGTACTAATAGCAGTAACATTACGTCGTAACTATTTAGTAGTCTGTGCTAATAGTTGTGTTTTTGTATTTCAGGAGAACGTGCGAACTACGTAAACATTCCTCATGTGATCGCCATGGTCGGTCTGCCGGCGCGCGGCAAGACATACATCTCTAAGAAGCTGTCGAGATACCTCAACTGGATAGGCATTAACACGAGAGGTAACTTTTGCATTACTTAAAATGTACAGTCTCAGATACTCTTGATACTATTTTCAATGCCGACTCCGCTGCTGACTGGTGTCAAGTCATATTGTGCTATCGAAAACAGTACCTGTTCTTGGGATATTATGTTAAAATTGTTATCTAGTTGTAAGTTTTCCTCGTCGTTTCGGCCTTTCCCTGTCCACTGCTGGACATAGGCCTCTCCAACACATTTCCAGTGCGATCGATCCATTGCCACCTGCATCCAACGTGACCCTGCATTTTTCACCAGGTCGTCGGTCCATCTGGTAGGTGGCCGTCCCACACTGCGCTTGCCAGTACGTAGCCTCCACTCTAGGATCTTTTTGCCCCATCGACAGTCCAATCTTCGTGCTATGTGGCCGGCCCATTGCTACTTCAGCTGACTGATCCTACGGGCAATGTCAGCAACCTTAGTTCTTCTACGGATCTCCTCATTTCTGATTCGATCACGTAGAGAAATACCGAGCATTGCCCTCTCCATTGCTCGCTGAGCGACATTGAGCCTTCTGAAAAGATCCCTCGTGAAGCACCACGTCTCAGAACCGTATGTCATCACTGGTAACACACATTGGTTGTATACCTTTGTCTTAAGGCACTGAGATATTTTGGGAAGTGAAGACGTTGCGTAATTTACCGAACGCTGCCCAGCTGAGCTGGATCCGTCTACTGACCTCTCTCTTAAAATTGGACCTATCTAATCGGACCGCCTGCCCTAGGTATATATATTCGTCAACCACTTCAAGAGTAGAGCTCCCAACAGTTAGTGCGGTGGGTGCAACATGGACATTGTGCATGATCTTCGTTTTGTCCATGTTCATTTTAAGGCCCACTTGTTGAGAAACTCTATTGAGGCCACCGAGCATGCGCCCTAAATCTTCCAGCGATTCTGTCATGACTACTATGTCGTCGGCAAATCGAAGGTGAGTGATGTATTCGCCATTGATGTTGATGCCAAGTCCTTGCCATTCCAGGAGCTTGAAGGAATCCTCCAGAGCAGCGGTAAACAGTTTCGGGGATATGACATCCCCCTGTCTCACTCCTCTCTTTAAAGGGATATCCTTCGTGCAGTGCTCCTGTACTCGGACTGACATGGTGGCATTATTATACAAACACTTCAACACTTCGATATACCGATAGTCAATACGGCAACGCTGGAGAGATCTAAGGACCATAATATTTCGACGGAATCGAAGGCTTCCTCATATTCCACAAACGCCAAGCATAATGGCCGATTATACTCTTCGGTCTTTTGTATAATCTGCTGCAGCGTATTTATATGATCTATGGTACTATAGCCTTTTCGGAAACCGGCTTGTTCGGTAGGCTGAAAGTCATTCAGCCTGCGTTCGAGTCGCATCGTGATAACTCTCGAAAACAGCTTGTAGACATGGCTCAGCAGTGTTATGGGCCTATAGTTCTTCAGTAAGGCTGCTGAAATAGTTTTGGTTCTTAAGGTGCGTTCCAGTTGCAAGGAAATAACGATTGGAACGAAATTTTCTATCACATTCTGTTGTTTATGTACACTGTTTTACGAAGTAAGCTCTCTAATCATGTGTTCCGCTGTATAGTCTCTCCAAGTTCAAATATGGACGATTTGTAAAGTGAAATACTATTAGGTATGGACGCATTATACAACTGTTCAAAATGTTAGTACATATTATGTACGATACAAATTATTAGATACGATACGCCTTATATATCAAGATGATACAAATGTAGTCTACCACCCAAGTGTTTACTGTATTCTGTTCTGAACACAAAAAAAAATGGTACACCTGACTTCACAGTTGCTGAATTTCTGAACCTTATTGACATAAAATTTAGATCGCAAAGAGGTGTACAAGATTTCCGTGACTGTACATATTACGTGTTTCATTAAGTAATAGGTTATGTAAGAGATATATTAATCATTTATCATCGTGGAAATCTCACACAGATAAGGCTCGAGATTATAACATCTAATGATATAGGAAGATATATTTTATAAAATATTTTACTATACTGGATGTTTCCGCTACTTCGTACGCGCAAAATTACAAGAACCGTACATTTTGCTGCGGTGAAAAGTAGCCATACCTACGCCCGGTTTCTGAAAGGCTGATCAAATCAGCTAATCCCGGGCTCTCCAAACTGATTTGATTTTGATTCAGATACGATCATGCCGCGTTCTTCCTAATAAATTGACATTTGTTTATTTTGATTCTCAGTCGATTGATATGGTTGGGAGTACAAAAAGTTTCGATCTAACAATTTTCTTTATCCTGATTAGTTTCAAAATAATTCACCAAATAAAGTACGAAAAACCACTGATATCGAACGGATTCGGTTCTCGATTGTGTCGGGAGTAAGCCCGCTGAACGCTGATTGGTGAACATCACTTCGCAGTCACTGTTTTCACCAATGAGCGTTCAGATTAGCTGATTTGATAAATTTGATCAGCCTTTCAGAAACCGGGCGTCAGTCCGTCCAGTAGTTTTTGCGTTATGAAGTAGCAACACCCACAAATTTTCGCGTTTACAATATTAAGTGCCAATTTCACCAACACATGTTTCAGTTAATCCTTCACTAAATATCATGTTATCCCTCTCGTATTTCCTGTCAATGAATGAGACGGCATGGTATTTTAACAAGGCGTTAAAACTAACAAGCGTTGGTGAAATCGGAACTTACTGTGATTTACCAACGTTGAGCTTTTCACCTTTGGATTTTATCCCTAACGAAAATAGAAGGTCGTGATCAGTTTGACGTGACTACTTCTTTGTGTGTGTGTGTGTGAGAAAGAGAGATAGAGAGTGTGTGTGTGCGTGCGTAGGTGAGTGCGTGCGTGCTTACGTGCGTGCGTGTCGAGTCGAATGTCAATAATATGGGTTGCTACTCGCTGTCATAATTTTTGTACAATTATTATTTCATATCATTACAAATACCTAGCTGTCAATTGCTACAGAGCCTTTAGCAAAGTTGCCCAAATAATTTTTGGGAGAATTTTCATGTCATAGTTATGATTTCGAGAATTTGGACTTATGTTTGGGGATAAATATTTTGGAGGGTTGGTAACACTGACATTCTCGCTTACCTGGCGACCGGCGTCCACGTGCGCGGCGCGTCATGCGACATGCTGCATGACGCGCCGACGCGCGCGCCCTTGACCGCGACACCTTATGTTGATACTACTTATCACCGCGGTCCCACGCCCACTTCTATCTCCGTTGTAGCTGTGAAACTATGTTGCTGCTGTAGGGTTTATGTGGATGGTAGAGATGTGAAAAAATAATCGTTTTTTTAATAATCAGTAGTAAAAGTAAGGTAGTAAGAAAGGGTAATGATTTTGGCAGTATGTGTATGTATATGAATTAAAAACGATTTTTTGAATTCTTCTAGAAAAAAAACATTTCTACGTCTTAAATTTATTTCTAAACTTAAAACTAAATACAATTTTGTTTACGATATGCCTATAAACTCTTGTCGAGTTTGTCCAGACATAACATTCTCAACTATAGTATCAGATATGACTTTCAGAAAACTGTTTCTATAAAATTATCATATTTTTTTCTTTCTTTTAAGGGATATAATCAGCTTAATATAGAGAATGAATTTAAAAAATGGCGTGGTAGGCGAAAGAACTAGGGTAAGTTCGCCTGTTCGCGTCCATCGCCCTATTCGCGTCCATTTTGCGGAGCGCCCTATAAAAATCCTCTAAAATAAGTCAACTAACACACTTATCAAACGAAAAGTCATTACCGATTATACCTAAATGTATAAGTGACACGCACGCATATATAAAAGTTCTGTGCATCAAACCAATCAATTTAAAAAAATATGTCAATCTCGGACGTTCAATTAGGAAGCGCATATGCGCGGATTTTTAGATAAAAAATAGTGTGCAGAGGCGCGTTTGATAGTAAGTTTTTTAATGTTTTATGTGATTTTTTGGATACATAACAGTTTCTACACGTTTATAGTGAAACAAGGAATAATATTACTTATGAATTTGCTTATGTTTTTTATATTTAATTAATAAAATAAGGTGGACGCGAATTACTACATCGAATTTTACAAAACTTCCACTTTGCGTCCGCATTGGACGCAAACTATACCGATATTGGATATAAATAAACCATTTTGCGTCCACTATTTTTTAAACAATTGCTTGTAAAAATAATTTGAAAATAAACAATATGTTTATTATAATACCTAATTATACATTTTTTTTACTAAGACGACGGGTTTTTAATTATATGACGAGTGAAATGTTCTGTGACGATGATGAGAAAACATAGGCTCTGACCTATTAGATAGTGTCAACTAAAATGCACGCAATTTGTTTTGGCCGAAGACAGTCATTTGAATGTAACCAGTGTTATTAATTGAAATTCTAACGCCCGGTTTCCGAAAGGCTAATCAAATTGATCAATTGATCAAATCAGTTAATCTGAACGCTGATTGGTGAACATCACTTCGCAGTCACTGTTTTCACCAATGAGCGTTCAGATTAGCTGATTTGATCAATTGATCAATTTGATCAGCCTTTCAGAAACCGGGTGTAAGGCTATAATATATATATTATAAACATATATGATTAATACTTGCTATGTTTATAATATGATAATTTATGTATTCAATAATTCTTTTAGTTATATAATTAGACAAATATTTTGCAATAATTATTATCATTACCTTGTAATTTTAGTGTAAAGTTTGTATACAGAACTGATTACTGTTCATCTTTAAAGTTGCAATCAATACCTACTTGCCTATAATTACTTAATTTTAAAGCTAAACCAATATTAAGAAGAATTATTTTTTATAGTAAGTAATTTATTTAATTACTTATAATAATTTTGATTTTTGAATATTAAAATATTCTTATATATAGAAATTGTTAAAATACAATCGTTCTTTACAAATTCTTAAATATATGATCCTTTTTTAAAAATTAAAGGGGTGATATCCTTTTTTAAGCTGCTGGACGCAAACTGGTCCACGGGTGGACGCAAATTGGATTTTGTGGACGCAAACTGGGTAAAACGCCTAATTCTGAAATTTATCTATTTTAAAAGAAAACACAAGATGTTTCGAACAAAATTGAAAGTTTATCTTAAAATAGACTATTTATCGAATACATTACACTAATTTTTCATAGAAATTAGTGCTGGAGCTTTTTTATAATCGCCGTCAAACCTGCCAACTGCACTAAATGGACGCGAACTGGCGAAACAACTAGGAGATAGCGAAAATGCTGAATGGAGTTGCGAGCTCGATTTCGATAAAAACTAAAAGTGATCATTCTCTCCTCTCACTTTCAATTTCTCTGCAGCAGTCACGATAAAAATCTCCGTTCTGCAAATAATGCTCTTCTCCTGTGTCCGTCCCATAAGACCAGCCTTATGCACTCTTCTTTCAACATTCAGGCTATTTTACTTTGGAATGCTCTCCCCACAGAAATCAGGATGTCGTCAACAAAAGATACTTTCAAACGTAAGGTTCGTAGGTGGTATCTCAAACAATTGGCAGAGTCTTAGTGCGGTTTATCCTTGCTGTCATATTAACATTATATTGTCTTTCATAATTATGGATCATTTAAATTATATTTTATTACATTTGTATTTATTATTATATATGTAATACTTATTATATTTGTATCTATTACTAGTATTATTTTAATATGTGTTATTATCTTTATTTATTATATTGTTGTATAATATATTTTATATGTTTCATTAATTTTATTTTATGATTTAATAATAATTAATGTATATTATCCATTTAGTCTTTACATGTTTTCGTCCGTACGTATGCATTACCTGCATCTACTTATTTTTATCTCTAAATCACCTAAAGGTTGACTGGTAGATAATGCCTTAAGGCATTAAGTCCGCCTATGTACTAATGTGCATGATGCTTAAATAAATAAATAAATAAATAAATCATTAGGTTTTTAATAAATCATTTTCGCTACCCGTCCATCGAACGGGCAAATTTTGTAATAAAATCTATTATATAAAATTCTCGTGTCACAGTTTTCGTTGCCATACTCCTCCGAAACGGCTTGACCGATTTTGATGAAATTTTTTGTGCTTATCCGGTATCTATGAGAATCGGCCAACATCAATTTTTCATCCCCCTAAATGTTAGGGGTAGTCCACCCCTAAATTTTTTATTTTATTTTTTAGACAAAATTTTTAATTTCTATTTTTTTATGATACAACATACAAAAATACATACAATCCTCAATTTTCACCCTTCTACGATCAACCCTTATTTATATATATATATATATATATATATATATATATATATATTTAAATCTCAGACGGCTTCGTGCGTCTTTTCAAACTCGATACTTATTGCATCTCCCACTTCTAGTACAATTTAAAAGTGTCTGCGAGTGAATATTGTTATTTTATTTGCTTAATATGAACTTGGTCGTAATTATATTACATTTAACCCGGCGGTACTCGCTAGGTATTTACGATCACGAATACTCGCTACCGGGTAGAAAATACCACAGAATCAAATTGACGCCGTTTAAAAAAAGGGTTGCGTTTTTTTAATTTGTACAATGGACTTGTGTTTTTGACATTGTTTTTGTAAATAAAACTGCAAAAACTAGTTGAAATAACGATTTATTTGAAATTTAAGCTTATCCTAATTAAGTAACATTTTTTTTTTACTTTTTTCGTTATAGTCTCAGAAAAACAGCAAAAATTATTATTTCTTTTTCAGAATGATTAAAATTTGTGATCGATATCAAAAATAAACTAAGAACACTACAAAATAAACACACATTTATAATTAAAAAACATTGGAAAGCAACAACAAATGAACTAACAAAATTCTTACTTTTTGTTTTGTTATAATCTAAGAAAAATCTACAAAACTATATATTTTTCTTTGGAATTATTCAAAATTGAGATCAAAATCAAAAATACACTTAGTAGGTTAGGTACTCTATAGTATCAATACAAAATAGTGGCACATTTATGTAAAAAAAATAACTTTAGGGTAATCATAATCCAAATCGAAATGAACATTCGTTCGCACAACACAAATTGGTATTGTAAGTATCTTTTGCAGAAAAATTTCTGAAAATAGCAGATCCCAGGCTTCTAACATAGATGAACAAGTCCTTGCTTCTTGAATTGGTCCCAGTATATGATAAACAATGATATGAGATCTTGTACGAACACGTTGTGATGGCTCACAAATTTTAAACTGAGTCCTTCTGTCTTTTCCAATAAAATGCCCTCGCTTAAGGAACTTCAGTGGCACATCTTCTAAATATTCTTCATCTATTGACAGTAGCTCATAATTTTCTTGACTTATTGGATCAGATTCTGAAGGCAGATGGTCAAGAATATTGTCTGAATCAGAGTTATCTGCTTCCTCGTCACTTTTTCCTCAAAATCTTCTACTTCCGACACACTTTCTTCTCCGCTGTCTTCTTCTTGAAGCAGTTCTTCTATAGTACTATCCTTCAGTGAAAAAACATAAAATAGCACTAAAACGAAGAAAAAACAATCGTAAGCCAAGCGAAAATAACGTAGCAAGAACTGTCGCTACAGGGTATTTTTCACCCATACACACTTTACATGTCCGTCGTCTACAAGTGCCGTGCGTGAATTGACCGACACCACGAGGTACGGGTGTATAAATTATCTATTCGAAGGTACCTAGAAGCCTGTGTTGCCAGAACAAACAGAAAAAAAAATACAACCAATTATATGTACTCTGTGGTATTTTTCACCCAGTAGCGAGTACTGCCGGGTTAAACACGGTATGCTGATATTCGATTTCAAATAATTCTCGGTCACTTTTGACGACCTCTCACACTGGTACTTATGTAGCACACTGTATATTTTCGTATATTATCGTATATAACTCGTCACTTTTGACGTCCACTCATACTGGTACTTATGTAGCACACTGTATATTATCGTATATTATCGTTTAAAACTCGTCACTTTTGACGTCCACTCATACTGGTACTTATGTAGCACACTGTATATTATCGTATATTATCGTTTAAAACTCGTCACTTTTGACGTCCACTCATACTGGTACTTATGTAGCACACAGTATATTATCGTATATAACTCGTGCATAGTACTATTCTTAGTACGACCATTCAGCGTGGTAATCAAGTGGTGTGCGTATATTATCGTATATGCCTTGTGCATTGTGCTTTCTTGCTACGTCCTTTTTTTAACCGTAATCATATTATGGCACATTATATATTTTCATTGATATATCCCACCGATTCTTCCTTTCTGTCAGCAGTGCTAAATTAACTTAAAACCACAACATTATTGTAGACCATTGCGTGTTATTTTTATTTAATATTTGGTTAGTCTTTTAGATCAGCTGTATGCCGTTCTGCACGTAATTTATTTTCTATCTTAACCTAGCATTCATAGACTGCGAAACAACATTTAACCGCGTGCCCCGTAAACAAGATTTTAGTACAAGAGCTAGAAGTCTAGGTCGCAGATCAGGACATGACAGTAAGCACGTGTAGGTAGCTATAGTATCTAGAGATTGCTTTCGTACAGGTACTAGGCGGAGCGGCAAGATATGAGAGTATGTACATGTAGGTAGCTGTAGTATCTAGAGATTGCTTTTGTACAGGTACTAGGCCGAGTGGCAAGAGATGAGAGTAAGTACATGTAGGTAGCTGTAGTATCTAGAGATTGCTTTCGTACAGGTACTAGGCGGAGCGGCAAGATATGAGAGTAAGTACATGTAGGTAGCTGTAGTATCTAGAGATTGCTTTCGTACAGGTACTAGGCGGAGCGGCAAGACATGAGAGTAGGTACATGTACGTAGCTGTAGTATCTAGAGATTGCTTTCGTACAAGTACTAGGCGGAGCGGCAAGATATGAGAGTAAGTACATGTAGGTAGCTGTAGTATCTAGAGATTGCTTTCGTACAGGTACTAGGCGGAGCGGCAAGATATGAGAGTAAGTACATGTAGGTAGCTGTAGTATCTAGAGATTGCTTTCGTACAGGTACTAGGCGGAGCGGCAAGATATGAGAGTAAGTACATGTAGGTAGCTGTAGTATCTAGAGATTGCTTTTGTACAGGTACTAGGCCGAGTGGCAAGAGATGAGAGTAAGTACATGTAGGTAGCTGTAGTATCTAGAGATTGCTTTTGTACAGGTACTAGGTGGAGCGGCAAGATATGAGAGTATGTACATGTAGGTAGCTGTAGTATCTAGAGATTGCTTTTGTACAGGTACTAGGCCGAGTGGCAAGAGATGAGAGTAAGTACATGTAGGTAGCTGTAGTATCTAGAGATTGCTTTCGTACAGGTACTAGGCGGAGCAGCAAGATATGAGAGTAAGTACATGTAGGTAGCTGTAGTATCTAGAGATTGCTTTCGTACAGGTACTAGGCCAAGTGGCAAGAGATAAGAGTAAGTACATGTAGGTAGCTGTAGTATCAAGAGATTGCTTTTGTACAGGTACTAGGCCGAGCGGCAAGAGATGAGAGTAAGTACATGTAGGTAGCTGTAGTATCTAGAGATTGCTTTCGTACAGGTACTAGGCGGAGCGGCAAGATATGAGAGTAAGTACATGTAGGTAGCTGTAGTATCTAGAGATTGCTTTCGTACAGGTACTAGGCGGAGCGGCAAGATATGAGAGTAAGTACATGTAGGTAGCTGTAGTATCTAGAGATTGCTTTCGTACAGGTACTAGGCGGAGCGGCAAGATATGAGAGTAAGTACATGTAGGTAGCTGTAGTATCTAGAGATTGCTTTTGTACAGGTACTAGGCCGAGCGGCAAGAGATGAGAGTAAGTACATGTAGGTAGCTGTAGTATCTAGAGATTGCTTTTGTACAGGTACTAGGCGGAGCGGCAAGACATGAAGCGATAGTGTGCGCTTCACCTGCTTGTGCAATGCGATAGCTAACTAAATATGATGCCTCCGTGGCCTTTTCATTGATAGTTTGTGTTACATGCATCATTTTTTTTTGAATTTCCAATAACTGTTCTTTTCTGCGAACAAAAAATTCTTTATTCTTGTCTCTAGACTCGGGGTGTACAGTTTCTAAATATCGGCAATTTGGCAGGTGCTATGGAACTATTAGGAAGCAGTTTACTATATAGCATGCAGAGAGGTGAGCCGTTGGAATCAACAAATCCGAAACTGATAAATGATTCATCATATTTCCTTTTTTTCGTCTTTGAAACCGTGGAACTTGACGTCGTGGCATCATCGTCTGGATCGGTAATTGCTGCATGCTCCGCGCGTACTGCTTTTGAACATTCAGCGTCATTAGAAGATGATGTTGCAACACGTTTAACGCCTTTAAGCCAACGTTCCATTCTTCTTTATTAATAATGTTACATCGTCAGGATGGTGGGGTCAAAATAATTCACAAGGTAGGAACTTATCGCTCCGAACGCTTCAACTGACTGACGAGGTGCGACGCGCGATCGCCGCTTTTATACTTAGTCCTAGACGCAATCTCGAACATTCTCAAAAATACTCGAGTCGGCGCCTTTGATAAACAAAAAGCGGAAATAAAAATACAAAAATGCGTTGTAAACAATCTCGACTTTATGTTTTGAAGTTAGAGCCGAAAGCCGCTTGTTCACAACTATAATGTCTAATTCAGAGGCAGCTTTTATCAAAGGACGCGCGCTCACAATTATTAGTAGGTATGCGCGTGGCGGCGGCGCGGCGGGCGGAGTCAAAACGTTCGACCAGATAGAGGTATTTTAATTTTTTTTTTCTAAATTCTTACGAAACCCCTACAGGGGTTTCGCGGAACCCTAGGGTAGGGTAAGCCTCTCATATCTTGTGAGATATCCATATGAAAGTTCTTTTGAAGAAGATATGCTTATGTGTTCACCGCTACCCACAAACACTACCGGGGAAGAAATTTTTAATAAAATAAACATATTTTTTGAAGAAAATAATCTCAGTTGGAACGATTGCATTGACATTTGTACAGATGGGGCCAAGGCGATGACAGGTAAAACAGCAGGAGCAGTGTCACGCATAAAAAATAAAGCGCCTTATTGTAGTTCCAGCCACTGTATTCTGCATAGACAAGCACTTGCGATGAAGCAAATGCCGTAAAATCTAAAATTAATTATGGATGAAGCGGTAAAAATAATTAATTTTATTAAATCACGACCACTACAATCCCGATTGTTCTCATTATTGTGTGAAGATTATGGCAGCAAACATAAAACACTGCTGCTCCATACAGAAGTTCGCACTTCTGTGTCGGGGCTGTCTCGGGGTAAAACTTTAACAAGGCTATTTGAACTTAGAGCGGAGTTACAAATGTTCCTTTCAGCTGATACTTCTTTTAATTTGAAAGACCGTTTGTATGATAGAACTTGGTTGTTCCGATTGTCTTTTATGGCGGATATCTTTCAAAAACTAAACGAATTGAATTTATCATTGCAAGGTAAACAGACAACAGTGTTCCAGGCCTATAACAAAATAACTGCCTTCAAAAGAAAATTAGATTTTTGGATTGTTTGCGTTGATAAGAGAGAAATAGAAAGCTTTACGTTACTCAGTGAGTTTGTTAGCGATAACGACTCAGAAATGTTTCAAGATGATATGTTTAAAGAATTGGCCCAATATCTCACTTCGATGCGCGCATCTTTTGAAAAGTATTTTCCCGAAGAACAGAATACAAAAATAAAACTGAATTCATGGATTCATAATCCTTTTTTACCCAACTTGCAATAGCCCGAAAGTATTTCAAACGAGATATTATATGAATCTCTTTTAGAAATGTCATCAGACATAAGTATGGAGTCACTGTTCAAAACGATGCCTCTCAACGATTTTTGTGCAGAATTCGTAATGAATATCCAATGCTTGGCAAAATGGCTCTGAATATTCTTCTCCCGTTCCCAACAACATATTTGTGCGAAACAGGATTCTCAACGTATGCAGTAACGAAAACAAAATATCGCAATAGACTGGACGCTGAACCTGATATGAGACTGCAACTGTCTTTTATCAAACCTGACATCAACCAATTAATGAAAAATAAAAAAAAGTTTCATACCTCCCATTAGTTAGATTTTTTCTTTTTTAATATCTTGTAATAATGTACTTGCCATGTGGCATGTTAAAGTAAGTAATAATTAGTAACTGTTACATTATACATACTTTTATTATCTTTATTAATAAAGAATACACTTTTAAAAACTATTATTTTATTGTAGGGTTCCGTCAAGTATTTTGCTTTCCAAAAGGGTTCCGCCACCAAAAAAAATTTGAGAACCGCTGGTTTAACATATAATAACAGTTTTTTTTATTTCTAATTGAGCAAAACGACAAAAAAAAAACTTAGAAAATAATACATCAATATCAGTCTTATAAAATCGCATACACTGCAGCGTCGTCACGGCGCCCGGCCGGCTAATAACTGTCGAGATACTGAAAACAAAACATTACCACACAACTCTCACCCCGCACCTTGAGCGGCCTCTCATCGATGCCGATTTGTTTCTTTTGGCGGACGCAATTAAATCCATCCTTTATATTGATTAAAATATAAAATATTTGTGATATATACGGTACCTAACCTTGAGCGGCCTCTGATCTCTGACGATTTGTTTCTTTTGGCGGACGCAATTAAATCCATCCTTTATATTGATTAAAACATAAAATATTTGTGATATATACGGTACCTAACCTTGAGCGGCCTCTAATCTCTGACGATTTGTTTCTTTTGGCGGACGCAATTAAATCCATCCTTTATATTGATTAAAACATAAAATATTTGTGATATATACGGTACCTAACCTTGAGCGGCCTCTAATCTCTGACGATTTGTTTCTTTTGGCGGACGCAATTAAATCCATCCTTTATATTGATTAAAACATAAAATATTTGTGATATATACGGTACCTAACCTTGAGCGGCCTCTGATCTCTGACGATTTGTTTCTTTTGCCGGACGCAATTAAATCCATCCTTTATATTGATTAAAACATAAAATATTTGTGATATATACGGTACCTAACCTTGAGCGGCCTCTGATCTCTGACGATTTGTTTCTTTTGGCGGACGCAATTAAATCCATCCTTTATATTGATTAAAACATAAAATATTTGTGATATATACGGTACCTAACCTTGAGCGGCCTCTGATCTCTGACGATTTGTTTCTTTTGGCGGACGCAATTAAATCCATCCTTTATATAGATTAAAACATAAAATATTTGTGATATATACGGTACCTAACCTTGAGCGGCCTCTGATCTCTGACGATTTGTTTCTTTTGGCGGACGCAATTAAATCCATCCTTTATATTGATTAAAACATAAAATATTTGTGATACCTATATTCGGTACCTAACCTTGAGCGGCCTCTCATATCTGACGATTTGTTTCTTTTGGCGGACGCAATTAAATCCATCCTTTATATTGATTAAAACATAAAATATTTGTGATATATACGGTACCTAACCTTGAGCGGCCTCTCATCGATGCCGATTTGTTTCTTTTGGCGGACGCAATTAAATCCATCCTTTATATTGATTAAAACATAAAATATTTGTGATATATACGGTACCTAACCTTGAGCGGCCTCTCATCGATGCCGATTTGTTTCTTTTGGCGGACGCAATTAAATCCATCCTTTATATTGATTAAAACATAAAATATTTGTGATATATACGGTACCTAACCTTGAGAGGCCTCACATCTCTGCCGATTTGTTTATTTGGCGGATGCAATTAAATCCATCATTTATATTGATTAAAATAAAAAAAAATCTGATATTCGGTATCATCAAACGCGGAGAATTGAACAGTGACAAAATCGCGTAGGTATACAATATACGCCGCACAAAGCGACCTCGCGGTGCGTGCGGCAAGTCGCTGAACTAAATTATGCGCCGGATTTTATTCCCGAAGCAAAAATACGTCCATGCCAAAATTTTTACCAGACACTGGTACAGTAATATGACGGCTACAGAAAAAAAATCAGGGCTCGTCAATCTTGCGTCCGTATACAGGACGCAGTAAATCGGGTAGACGCATGATGGTCGGTAAAAGCCGCCATGTTCGACGCAGCATAGGTAGTGGGATCTATATATATATATATATATATATATATATATATATATATATATATATATATTAATAGCCATTTTAGTACTTAATTTACATATTACGGGTTCAGCGTTGCGTTTTCAGTGTTGTTTTTTTATTTGAATTTCAACATAAACTGTTATTATGCTCAACGAAGTGGGCACGGGTCTTTCCTATAAAATCCTGAAAAGGAATGACACCGCAAACTAAAGGAAAGTGTGGAAAACGTATTAAAAAATAAATAATATTTATAACAGTTCGATTCCCGGCCGGAAATTGATTTATTAAAAATCTGATGATGCAGTTTTGGTTTTTATCGAAGTCGAGGTTACCGCTGCTTTCATTTTTCGCTATCTCCTACAGTTTCGTATTTCGCCTATAAAGCACTTTTTAATGAATTCACCCTGTATAGCTAAACAGTAGGCATATTCTTAAATCTAATTGGTTTGAAATTGAGTGTATATTTTATGGCCCTAAATGATGTCGGTTTAGTCTGGATCCATTAAACTATTCAAATGTTTAGTAAAAACAGATTCTTTAGTGGGCCCACAGACCCTAGTTAATGGATCTATGATTTGGGATCTATTGTCGATGTTCTACAAAATTTTGTTTTTTTTTTTACTTTTGACGTTTCTCCTATCAACAGTGTTCAACCTGGGCGAGTACCGGCGGCACGCGACGGACGCGTACACCAGCCACGAGTTCTTCCGCGCCGACAACAAGGAGGCCATGGCGATCCGGCAGCAGTGCGCGCTGGACGCGCTGCACGACGTGTGCGAGTGGCTCGTCAAGGGCGGAGAGGTCGCCGTGAGTACCAAACACGTAGTGCCAACCTTCAAACTATGGTGTCAATGCCAACCTTTACATGTTAAGCCGCCTATGGATACTGGCCGAGCGCAGCCGAACGGCCAACGCCAACGTGTAGACAGTCTATATTTTTCCTTTCCTTGTCATCGCTCGGCGTCGCTCGCCTAGCTGGCCGAGTGAAACCGAGCGCCAACGTGTGTACGGCTCATTTGCCGCCACTCTCCTACGACCGCCGTCGCTCGTGACCACTCGCCTCACTTCGGATCGGTGTCGGTTTTTGTGCACAAGTCAAAGGCGCTCGGCCCAAAGCTTCTACACGTATGTATAGTCGCCATTGTATTATGTGACATGTATCGCTGTCAGGCCAACGTGTGGGCAGCTCTACAAACGCTCGTCTACATTGGCCACTTGTGTGCACTTGCCGAATGTGTGGACGATAGCACTCGCCTTGCACCTATTTGCCGATACATATTGGGTACGCTCGGCCAATATGTATAGGCGGCTTTAGAGTACATCAGCCATGAGTTTTTACGCGCGACAACAATGAGGCCATGGCACTCCGGCAGCAGTGCGCGCTTTAGTATTAGGATTTTAGTTTTATAAACTTTATCTTGTTTGGTTAATGAATAAGGCGTTACTTTTCGGAAATCCATAGCATAAAATTTAAATGCACCTCCATGGGAAGGGATGTTCATTGAACGCATGCCTATGCGTACACTCACTCATTTGCTTCCAGGATGTAGTTATAAGTTTTTCGCAGGATATTGCTAGATATCTAAATCTAATACATATTATAAATTTTATATTAGTGACGCCATACAAATTGTCGTTTAAGACGCCACTATGCCATTTGTATAACTACAAGGCCTATAAATATTGCGTTATAGTTTCTTTGTAATTAATCAGTTAATGGTTTTTACTTTTATTCATAGCTATATATAAACTCAATTCATTAGCATGATGCGTATTATAATTACACACTTATCTACCCAACCCAACAAGGTACACAGACCACGCGCGGCGGTCGTGGACGTGCCTTTGCCTTACACAGCTATAAAAATATAGATGAGACTTTTAGTGTAATTGATTGAATACAGCTCGATAAAGTTACTTAATGTTATCATTCGTAGAGCTATGAATTGATTCCATTAGGAGTATTACGGTAGCCACGCACAGATGTGTCGGTAGCCCGATTGGTCGATAGGCAGATCGGCTAAGTTTATGAAGACTTTCAAATAAATAATACTCAGCTATGCCGATGACATGGTTTTGCTGAGCCCCTCGATCAGTGGACTGAGAAAATTGCTCGAAACATGTGAAAAATATGCACATTGTGACGGCCTTAAATATAATGTTAAGAAGACTCAATACATGGTCTTTGAGGCCGCGGGTGGTAAAACTCCTCAACACGTACCTATTTTAAGCCTTAACGGAATGGCTCTAAGCAGAGTTGAGGAGTTCAAGTACCTGGGGCACTTCCTCACCGTAGGCCTCAGAGACGACAAAGATATTGAGAGGGAGAGGAGGGCACTGTCTAAAAGAGCGAATATGTTAGCTCGCAGATTTGCTCGATGCTCTATTGCTGTAAAACTAACACTGTTCAGAGCTTTCTGTACCTCATTGTACACGTGCGCCCTGTGGGGTACATATTATAAAAGGTCTTACAGCGCCCTCACTGTCCAGTACAATAACGCGTTCCGGGTGCTGTTGGGGCTGCCCCGCTTCTGTAGCGCCTCTGGCATGTTCGCAGCGGCGCGCACCGACTGCTTTCAAGCGACTGTTCGCAGGCGGTGCGCCTCGCTGGTGCGCCGAGTGCGGGACAGCTCCAACACCATCTTGGCAATGATAGCCCGTCGATTGGACTGCCCCTATGTTCGCCACTGCTGTAACGTACACGTCACTCGTAGTGTCCAACATAGAGGCTTGTAATATTAGGTAAAATGACATAGATAAATTTAAATTAAAAATAAATAAATAAGTAATCATAACGTTATGTAAAACACTAATTAAAAATAATTTAATGTACCATAATAGAATATTTAATGAAATGTAATCATACTAATTAACAATACTTTATATTTTTATTTTTTTAAATTAATGTCTTGAATTTATGTAATGAATTTTTAACAAAATTTTTTATTTGTTGTGTAATGTAATTATAATTATTTGTTGATATGGGTCGTAGATACCTGAAATAAATTTATTTTATTTTATTTTTTTTATTTTTAATACTGCTGGAAGAAATTTCTTTCAGAAATAAGCAGTATCTTTGTGTCGTCTTTCTCTGTAATTTGTGCTATTGTTAAGTGTTTCTTGTGTACAATAAATTGTTAAATAAAAAAAAAATAATAAATATTGCTAACTTTACTACAAATGTTTCCAATGATGTTTACTTTAGTACTGAATTGATATATAAAGTACATAATTGCTAAAATGCTTGTAACAATATCTTTCATTTGGACAAGAAAGCAATGATAAAATTGAAAAGCTAACGAAATGGGCAATATTAAAATATAATCTAATGCCTTCTAATTAAGTTAAAACTTTTTTGTTTTCCAAAACTTTTATGTTTAAAAAATAAAAATGTCTCATTTTTGATTTTAGTAATGTTATAGTTCCTAGGGAATGAAAGATCAACTTGTAATTAATAAATAAATAAAAAGTATTTATTTCAGGCATACATTGTAAATATAAAATAAAATAAATTAATTAATGTTTGAATCTAGAATATTCTAGTTTTCAGTGTTCCGTTGCTGAAGGCCTGTATCTCAATAATCGCGATAACTAGACAATTGGGTTATTGTCCGTCCGAGTTTCTTACGCCGGTTCTTCTCGGCGGGCCAGGGTTGAACCTGTGGTAGCCTTTTTGTTGACTTTCCGAAAATAGCTTGTTAAGTTTCATTTGGAAATAAAATATTTTGAATTTTGAATTGAATGAATATTAAATTTTTTACTTTTAGACTCATTACTCAGAAAATCAAAAAGATAAGCAAAATCTAAAATAAGAATTAGGATGAGTGTTAAAACATTTAAGTTTTAAAAAATTAAATAAAATTATTTATCTCTTTCTAGCAAAACGATATTTGAACGCAGGTCGGTGTAATGTCTATGTAGGGTTTATATTATCTACTTTGTGGTAGGATTAACAACAGTTGTTTCCTTTTCGTTCGCACATTATATTTAAAATAATATTTTCATTATTTTAATGGTACTCAAGTAATTTTAGTCTAACATCAATTAAAAAAAAATTTCAAAAGAAGACTAGTCGTTTTTTTTCATACCGATGTTGAATTTAGAATATACTGACGTGTTTCGTCTCCCCAGGTGTTCGACGCGACGAACTCGACGCGCGAGCGGCGGCGCATGATCCGCGACATCGTGGTGCACAAGATGGGCTTCAAGCTGTTTTTCGTCGAGTCCATATGCGACGACCCCAGGATCATCGAGCAGAATATTATGGTAAATCAAGTTCCTTTATTGCTTACGGCACTAGGTTTTTTGACATTTATTTTTAATCATCTTTAAGCTGTAAAAAGCCGTACATTAATAACAATTAGTCGTAGTTCATCACCTGAGCTGAAGGCTGTTGCTACATCTATACTATACATATTATAAAGCGGAGGAGTTTGTTTTTTTAAACGCGCTAATCTCAGGAAGTACTGGTCCGATTTGAATTTTTTTTTGTCGGATAGTCCATTTATAGTGGAAGGCTTTAGGCTACATAACATTACGCTGCGACCAATAGCAGCGAAACGTCAGTGAGAAATGTTGCAAAAACGGGGAAAATTATTCACATTTGGGGACTTTCGTTGCGTGCGCCACATAAACGGTTTCAGTTACTCAAAAAATATGTATGTATGAAAGAATTATTCCTTTTTAATAATCATAATAACAAAAACCAACGTGAGCAATCAAAAGATAACCGTGATAGTGTTTACGACAAACAAAGTCGCGGGCACAGCTAGTTATAAATATTTTTTTAATTTATCACTGCTACAATACGTACGCTGGTTTAGGTTTTTTTTGAAGTGGTAAAATCATCGCGCAGCAAAATTAGAACGAAACCACTGCTCTAGATTATCTATTAGGCTACTTTATCTCGAAAAGTACAGTGTTTGTGAAAAGCTCGTTCATTATATAAAGTCTATTACAGGAGGTGAAAGTGAGCAGCCCCGACTACACGAACATACAGAACACGGACAACGTGCTCAATGACTTCCGGCTGAGGATAGAGCACTACAAGGAGAAGTATGAACCGCTGGAGGAGAGTCTGGAGTCCGAGTGCAGCTTTATGAAGGTGGGGCTTGTTCATTACTAGCCTTGTACCACGGGCTTATCTTCTCTTCTTCTTCTTGTCTTGTATATAAAAATTGAATTGCTGTTCGTTAGTCTCGCTAAAACTCGAGAACGGCCGAACCGATTCGGCTATTTTTAGTCTTGAAATATTCGCGGAAGTCCAGGGAAGGTTTAAACGGTTCATTCCAAACTGTTTCTATGTTCAACGAAGTGTGCACGGGTCAGCTAGTTTGTAAATAAAATAAAAGTTGAAATGAAACATTTGAGAACCACCTACATACTACATTTACAGTACGTCCCTTTTAAATTTAAACAGACTGGCGCTTCGTTACGTAGCGTTTTCTCGGAGCCCTACAAGTATGGAGAGCCAGACAGACTGGCCGTAACGCGTTACGTAACGATACGTTAACACGTTACTTAGCGGTTGTTTTTGTAGTCCCACGAGGAAGGGAAACCAGTATCGCCAAGTCCTTATACAATAGAGACTTATATCCAAGTCTCCATGCCCATAGAGAAATGAAACGGTCTACCCCAATACGATCTCGCTTGATGTTCTGTTCGTAGATCTACGACACCGGCGAGAAGGTGGTGGTGCACAAGCACGAGGGGCACATACAGAGCCGCATCGTGTACTACCTCATGAACATACACATCGTGCCCCGGACCATATACCTCACGAGGGTGAGTGGTACTCGCTTTTTTTTTTTGAGAAAGACAATAAAATACTTTTTTGCAGTTATTATCTAAAAAGGAAAAAAAGGAACGTACAAATAATATACAGAGACATTCACTAATAAAAATGTTACTCTAAAATCATTACCCAGAGGTCGCGCAGACCCCTATTTCTGTATAGAGTACATCGCTTGCTACCGATTACAGCCCATAGATGTCCTACCGTACCATTACCGCTCCCAGCGCCACCTTCCGTTAAATATGTGAACTAAGTGAAAGCTACAAGCCGCCATCTTCGATATATCAGATCATTGTAAGTGTCTCATAATGATGAGGATGGACACCAGGAAGCCCTTATTAGGACTTTGGACGTTAAGGAACATAATACACATTTTATTGGAAGGTAAAATGTATATATTATGGTTCCGTTTGTCCTTTATGAGAGACATGTTTGTTAGCTTCTGGTGGCTTGTGAATAATGCAACAATGTGATAAAGTTTTAAAGTAGGAACGTACAAATAATATACAGAGACATTCACTAATAAAAATGTTACTCTTAAATCATTACCCAGAGGTCGCGCAGACCCCTATTTCTGTATGGAAAAATAGACGTTGTGTTTCCTGTTAAGTGCCGGACGGCGGTGCAAGGTTGCAGGAGGACGGACGTTGCGAGATTTTTGAGGAAATTTTTATCATTATTACTTACCTAGTCTTGGATAAAATATATAATTCGGTTAAACCAACAGCCTGTATTAAGCATTACTAACGCCAACAACGTGTACAGCACGGCGAGAGCATGCACAACCTGGTCGGGCGCATCGGCGGCGACAGCGAGCTGTCCGGCCGCGGGCGCTCGTACGCCGGCGCGCTCGCCAAGTACATCGCGGCGCAGAGCATCCCGCACCTGCGCGTGTGGACGTCGTGGATGCGCCGCGCGATACAGACGGTGCACGACGTGCGCGCGCCGCAGGAGCGGTGGAAGGCGCTCAACGAGATCGACGCGGTACGTACACGCCGATACGCTCAGTGACAAGGTGCTGCCGTTTTGAAAATTTTACACTATTTTCTACTTTGTTATACTACTATATTGTTATACAAGAAGTATAATAAATGAGTGATAGTACTTTAGGGTATGTACGTGCCTCCTATGTAGAGTTTACTGTGAAAGTGCCAGCGCTGAAAGACTCACTTTTGACCTTCATGTTTCTTTTGACCTTCATCTATGTTAAAATCATATAACCTTAATAATTTATTCTTTGAACCTACAAGGATCAGTAGCAACTCTGCTACTTGTATTGATAATATATATAGCAACATAAATCCAATTAATAAAGAAATAATCAACATCCTAAGCTCTGATCACTGTGGACAGCAAGCTACTTTCAATATGAATAGTAAATGTAACCAAATTAACAACAATAAAAATACATTTATACCAATTAATGTTAAACGCACTGAGAAGTTTAGAGGTAAAATATTAGCCAACATTGGACAATTAGAATATGATAACAGCCCAAATAGGGCATTCACTAAACTGTTTCAATTAATTAAATATAATTTTGATACTATTTTTACCTCTAAGACAGTGAGAATACACAATAAAAGTAAATTCAGTGAATGGGCAACATCAGGTATTTTAAAAAGCAGATTTAAGTTATATGAACTGTATAATGAAAAGACATTTAATCAAAGTGAAGACTTTAAAAATTATGTAAGAAACTATTCAAAAATTTTTAAGAAAGTTTGCGCTGCAGCAAAGTCTCTTGACATTAAAAATAAAATTAAAAATTCAAACAATAAAGTTAAAACAACATGGCAAATCATTGCAAATGAAACTGGAAGAGTCGCCAGTCGCAACTCAGATTTTAAACTAAACATAGATAATAAAGTAATTACATCCGACAGTGAAGTTGCTACTTTTTTTGAGAAATTCTTCGCGGACATTCCAGTTTCAACAACTAAATATTTGAATGCCTCTTCTGTTGATGCTGAATTACTCCTTAAAGAAAATGTAAAAGAGTGTGAAGTCGACTTTCGATTTAGAGAAATAGGGCCCCAAGACATAATAAAACATTTTAATTTATTAAATATTAAGAGTACTGCAGATTTGTGGGGCCTATCTACGAAAGTTATTAAATCGATAGTCGACATTATCGCACCTTACTTGTCAACTATTTTCAATGATTGTATTAAAAGTGGAGTATTTCCTGATCTAATGAAACATAGTAAATTAATACCTCTTTTTAAGTCTGGTAGTAAGTCGGATCCATCAAATTTCCGGCCTATATCTATTCTACCAACATTAAGTAAAATATATGAAAAAGTAATACTAAATCAGATGCTTGCACACTTTAATGTTAATAATATTTTACACGAAAAACAGTTTGGTTTTACAAAGGGACGCTCTACAACAGATGCAGGCGTCGACTTGATAAGTTATATTTTTGAAGCTTGGGAGGGATCGCGGGATGCTCTTGGAATATTTTGCGATCTTTCCAAGGCATTTGATTGTGTGCAGCACACGACATTGATCAGGAAACTACTCCACTATGGGGTAAAAGGTCCAGCTCTCGCCCTTTTGAAATCATACTTGTCAAATAGAACTCAGAGGGTAGAGGTAAATGGGAAAAAATCCATAGGCTCTAAAATAGAGATGGGGGTCCCACAAGGGTCTATTTTAGGACCTTTTCTGTTTTTAATTTATATAAATGATCTACCATTCCTTATTAATGAAAAACACGGGATAGTATTATTTGCTGATGATACGTCTCTTATTTTTAAGGCGAATGGTCAAGCAAAATGCGTTTTTCACGACTTTTAGGCTATGTTTTTCAGCTAAATTACAGACTGGGGAAATAAAGAAATTTTGTGTAATTATAAAGTGTATCTTGAAGTATATTGCTGTTGTCGATAATTTTGACGATCTTTACTCAGTAATCAGAAATACATTTTAGAAAATGCTATGACTCGCGTAAAATGAATATTTTAGGATGGATTTATTTTTGGTTTGGCTTATCCGTTTATAATGAATCTTTGCATGCATGCTTCTTTACTTTGTATCTTGGTGTTCATTGTCGATTTGTAACAAATACTATTGCAAAATAGAAGTTATATCATAAAAGGTCTTTGGTGCCTACTGTAAATCAAACACCACTAGTAAAGTATTTGCTCACAACATTTAATCAGGCGTTTAGTTATGGAATGCAACGTTGCCAGTTCGATGCAACCCATGTACAATGCAGCGTTGCCGTTCCGCACGGCGCGCACAGTAAATAAGCAGATAAGAGTAATACAATCTCGCGTGGTCTTGTTTTGATTTGACAAGTGACAATTGACATTACCGGCTTGTATAAATTATATATTATAGGTTGCACATGTTGTGTGATTACGGTTCGACTTTGAAACAAAAACATAGGTAATAAAAGTATTCCGAAACAAAGTAACAAACGATTATTGAAGTTGCTATATAAAAGAAGAACTCGTGTTGCAAATCAGACAAAAGCAAATGATATTAAAAAGTAAGTAGGTACCTATCTAATTATAAAATAGACATATTTTTTGATATTGTACCTATAATGTAAAGAATTTCCCGCGGTCCCATAGACTTAAAATTAGATATGAAGCTGTATTCCTGGTGACGATAGGTTCTATTAGGAGTTGGTCGCTATTGAGTTAATAGGTACCTACTTTTAAGTCTATGGAACCGCGGAAAGTCCCCAAAAGATCCCAAGATTCCGAGATACTACTGCGTGTACAGAAAAGATAAAAATTATGATGATCATCAGATGCATAATTATTTACAATTATAGTCTAGGTACAGACAGTGTCATTGTAATGTAAATGTTTATCATACAGAATACTTATCACAGAGACATCAAACAATTACTCTTTACTGCTACACTATTATACAGTTAAACCTACAGTTATACATAATGTTAAAAAAATTGCTTGCCATGGAAATATGCCATAGCTCTGAAGCTATGAACCTGAGTTAATTATCAATAAAGGAAGCCGTAAAAAATATTTAAAAAACCATGTCTTTAGTCAACAAAATATTGGCTCCTACTGCGTGTAAAGTGATTCGTGATTTTGCCTTTACAGTTCATTGACTTGGGTTTTTTTGTTGTTAAAAAATAAAAAATGGCATTAAAAATAAATATTGCTGTATTTGTGTCCTAGCTCAGAACAAGGGTAAAGAGGCAAAAGATCACACATGCTACAAAAATTATTCTGGTAATTTACTAGCTTTTTTTTGACTCGTAGTACCCTTTATTTCCCTGTTTTCTACGTGTATTAGGTACTTATTATATTACTCTGACTGAGGTATAACTAATAGTTATACTATTTCATAATTAATAATAAATCAAAACTAAATTTAGTTTTTTCTTTTAGGACCGTCTACAGGAATGTAGTCTGAGATCTTGGTGCAAGGGTTTAAAAAAAGTATAGAAATGCGCGTTAAATATCGGACGGGGACGCCAGCACGTATTCAAAAATAATCCAATCTAGACCTTATGAAAATTATACCGTTGAAAAAGTAGAATGCCGGAATCATTTACTTACAAATTTTTGTAATAGATTTTTAGCATTAAGTACAGATACAGAGTATTCTTTGAAATACAGAAAAAACATAACAAAATGAAGAATATTAGGTACCAGAAAAGTATCATTCAATACTCAAAAACCTTTATCCGTTCTGGATAAATCAATTGTTGGAAAAAGTCCACGCAACGAAATTAAACGGAACGAAGAAAAACGAATGAAGAGTCGGAAACTGACTCTGAAATATTTAGAGGAGATTGACCCAAGATGGAACAAACTATGGGGAAAATTGCTCAAAACCGGATATGGCTGAAGATATTATGCTGGAGAATTCAAAAAGAGTATTTTTTGAATTCTCCAGCATTTAGAGAGAAACGCCGAGGAAAGACAGAAAAAAAAAGCTGAAAGACTTCTATATGGATTGCATACTACCAGAATTAGTGGATCCTAGATATTTGAGAAATATACCCATTAGAGACCCACAGTATATAACAGAGGATGTCAACAAAAAAATTAAAAAAAGTCTAAAAAAAGAAAATTAGCCCCCTACCATTCAAGCCAACAAGTCCCATTGCCAACAAGGAAAAAAAATAACTTCAAAAATAATAAACAAGTTTATTTAAATGAATATTTTTTTTTGTAACATCCTGTATGAATTTTTTTTTTTGCTATTTATTTTAGTCGCAAGGCTAAACTGTTTGGAACAACGTTCTGCATTAAATAATTAAATTTTATAATTTTTGCCCTAGTACGTAATGAACGTCTTACGCGTGCTATAGACCTCTCAGCGTAATCAGCTGATCGCTGTGTTGTGCACATTGTAGATTGCCTATTGAAAGTTTTTAAAACAGTGGATTAAAAGCAAATGACTAGTAGCAATGCATATATCTCTTGTCTGGTAATTCATTCCCCCACGAAGTTGTAGTGACTGCTCTTTTTACAGCCTGTATATATTATATAAAGAGTATAAAAAGAGCAGTCACTATAACTGTGGGATATGATTATATTACCTTTTCTCATTCTAGAAATGTATTTTTTTTTTAAATTAAGAAATGGTAAAAAAATATATTTTTTTTTGTTTTTGACAAAAAAATATATAAAAAAAATACATTTCCGAAATGAGGAAAGGTAGTATAATCGTATCTGAAAGTTATAGTGACTGCTCTTTTTACACGCTGTATAATATATATATAAATTAGCAGTCATAAATTAATCTATATATATGGTAGGGTGTACGCTACTATTAAATTTCAAGGGTCAAAGGTCATATTTCTTTGTTATACTTTTCTTATAATTGGGTATCTCGAATTTGAGGTGAACTTACTAAAATGGCTCGACTAATACAAATAATAAGGGTTAAACGGGGATAAAATAAAAAAAATAATCTAAGTATATATTATTTAGTATATAAAATGTAGCCTCTGTTTATTATTACTCTGCTCAACTCAGAGAAATATGCTAAATGCGCCATCTAGTGAAAATATAATTTGACTTCCTAATGCACGCTACATTGAACTACTATTCATAAATAGATGGCGTTAGCTCCACGTCCAAACACTCAAGGTCATTTGCTTGACCATTCGTCTTAATATAAAACGGCAAAATATATGCTACGACGAAGTAAATAGTGCTCTCTCAAAAATAGTACATTGGTTTAATGTAAATAATCTTTTGCTTAATAATAGAAAAACAAAATGTATAAAATTCACATTGCCTAATGTGAGGCAAACTGATACCAATGTACTATTAAATGAGGAATGTATGGAACTAGTGGATACTGCAGTATTCTTAGGTATAACGTTAGACTCAAAACTTCAGTGGGGCCCCCATATAGCTAGGCTGGCCGACAGACTCAGTTCAGCAGCATATGCAGTTAGTAAAATTAGACAATATTCAGATGAATGTACTGCACGTCTAGTGTATTTTAGTTACTTTCATAGTATAATGTCCTATGGTATTCTGCTATGGGGCAACGCTGCAGATATAAATAGTATCTTTGTGCTGCAGAAGCGAGCTGTTCGGGCAATCTACAAGCTGGCCCCCAACACTTCACTTAGAGAAAAGTTTAAGGAAACTGGAATATTAACTGTAGCTTCTCAGTATGTTCTCTCAAATGTATTATATGTTAAGAAAAATATTCATCAATTTAAAAAAAAATGTGACAAACATAATAGAAATACTAGAAATAAGCATAAACTGGATGTACCAGTGACTAGGCTTAGTAAAGTAAAGAATTCGTTTAAAGGTCTTGGTATACGCCTTTACAATAGGGTCCCAGAAAACGTTCAAAATTTTTCAAACAATAAGTTTAAGAAAGTAGTCAAAGAACGTTTGTGTGCAAAAGCATACTATAATGTTTGTGACTATATGAATGATAGCACACCTTGGGAATAAAGTAGCCCCCTGCAAGGCTTTTTTTTTTTTTTCTTTTATTTAATTGCATAAAAGTGCAATTTTTATTTGTAGTAGTATTGACTATTTTATATGTAAACATATTTTTTATATTTATTTGTTTTTTAAAAGAGAAATTTTCCATCTTTTTAGTAAAAGGTGGCCCCATGCGAGTTTCTTACGCCGGTTCTTCTCGCTGGGCTAGTTCCCGAACCGGTGGTAGGCATCATATAGAAACGACGTTCAGAAAACATTTTTGTAAAATTTATTCTGAATAAAAATTTTTGACTTTGACTTTGTGAGAAATGCCCCAACATCATACATTTGCCCATAGAATAATTTAAAAAAAGTTTCTGATTCAGCGCTGGTACTTTCACAGTGAACTCTATATACGAGACCCATGCACACCCTAAAGTATTATCACTCATTAATATTACAGCCCTTATATGTAAACCATAAAATCTTATGTCCAGGGTATCTGCGAGGAGATGACGTACGCGGAGATCCAGGCGAAGTACCCGTCGGACTTCAACTCGCGCGACGCCAACAAGTTCGCGTACCGCTACCCGCGCGGCGAGAGCTACGAGGACCTGGTGGCGCGCCTGGAGCCCGTCATCATGGAGCTGGAGCGGCAGGGCAACGTGCTGGTGGTGTCGCACCAGGCGGTCATGCGCTGCCTGCTGGCCTACTTCCTGGACAAGAGCGCGGGTGAGTACTACGGAGAGCCAGTTATCATGTCGCGCTATTTTTTTGCGAACTAAATATTAATTTATGTAACAAAGAGATGAGTAATACATACAGTCGATTTTTCTAGTTCTTAAACTAGGCCTAGACTGTACCTTAAGAACTAGTTAATATTAATCGATGCCGGTCATGATAAGCGCCCGCGTTGCTGACGTAGAGCAGTTATACGTTGAGAGATTTTTCGATGTTTTTTGAATTCTTAAGAGTAAATTTAGATTTTTAATTATTGTAATACTGTCGCCAAATGGTGGTTAAATTGAGTAATTCAGATACAACATTCCTAATCTTCAATGTTATAAATGTGAATGTTTAACCGATTAACATCTCATCATGAAACTTCATACATTCTTAGATGTATTAAAAATAACACATTATATACTATTTATAGCACGTGGGCGAAATCGTGAGCAAAAGCTATATTAAACTGGTGTGGATTTCAGAGGAGCTGCCGTACCTGCACGTGCCGCTGCACACGGTAATCAAACTCACGCCCGTGGCGTACGGCTGCCGCGAGGAGCACATCAAACTGTCTGTCGACGCCGTCGACACGCACCGCCCCAAGCCCGCTGTGAGTACCCATGCACACACACGAGCCAGCTGTGAGTACGCGTACGCGCACACGTACAAGCCTGCTGTGAGTTTGCGTGCACACACACATACAAGTCCGCTGTGATTAAACATACACGCACACATACAAGTCTGCTGTGAGTAAGCGTACGCGCACACGTACAAGCCTGCTGTGAGTATGCGTGCACGCTCAAGTACAAGCCTGCTATGAGTATGCGGGCACGCACACATACAAGTCCGCTGTGATTAAACATACACACACACACACACACAAGCCCTCTGTAAGTACACGTGTGAACACTCGTGCCTCACACACACAAGTCGGCTGTGAGTACTCGTGGACGCACACACACACATGCACGCTAGTACTAGGTGGTAAGTAATACAACTTGGATTCGATAACAAGATGAAAGTATAGTCTATAGAACTGTTACCAAGATGAAAGATTTGTTTGCTTAAAACATACAAACGAATTGAATAAGCTCCGATATTACTGGGACGCTTTGAATGAAATATTATCTAGTTTTTAAGAAACACACTACACGACTATTATTTATGTGCTTAACGTTTTTTGCTACTTAACTACCTTGTTACGCTCGGCTTAACTGCTGAACCTAAGTAAAGCTTTCGCCAACTTTAACTGTCGATATTTCTAACAGGATGAAGCTGATGTACCAGAAAATTCTTGACCGACTTAATGTGACATGTTGCTGGCAACTACAATGCCGTCTGGGCAAAAAACGAGTAAAACATGACAAATTAAAAAAAATACTGTCAAGTTACATTTTGTTTTATTTTTTTACTCCTAATTCTAAATTTAACACGCTTTGATGCAAAATATATTGAAGTTGCTAGCAACTTTCGAAGGGGCAAACTAACCATAGACACAGAAGATCAGTGTTGCAAGTTAAGTTTTATTAATTTCGGACGGTGGGAATTGTTTATGTGGTGACACTTTGTATTCACATTCCTATTTGTGTAAAATTGTAAATAAAACATTGATTTCAATTTGTTGTAAAATTGTTTTTCATGCTTGATTTGGTATAGTTCATGTGAAATAAGTTTGTAGGTACGGTGTTATGATATCGTAGTAGAATAATGTTTAATTATATAAAAATATTATTATTGTCGTATATAGTATTGTCGTGTCCACTACACTACATGCATGTAAATGTTACCACAAACATGGTCACGGCATCAACTCAATGTTAAAATATACCAATTAGACAGTACAGAACCATGTTACACAATTATCACAACTCATACATACTCTTCGTTGGTTTTGGTCTACTGTGGACCATTTGTCATATATTTATGCTTTGTGGTGTGCCTCATTCTTGTAATAAAAATGAAATTAAAATTAGCCTGAAATAAAGGTCAGGCTGCATAGGCTCATACTTGTGATTAATATGGAAACTTGTAAAATATTGGCAAGAATGGGACAATATGTTTTAAGCGGAACAAAATGCTTCTGTTTACTATATCTACTATGGGCCTACTCTTGAATCTAATTTAATGGATTTGGATTGGAATTTCACAGTTCTCGAATTTTAAACACGATGCTAGTGTTAATACTAACATGTCAAGGGTAGACCTACTGTTCTTAGTTCTATGTTTTTGACCATATACATATACTTTTTAAATTGTCTATGGTTTATATCTGCACAGGTGATACCAGCCCCGCCTATCGAGCCGCCGGTGGCGCCCATAGTGAACGGAGACACGAATGGAGATAACAAAGAAAATCACTAGACTCGTTTTAATTTTATAACTGTATAATTTTCGGCAAAGTCGTGCTTACTCGCTCACGCATGCTATGTGCGAGCGATATAGCACGACGTCCACTATGATAGTTCAAATATTATATTTGACCAATATATGTACAGACATCAGGCAATGTTGCGTTGACGATTTTGAGACTGATTTGTGAGGTAAGTCGATGTCTAGAGGGATGCTAAATGAAATCAAATTTCATTGCCGTAGTCGCATGGAGTCACATGACCACTGACATTTTACGTGTGTCCCTAAAGGCGAGTCTCTCGCTAATGTTTTTTAAAAACATAGCACAGAAAACATTGAGAGCGCTATACATATTTGTTAAACTATTGGGCCTCAATGTGTTGTGTTCTATGTAATGTTTCGAAAAAAACAATAGCAGGATACATGTCTGGCCGGTATGATTCGACGTAATCTGTATTCGCCATACAGTTATCTCGATTCAAGTTTGTATTTGTCCAGTATCCGTTGAACAACAACCATAGAAATGGTTTCTTTTTACAAAAGAATATACAATATAACAGATTGAATTATAATAAAATCTGTCAGTTTTTGTAATCTTATGTAGACGAAACACATTTTACGCTAGCCCTATGGTACGACGCCATACTGAATTTTGACAGTTTGACAGGAAAATGGCGGTGCAATACAATATGGCCGCAGCTAGTGCTGGGGCTTGATTCACAATGCGTAATTCGACTCGGATTCGGGTATTTACTTGAGTTACAACCAATGAACGTTTGCCGCACTTAGCGTTAACTGATTACCGCGTGGTTTCGAATCGTCTAATAGGAATTGTGAACAACTCCCCAGGTGTGTAATACTGGTATAATTTAGGTGCAACTTTATAAATTATTGTATAGTTCTTGCAGAACAAAATTTACTTCGTTGTAGTTGTTTTTTATTTTTTGTAAATAGCTAATGTTTATATCTAGTCTTAACTATTGGGTATCAAATACCATTTATTTATTCAATTCCTCGCCAAAGAACTACTGCTATTTACAGTAATATTGCCTCGTTTGTTATGGATATTTAAAAATTATAATACATAATATACCTACACGATTGTAATAGGATTTTTACATACATGTACACATATTACAAATAAACCAGGGTAACTTATACATTGTAAATAATAGTGTCGCTACAGATAAAAAATAAATGGCAGAGTTCACAATATTGTATCTTGTTGTATATAAAATATTGAAATAACTTTCTACATTAGAATATTATGATTACCTGAATGTGTGGCATAGTTATGTAATAATTGATTCAATGTGAGATTATTTTTTTGTAGTGGCAATACAAGTATAGTATCGATAGGCTGTGTTCCAATAGCTTTGCTTTTAATTGTCACTATGAGTGGCCAGCATTCTAGAAAAGCTAAAGACATATAATATAAAAACTTTTTGATTTTTTTTTTTCAAATATAGTGATGGACTCTCGTGTCTTGGCTGTGTGACTCTGTGTTAGTATATTTTAATAATTTATGTTTCACAATGCTTAGTGGGTGATTTGAACGTTTGTATTTTTATAATACTTTCTTACAAACGCCATTTTATCTCTATAAACAACATAAGTAGGTAGATACTTAATATCCACACCACATCCAACATGTATAAATAACATGTAGATATATAATAGTGATTACAACTTGGGTACATTTTTATATTTTACTCTAAGGGTATACTTAACACGGTTTTTTGCCATTTAAAAGATCCATTTTATAAAGTGACCAAGCATAGACACTCATAGGTATAGATAGCCCATATTAATAGTTGCCCCCTAGCACATTGTCGACAAAGCGCGACATAACTCGCACGACAAAGGTATCTCGCGCCAGTAGGTGTACCATATATCATCGACAAATGTATTGGCGAGAGATAACTCGACTTATGTCGCCGCTCGGCCGCGAGGGGGAGTGGTGGTGTTTGAAACACAGCAAGCCCTATATCAGTAGCGCATGTTGTATAAGTTTTATAATGGCTATAATGTGTTAAATATTTAATTGTTAATTTAATTGATAATATAAGTGTATATTAAGCGAGTTGGTGTATTATTTATCCCTATTTTCCTATAATCGACGTGCATAATGTATAGCTACTTATACGAAGACGCTCATAATATGTAAATTGTAAAGGAAAGCAACGTAAGGGGAGACTCCATTAGTGCGTTGCGTTGCGTCGTTGCCGCTGCCTCGATTTCCATATATTTTTTATGACATGGACCACGGAAAACAACGCAGCGTCGACGCTGCGACGACGTAACGCACTAATGGGGCCTTACTTTAGGAGAAAACATCACGCATTTTTCTTTCATACAAAAATAGGGGTCGCGACCCATGTTTCCTCCCTGGATAATGCTGCTATGTTTATTATTATTTGTACGTTATTATTTTTAATTTTTTTATTACTTAATATGAATAATTATTTAAGAAGATATGGACGTTCAAAAATCTAAAAGAATTACCAGACTTTTCGCTGTGTTTAAACATCCAGGAAACAAATTTGACTGCATTATACAATAAAATCAAAACATAGCTCAAGCCTTTTTTTAGTATAAAGAAAAAAATATAAAATTCGGTTAACTTTTGGAGGAGGAAACAGGGGTCCCCCAAACGTCAATTTCTTGTACTTTTAACTGGTAATTTCAGTTCGAGCTGCAGTTGTTTCTATCGCGCTAGTGCTGACTAGCTAAGGGACTGCGAGACAGCAATAGATTTTACAAATACCTATTTTGTATTTCCCTCAACCATGTTTCCTCTTAAGGCGAGGAGTAACCGCAACTAGCGCCACTCTTTAAAATAAATTTTACAATGACACAAAGATCTTATTTAAAAAAGTAATCGGTTCAAACTTTAAGTAAATAGTTAAACTAATATTATATCTCGTAAGTAATAACTAAAACGGCCGTTTTAGTTATTACTTACGAGAGTAAATACAGTATAGGATTTAGAGCTGTAATTAAATGCTAATAAATTAGTTTAACTATTTACTTAAAGTTAATAAGTTTATAAGATCTTTGTGTCATTGTAAAATTTATTTTAGAAAGAGCGGCGCTAGTTGCGGTTACTCCTCGCCTTAAGGTAGCCTACGTAATTACTACAAGTAGAAACAATTGGCAGCTGCATATTCGTAGACATCGAATGTCAATAATAGAGACGCTGACATAATTTTCATACAATTTTCTTTCAATATTGTTACGACGACGTAAGTACTTAGTTGTAATTATCCCGTTAAAGCGCCGAGCAACTTAAGGTATGATGGCGATTGGCTAAGAATGAATTCAATTAAAAATATTCTATTTTCAAATGAAACAAACTTTTTCGGGAAGTTCACTAAAAAAGGCTACCGCGGTAAATACCGCTACCGAAATTTAAATAATTATGGAAACTAATTTTTTGAGCTGCTATTTAAATATTCTAGATGTTATTATGATCCGTTGAAAACTTATTGAAGAGTTGTTTAAATTAATTAAATTTTTTAAAATTAATAGAACGAAAAAGGAGAAAGCCCATTTCAGGCCCAGAGCGGACAGCCATCTTAAGAAGCCTTAATTTCTCCAGAAATGTACCATAAAGAGACATGATTTTTGATAACATTCAAATAACCGCCACTATAATCAGTAATGTTTCAATAAAAAAAGGAATTTTATTGAATTATTTGGAACCTAAATAAAATGTTGAGGTGAAATGTTACCCGATGATAAAATATCTTTACTCTAATCAATCAATCCGAATATCGATTTATAAACAAATAAAATAAACTCATGTAAAATACAAATAAAAGGGGCTACTGTTGGTAATTCTGTAAAGAATTAATCAAAAGAAAACATTTATCTTAAAACCAATGTTTACGTTTGTTACTTTATACGATAAAGATGAATAAAAAATCATATTATATCGATTGTTTTTTACGTAACCGATTTATCGATTTCATTTTTTTGCGACAAGCGGCAACACTGATGACTGAAATGTCATTTTTGTGCAATGCTCAATGTGGATGCGTTTTGTTTTGTTTTGTTTTCGATTTTTTTCACCGCAATCTGGCTTTCTCGCCTGAACTTGTTTCGGCTTTCCACGTACGACTTTGGCATTGTTTTACTAGTTTTGTTTTCTCCTTCTACGATTACTTGGCCCTGGATTAAAGGATTACGCTATTTGATTGTGCATACATAAAATGAAATGTCTGAAAAACATTGTATATGTTGTGGTAATAATGTGACCGAGAACTGTATTTTAGAGCCCGAAGAATTAAGTGCCATACATCAGTGGGTTGCACCGCAGCAGGTAATCATAATATTATAGTAAAATGTTTCTATTATTTCGTCATCATGGTTTAATCGTTAAATCTTTTACTGTTGAAAATATTTATCATTAATGTTAATATGTTTTAGGTGTCAGGCGATAATCTTGTTTGCCACAATTGCTGGGTAGCAATAACTGCAAGTCTTGCACTACAACAAGGGCTATCTTATTATATCTTACTAATATAAATTATTGAAAATTCGAAAAAGGCCTTGAAAATAAAATAGACAAAAAGTAAAAAAAATATATTTCTACAATAATGGCGCCATTATAAGTTTTTTTCTCAGATATCTATTACTATTAAGATTTTAGAACATTCATTTTTAATGCGATTTTTTGATGTCCACATTGGGCCTGAGACACTATGGAGAGTGGGCTTTCTCCTTTTAACTTAAATTGCGGTTGATTAACGTAATTATTGCGACAGTAAAACATGGATGTTGATGATGTAATAAAAAATCAATTAGGTAGTCTGTTATTTTATCATAGGTTAATTCTAATAATAATTGAGTAGTCCAATATCAGAATGAGCGGTAAAAATTATGGAATGAGCGGTTCGATAAATAGTTCGGCAGATCATAGCGAGCGGTGAGTCGGTGACACCCGAACCAGTGTTGCCAACTTAATTTTTTACAGGATCGTATCATAGAATAAAAAAGATCGTATTTTGCCATGATTTTCAAGGAAATAATCGTACGCAATGGAATTTCAATAAAACTACATAAATCAAGTAAAATACGGCATGTAAGTAATTATAATTTTGCATCAGCAAATAAACATATTATGGGATTAGGATATTATTAAATTATACTTTTTTTTTTTTTTTTTTTTTTTTTTTTTAATTAAAAGACATATGTTATTTATCTAAAATTAAAATCGTTTCGCAAACAATGCATTGAGCTTTCTAATCATTAGGCCCTGGTTTGAGCAACTTTTTAAATATATCTAAAAATATATTGAAAAGTAAGTAAATAGAGTCTGACAAGCGAGTCGATAATTATTGGATGCGTTCATAAAAAGTACAATTAATAAGATGTTTAGCTAAAGCTAAACATCTTATTAATTGTACTTTTAGTAGTTAGTAAAACAACTCATATAATAAATAACAAGAAGTGGAAACTTGTTATTATTTGTTGTAAATAGATTTATTTTCTACGTACGATTTCATTAAAAAGGTCGTATATTTTGCGTACGATTTCGATAACGCGATCGTACATCGTATATGAGTCAAAAAAGTCGTATAAATACGATTTAAATCGTATGGTTGGCAACACTGACCCGAACACAAATTCATTGAAAAGAGAGATAAATGTATTCGTTAGTTGGGCGGAGCTTATAGAAGCGCGGGTGGCGGCGGAATTTTATTCGTTTACTCAAAACAAAAGTAATTTAATTTTTCATTACTATTTAAATAGGGTAGATACTTACTTTTTTTTTTAATTTTATTTTACCACCTATTATGTGAAACGACTACTTACCGACTTACTCAACATAAATACGCGCCAAAAATAAAAACCCACTCTTCTATCTTGACCAAGGGACGTAAGCTAGACGAGGTATACTTTTAGTCGATGCCAAGGACCATTATTAAAAAAGTCCATGCTATAGCTAATTTAACATTATTAGGGCAAACTGGAGACCTTTTGTTGTTAGGGTTCCGCGCCCAAAGGATAAATTTGGAACTTTATTACTTTGCTTTATTACTAAGACACAAGATTGATATGGTCGGGAGTACAAAAAGTTACGATCGATTTTCTTTATCCTGGTTAGTTTCAAAGCAATCCACCAATTAAAACACCAAAAGCCGTTGAGATCGAACTAATACAATTCTCGATTGTGTCGGCCCGGTCGGGAGTAAGCCTGCAGTGCGTGTAATATGCGGGAGTAGTTTAATGCTAGGACGCTAGGTACAAACAAATCATGAAATACAATTAAGATTAATGCCATTGTTAAGACTAAATACGTACGTAGATAGTAATTAGGTACCTACTATTAGATAACTTAGATCATATACTATGTGGGTGAACAGGGTGAATCTTGAAAAGGGGCATGGTAGGCGATGTCCAAAACTACGCGATAGCGAAAAATGCTGAAAAGAGTAATTGCGAACAGAAACTTTAATTTTCATGCCAGAATTTAGACGACGTTCTGACGGTGTGATTTTTTGTCAGAATTAGTAAAATTCGATTCCCGACTGCGGAAATTTATTTATTAAAACTCGCACAATTCTTTTTTATAATTTTTCGTTATCTCCCATAGTTTCTTTTTTATTAAATATTTCCTTACCTTTTGGCAAAAGATGGCGTAACCTTCCTAAATCGATCTAATGATAAGTAGATGATTTAATAAAGGCTGGTTTGAATGCAAATAAAAAACAGAAGTCAATCAAGTGAGTCTACGAGGTTTTTAATGTGGACAGATTTTAGAATAAAGTCAGCACACAACAGACGCGGCCGCGGCGGGGTTCGGCATTTTTAAGATATATATACATCTTTATATGCTGTAAAATAAGATACACGTTTCAAGAAAAGAATATAAAGCTATTTTTGTAAGATGATTTTTATACGTATTAATTTAACGTAATACACAAATTTAATACACATACATGACCCAGGAACAAGAAAACTTTTTGTTCCTTCGGCTGGATTGAAACCTGCGACCTCCCGCTCGAGCACCAACGCGCTCAACCACTGCTCTGCGGAGGTCGTCGTAGGATTATGAGTTTTTGTTATTTACATAGGTATACGCTAATTATCGCTTACAAAGTTCGATAACAAAATGTATGGGATTTGACATAAGGTACGCTAAATGATCGCGATTTGGTATGTCATTTAGCGTACCGTCAAATCCCATACATTTTGTTATCGAATTTTGAAAGCGATAATTAGCGATGGCATCTTGAGTAGGCCCCCAGTATAGTTGCATAGTTAACCTCATCATATTGACACATATTTAACTACCTACTAGTACCTACTTAGATAACATAAAGGTGCCTTATGTTTTAGAATATATTTTATTCAAACCTGCATCTCATAATTTACGCGCGCCGTTCATTGATTTTACTCTCGGTACATTGAGCCTGTAGAGCTCACACACACTTAGTTTGCGCTGTAACTGTACGTACGCACACTGACCTAAATATATGTAACAAAATAAACGGACTTGCGAGCGACTACCAATCTATCTATGTACCTGTGCCGTCCGTTTCAGCTTTCAATACATATGAGTATACAAACGCGAGCAATCAATACAATACACGTACATGGTACCCGCGCCGCCACATCAACGTTCCCGCTCGCTTCAATGTAGCCCGAAGCTTATGTAGTAAAATGATTATTACACATTCCAATATCATTTCCAAAATATATAACTACATTATGCTCTTTCATATTAAACACATATAAAAAGTATAATAGGCGTCTACCAAAGCACTATAATTTATTAATTACTAATTTTTCTATTCAAAAACTTTATTAGAAGGTACTTATTACCTGATTGTTAATATCTCCATACCTTTAATTAAATAAATTAAAGCTAAATACACCGAAGTACCTTAGTTAAAAATCCTGAGGTGCTGTATTTAACTTGTTTGCTTAGATTTTTTTTTTTGTTATAAGTAGTTTAATACCCGAATATGGAGGCCCAAAGATGCCAAGAAAACAATCTGGGTTTGGGGTTTAAAGTTTTATTTTGAAAAGTGAATTCCTGTTAAAGTGTTGTGCATCACATCACACCATCGGGCATTCGAACAGTATTTTGTTTTCTGTTAGTAATCCATTAAGAAAAGTAATGTCATTAAAAATTTAAAATTAACTTCGCAAAGCAGCAAAGTTAAGGCATCCTTTAAATTATTTAATCAATAATTTAGCGTGTACAAAAATAATTTTAATGTTAACAGATCATTATTTCTGCTTTATTTTTTGTATTGTATTGATTGAAATATCGATTTTAATCATAGATTTCTCATAGATCATCGATCTATAGCTTTTGTCTATAGATCTCAGCTGTCAGTGACATTATGTTTAATGTACGAAAAGTCGAAACGTTTATTTATTTCTAAATGTGATTTAATCTTTTTTCATATTTCCATGTACAAATGGAATAAACTTGCAGAAAAATGAGTTTTATGTATAAAGCCATATCGGCCGTATAGAGTTCAAAAGTCTCTTATCAACAACGATATTATCCTTGTGAAGTGTGAACAGTGTGATTGCTACATAATGTTTCCTACGTCGCAACTAGAAGAAAAATATAGTAAAAGTAAGATATTTAATTATTGAACGTATCCTAGCATTTTTAATGTAAACATATTATTGTGGTATTCTTTATTTTTCAGTAAGAAAAAATTTCTGCTTCTATCTGGATATACCAGACGTAAGTCTGTGCAGATCTATTTCTCGAAGACTTCAAGAAATGGGCCTGGTATGTTAATTAGATCTTAAAAAAGTTTTGTAACGTTTTTTTTGTCATCCTAATATTTTTTTATCAAATTATAAAGTTACAGAATTGTTTTCATCATTTCAAAGATCACTGTCATCTACATTTTTGTCGTCTTATTTACGTTCCGTTTCATTTTATGCTTTCCAATTTATAACACTCAAACACAGTTTTAATCGAGCACATAATTGTTTTTCTATTATCAACGTCCAAGGGGATAATGTAATATACACACACGGCTCATCTGCATGTATTTAACTTTTATACAAATTAGAATTTTGTAATAAATTACATTTGATAAAATTATTTCAAAGTTAGAGAGAAACGGAACGCATAACTTGTAACCAATCATAATTTTGCCCCTTCCCTCGCGACAGTAGCGCTACCAGTGAAGAAAACATAAACTAAAACAAAATATCTCCATCTTGTGTGACAGATTTGTGTTTGTTGTTACTTTTTCGATTTTATTAGGCAAATGTGTGTAAAAACTATTGAAAACTATCAAAAACATTGGTTAAACAGGTTATCGACTCACAGTGTAATTAGCAAAGTGGTTAGCTTAAGTTTGTCTGACAATGATTGTATTGTAATTCTGGTAGTGACGAAGTACCCGTCTCCGACTAGTATATAGTTACTTATTTTTGTGATAAGCGGCGCGCGGGGCTCCGAGGTCTGTTTTAATGTAAGTATATAACACGTTTAGTTTCTTTGCATATGTTTTTCTATTGTAATGTAGTCAGAATTGTTTTGAAAACAGTTTAAAACTGTGTTGATAGAGTGGCCAGTTACGCGCGTAGCTTGTATTCGATTTTAGGTCATCTTTTGTATGCTCGCGTTAGAGTCGCTGCCGCACGGCGAAATGCAACGGGCCGAGGCCGCGCGCTTCGCTCGATTACGCTGCGTTGCACTACATCCATTTAAAAAGCTGTTTGAAATGTAGTTTTCTTTGGACTACGCGTGTGTATTCTTAATTTTTGACAGTTGATATTGCCGCGATTGCGGCTAAGGAGATGTGATTCTTATTATAATGTAAATAAGTACGAAATTGGCACGGGTTAATTTGATGTGTATTTTTTACGCGGGATGTTTGGCGCGGTGGCTCGGCGGCCGGCGTCCGATTATGTCGACTTATTTCAAGGAAACTCGATGAGTGTGCGATGGTTCGTTATACGCGGCCACACGCGCACATTCTCACGCCTCCCGACAAACTTTATTATGTTATGTTGTACTCACAATAGGTATCAATAACCTACGTCAGCTCACTTGTATGTTTGCAAATCATCGATATTTTGCGTCAAATATGCACAAATAGTGCAAACTTATGGCATAACAGAATTTCACAATTCATGTTTTTTTACCAATATAAATTTCATGCTCAGCTTACATTCAAATAACCAACTCATTATACAGAGGTTAAAGTATCACATTTTATTTTGTGTTATAAAAATATAATATTTAATATTTTACATTCCATTTTTTCTATTACAATTTAGGTACATATTCATATTCTAGGTACTTTTTGTCTGTGGCATGCCCATGTTAACACAATATATTGTATTAATTCACACTACTTTTTAAGATAAAAAGTAACCTATGTGTTAATTTCATCAAAGTCTGTTCAGTTGTTTGTTGTGTGAAAGATTCACAAATAATTATGCAACCTTAAAAACTTTAACATTTATTATTGTAGGATTATTTCAGTAAGAATTTAACATGTCACATAACAGAGAATTCTTAATTATGTATAATATTCTTATTCTATAGAGCAATTTTGACCCAAAACAATACAGTTTTTCCAATACTTATCTTCAATTAATTTTCAGCGTGAAGAAGTGTTTCTGTCATCCCGAGTGACTCACGTGGTGGGGGAAGGCCGGGCACGATGCTCGCGTCGTGACGGGGCCCGAGCTGATGCCATGCTGGAGCGGCTGCGAGTACAGCCGCTATCCACACAACACAACTACGTACAGCTCACTGTGCAGAAGGTTACCATTTAGACTCTACATCTACAATAAGCACCAAATAATAATTGCATTCTTAATAATACAATGACTTAATTAAACATTTTTCATTTGGAGTTCTAAAATTGAATATGTTTTAATATAAATTTGGTTGCTGTCATAAAAAGAGTGAGAATAATGTGTTAAAGTTAATTAATTTATATTAACCCAGCACATTGTTTTCAAAAGCACTTTTTAAGTTTTTTTTTAACCTTAATTGAATAAGATATTTAAAATAATGATGAGAAAAATAAGATGTGTAAAAAATACTACAATTCCTTTCACCAAATGTCAAACCGTCTAATGCTTTATATTATTATACATACTAACGGTGTTAGTCCCTGTAGGTGGCATTATATTTTCTATGCATGTTCTAATTCTTTCTTTCATTGCTGATGAGTCTTCTTTTCTTTTTTAATAAAACATCTATTTGATTTATAATTTAAAACAATAAGATTTGTTATGAATACATTAAATTTGTTTAAAATAATGCATAAATGATGTATTTTTATAATTTTAAGAATAGACGACTCATAGTGGCCATGGCTCTAATATTCTTATATATACATATGTATATAGCATATTTATTAATCTTTCAGGCTATAAGTCTTTTGGATAAACTGTATGACACATTCTTCACAAGAGCTCGTAAAGCGCATGTCAACTACTTCAGTAAACATTATATCAAGATAGAGTTTTTGGACAAGTATGATTGGCATATAATATAAAGACATAGTATGATATATTGTTATCCAGAATATTTTCTAATAAATATGTATGTTTCAGGGCATGCAGGCCAGTTTACAAGGAGTTTGATAAATGGCCAAGAATATCTTTAGAACACGATCTGTCAAAAGAGAATAAAGAAAAGAAAGAAAAAAATAAAGTAGAACCAGTGGTATTCCACAGTGAGCAAAAGTAATTTACTTTATTTTACAAGAATCTGATAGAAAAAGAAATGAAAAAAATTATAACAAAGTGTTTTACTTTTTTTATTTCCAGAATGACAAGGAAAAGTCGGCCAAGTCGGAAAGCTGGATACTGTGAAATGTGTAATACTGACTATGTAGATGCAACACTTCATAGAAGATCCCCACACCATTTGGCTTTTGTTAGAGACCACACAAATTTCATTGCCCTAGACTCACTCATATCCTCTGGAGCTGATGTGGCAACATTCCTTGACAAAGCCACTGCAGTAAATGGGGAAAGGAGATCTCTTAGGAAAATTTGTAATGGAGACATAGAGAAGAAAAGGGGAAAACAATCTCAATCTCCAGATTTAAATGGAAGTGTTAGTCCAAAACGTAACGGATTAGAGGAAGAGAGGAAACACAACACTAGGTGTAGTAAAAGGACTAGTGAATCACAAACTTCAGAAGACCGACAGTATTATAAAGTAGTCGGCGTTAGTACAAAGCTAAGGTCTAGCGGAGGATTTGCCAAACAAAAGGATCTGTCTGCCAGTTGCAATGGGACAAAGCCTTTAGTCGTTAAATTTAGAAAAGTGCGCAAATCAGAACTGTCCGTCCTAAGTGACGAAGCGGAACAGTTCATGTTTCCTAAGAGAGCAAGTTCTTCCAGTTCATCCTCATCAGATGATGATGATAAAGATGATGCGCTACCACTAAAGCGAAAAACACCTCCACAACCACTACCGTCCATTGAAAGACAGCGCCAAGCTAGACCTGTTGCACTTAAAGAAGAATCATCAGAAGAAGATATGTGGCCAGAAGATAAAAGAAGGAGAAAAAGAAAAGTACCGGCGGTCGCTAAACGGTCGCGACGGGTTTCGAATAAACCACCACTGCTGGTGGTGGCTACCCAACCTGCTGAACCAGATCCAAAAGTCGAAGAAGTAGAAATCCCACCTGCAGTGACTGAGGAAGCTCCACAGCCTGAGCCTGAAGTATGTCCTCTACGAGAGGAGCCAGTAGAGAAATGTATGAAGTGGGAAGATGGAAAGCTAAAGTACACACCAGCTGTGGAACAACTAGAGTTTGCATTTGAGTCTGTCCCCAGAAGTGAGCCGTGGTTTGAAACATTTAAAAGACAAGATCAGAATAAAATAGTTGCAAAAAATGTTCCTAGATATTTTGGTAAATATTTTTGTTATTTTCACTATACTTTTTAAAATATTTTTAATTGAACAACATAACATTTAATTTGTTTGTATAATCTAACCAAATTCATTAATTAATCAATCTTTTTGTTTCAGCTTTATATTCTAAATCTCCAAAGTTACCATATGAAATTGGACAGTTACCACCACTCAAACCAAATTGTTGTCTACTTAGTGACTTAGTGAAACATCGAGAAGAGAAGCCTGGACCATCCAGATCATATGGAACAAGAGGAATGAAAAAGGAAAAGATAAGAAAACGCACCGCGGCCATTTTAGCCCTCGAAAGTCACCCACGAAAGTCGCCCAGAGAACACGCCTCAACTCTCGCGATACTCGGTTCGGCCGGCCTGCTTCACAGAAGGAGAAATGGTGATGATGAGAAATCTACAGCCTCTGAAGATACAATAAGCGACACACATAGTCATTTAAAAATTGAACCATTGTTGTCAGAAAGTCAAGAAGCATCAGAAAGGCTGCAACAATTTTTGTCTGAGGTTTTTGATGATCCAGCAGATCTGGATGTGTGCGAGGAGCTGTTGGACGATAACACAAATATCATAGTTGGCAAAGGTGTTCCAGATGTGTCCAGCTTGGTGTCCGAGTGTGAAGGTTGTGATATCATAAGAAATGAGATTGATGCCACTGTTGCAAGCCAACCTAAGGGCAGGAGAGGTAAATTCAAAAAGAAGAATAAAACAGGGTGGCCTAACAAAAGAAAGACCAAGAAGAATTCAAGTGAAAGCAGCACAGAAACAGATATGAAAACTGAAAGTACTGGGAGATCATCTGCTGAGCCCCCTGATGATGAAACAACACAAAGCTCTATAAGTGACGACACGCTTCTGTCTGAAACCGAGAAAGAAGAGAGCACAATTATTGAAAAGTCAGATAATGACTCCAGAAATTCAACTTTAGAAGCAATGGATGTTGATTCAGAAGGTAAGGATTCTGAGGATCAACCTTTAAAATTGACTGTTAGAAAATCTAAACTAGATCTTAAGAATAGTACAAAAGAGGATAAAACCTCTTCTCAGTCATCTGAGGATTCTCAGGACAAAGAGGTAAGAGTTAGGAGAAAGAAAAAAGGATTAGATGGAGTAAGTGATTGGCCCAAGGATGAAGAATCATGCAAGCTTACAGTACAGAAGTCGAAAGTGGGTTTAAAGGATAGTGACAAAGATGAAAAAGTGCTGTCCAATTCATCAGATGATTCTGAGGATAAGGAGAAATCAAAAAAGAAGAAAAGGACATTTGATTCGGGTGGATGGTTGCAGCCCATAGTGAGGGTAGCGAGAGTGGATCCTAATGCTGGACGTAGACTGCGATCCGCAGGCAGAGTGAGGGCAAATCGTTTTAGATAGCGTTCAGCCTGTGTTAGAATAAGTGGATAAAAACTTTAAATTCAAAGACATTTAAATATGTTCTATAAATGACACTCAGTGATTTGTCTTCCCGTTTTAACATGTGGAATCTACAAGTTGGCAAAGTATACAAATTTTGTAAGCTTAGAGTAGAAAAGTTACATAAAAATGCATATACATCCATCAATAGCACATTGATTTATTTTAAAAAATACATTGGCAATAGACCCTTTTGATCATTAAATGAAAAAATAATATTGTTAGATTGGCTCCTTGTAAGAGCTGCCATCAACTCGAATAATCACTAATTGTAAAGCTTCATAAGAGATTACAGAAAAAGTTTACTAAAGAGGATAATTTAAATGTATTTCTATAAGACTAATCTTCCTACTAAGAAATAAGTTGTGAAATTATAGTTCATTGTCGATATACAACCGCATTTGATGTTGTCAGTGTAGAACAAATATTATTTATTGCAATATATCAGATAATATATTATACAAAGATACCTTTGCATGTATCTGAGTTATATTGTATATTGCAGATGTTAACTTACATAATATATGTACCTATTCTCAGAGCTTATGTTTGGGATTGATTTATGATAATGATCTCATAATAAGTCCTAAAACGTAGCACGCAATAGGAAATTATTTGAGACAATTTCTTGTTGAAATATATTTTAAAAAGAATAATTTAATTAAATATTTAATTATTCCCAGTTGTATTGAGAATGTTTATATGTAAGCTAATTTAATTTTCCTTATTTATAGAAGTTTGTTACACGATTTTTATTTAATCTGTTTTTGGGATTCGAGGTAGTCCTATATTATTTTGTTGTTGTATATTACTGATAATATCTATTAGTTGTCTCGCAAACTTAAGTAAAGCCGAATATTAAATGTAACATTAAAACAAAATTCCACCATCTGAGTTTCTATTCACTTAAACAATATTTATATACTCAATATTTGAATGGATCTGTATAAACTTCAAAATGAATAGTGCACCATTTAGTTTATAACTAAACAATGTAAATAGTATATTTTGTAATATATTAAAATATTTAGAAGTTGTCGTGCAAAAGTGAGGTGCATTTATGTTGAGCTTAATATGTAAATAATGTTTTCTTTTGTATGCGTAGTTATTACTTTTCTTTATGATTTGGATGAAAGTTGTTAAATGTATAACTTCGTCAATAAAGTTATGAAATCCCTGTTTGCATTTTCAATTGCATAGTAGAGAATATTTGGTGGCAACAAAGTGTATGATTTCCGTATTATATTATGAAAATTGTAAAATAATCTTGATTTTTAAGACAATCACTACTACCACTAAACAAGGGGGTTGTTTCTGAAAGTCGTATCAAATCGGCGATCAGCTAACATTTGAGTTAAGCCATTCTGATCGAAGGTAATATGATGACCCTTTCAGGAACCTGGGGAAAGATGCTCAAATTTACACCATGTTGCCTGCTTCTTTCAACGACCAAATGAACCTAATGTTTTCCTATGATAAAAAGTGATGTGTTTATACAGCATAATTACCTACTGCCATTCAATTTCACCAAAATCAGTTCAGTAATGCATTAAATGGAAACAAAATAAATATGATACCATGTTTTACATACAGACTCTCATGTTTATCATAATAATTATTAGTAGGGATCAATTACTATATGGTCAATACAAAGCTATTGGTCATTACTCATTACCATAATAATTATAAAGGATAAATAAAGAACACCACATCTAATCTAACAGGCATATAATTAAAAACAATGTACATTTGCTGACCCCATACGTTTTGCTGTCCTTTTATGGATTTAAGTAGATCGGAAATAAACGGACTTAAATCGAAACAAAGGCTGAATGTCTACAGTAACTGAGATTTGTCTGTTAAATCAGCTTATTCAAAAATGTCTTCTTTGTCTGCTATGTATTGGACAATATCTTTAGGTCTCGCTAGTTTCTCTGCATCAGAATCGGGAATTTCGAAACCAAACTCATCCTCCATCGCCATTATGACCTCCACATGGTCCAAGGAATCTAGACCCAAGTCATTTATAAAATGTGAATCTAGGGTGAGCTGAAACAAGATGGGTATGGTTAATATAATAACTGTTATAAGCAATTTTCAGTCAAAATAATATTTCTGAATTAAGAATTGTGAGAATTTTGTGTTAAAAGATCTTATTTATTTTAAACAATGATCTTGTTTGGGTTAATGTAAGTAACCATATTTTACACTCAAATTTTAACTAAGTCAGTTAGTTTTAATAAAGTATGTGGTAGTACATTGGGCTAGTTATAATATTTTTATCAGAAATCTACCTTCTCAGGAACAATTTTATCATACAGTTGCAACACAAGAAGCACCCTACTACGAATAAGTTCGAGTGTTAGGGGAGGGCCGTGGCTGTAGTTCCGAACACCGAATTTCGGCTTCTGAAACAAAGTTATGAATAATAAAAAAATAGGTACCTGACTAGCACTCAGTTTGTCGTAAGCTTTGCACACTTTCAGGACTCGCTCCTCTATTTGCTGTTGCGTTATCTTAACAGTGGTGTCGATGGTCGCGAATTGCCGAGCGTTTATCACCTAAACATTACAGCAGTACTGTACGTTATGCAATAATAGAGTTTTAGGTTATTACACTATACTTCAACTGTAATCTTTTTAATATTATTAATCTTTAAATATCAGATTTACACATGCAAATTTATATCAATTTATCGATAATAAGTAATCTACGACTTAAAAATAAGAAAATTATGAAGAACTTACCCCATTTTGTAAATGGTTATTGTATACTTTGGATATTGTTTTAACTGTTCGGAATTTTTGTTGTAATACAACAGTGGATAGTCTACATACTACCGGTGTTTTGTAGGCTGAGGATGTCCTCAATATACCGTTAAATGCTGTTCGTACTAGATTTACGGCAGCCATTTTCGCTAAAAATCCAAGCACGGACAAAATACAAATGACAACTGACCATAGATTAGAGTAATTATTTCAACTGACAAATGCATAGAAAAAATCGTTTGACAGTTTACATTTTTTTATTTTCATTTAAATAAGTTGAATGGCTACCTAAGTAGTTGAACGAAACCGGAAATATATTTTCCATATTATTTTCGTGTTTTTCTTGTGAAATTATTTAACAATCATTTACAGTAATGACTAGTGATTACGCACTAACATTAGGATATTTCCATTTTATTTCATGTGTTTGCCGTATGTATGTGTCATCGTAAAAAATCATGTTGACGTCTACGTCAGTTGTCAAAACTGACAAAATATGTTGACATTGTCCAACATTATCAAGTTGTCAAATTGTCATTGAATATAATTTTGTTTGTGTGTACGTATGTTGGAAATGGTTTAATTTTAATTTATTTTATGAAAGGAAAATAGTAGAAATGGGAAATGCGGATACAAAATTAAATTTCCGAAAAGCTGTGGTTCAGCTTACATCAAAATCTCAGGTCTGCCCATTTATAATCGCCCACACAAATCATGCTCGTATAATCTCGTTTATCGTATTGATTGAAAATATTTTTTCAGCCTGTCGATGCATCTGATGATGGTTTCTGGGATCAGTTTTGGTCAGAGAGTGTAACTAATGTTCAAGATGTGTTTGCCCTGGTCCCCGGGGCAGAAATACGCGCTCTGCGTGAAGAGTCGCCTAACAATCTTGCAACTCTTGTATACAAATCTGTTGAGAAGTTAGCGAAAATAGTAGATAATAGTTGCCGCACACAGCGGGAACAACAGACGGGTGAGTAACTGTGCTGTTGGTAATTACTAGTAATAAGCAATGTCGTTTATTAATCATTACAATGAATTATATGAATAAATAGGCATTCTGCTCAAAATTAATGACATAAAAACAGATTTGATTTCATAATTACAAATTATTCTGTATAAAGAACTTCCACTGACTGATTACATTACTTATAATGTTTAGTTACTTAATTTTTTTATAAAATACTAGACGTTTCCATAAGAAAATTTAATATCGAGTTACAGTTTAAGAAAGTTACTGTAAATTCTTTCCAGCATTAAACTGCGCTAGGCTTCTGACACGTCTCCTACCGTACATGCTGGAGGAACCAGAATGGCACAGCTTCTTCTGGTCTTCCCTGCCAGCTGCGTCAGAGAATGATTCTGGCACACCTTTAGCACAGTCACTTATTAATGCAATATGTGTAAGTATCTCTGTTATATGACTAATGACTAATCATTTGAATAACACATTTAGAGGTAATATAGGTATTGTGTAAAATATTTAAAACTAAGTTACCATATTTACAAGTAAGACTTTAATACCATTTAACCCTCAATTTATAAAATATTCAGCTATTGGATAGGCTTTATGTTGTGTCCTTGTCTATCAAGTGACTTTTGAAATGTACCAGATGTTATTTTTTTTTTATTGTATAGCTTATACAGTGTGTATGTTCATTATTCAGTAATGTATTTTCAGGACTTGCTATTCTGCCCCGACTTCACGGTGGTGAGCACAAAGAGATCAGGCCCAGTAAGTTCATTTGTTATTACATAATTCATCTATATACTAACATAAAGCTGAAGATATTGTTGGTTTACTCAAACATGTTAATCTCAGGATTTACTGGTTACTGTGCACACTTATCAACACTTTCACGGGAAAATGAAAAGATCATACTTCATACTTCTCGACGGGTTTAGGGTTGAACCAGTTGTGGCATTTTCTTTGTTGACATTCCGAGAATAACTTGTTAAGATTTATTTGGAAATAAAAAAATAAAAATTTTTGATGAAATGAATTCATTTCATTAAACAATACATTTTATAAGAAATAGACAATGTTTAAAATGTTTAAACATCAAATGAAAAACTTTTTAACTGTAAAAATACGCCATTTTTACATTGCCCACTGTAGAATATGATCTATAGTCTCTGGATCACTGAATACTCTATGGTTGTGTCATAGATACGTTTGTTTACATTTGGGTTAAATTTATCTGGGACATACTATAGTAATATTATATAGTTTTTACATAAACTTATTTTAGGGTTTCATACCGGAAAAGGAAAAATCGGAACCTCTTATAGGATCAATTTGATGTGTCTGTCTGTTGCATTGCGAAAACCGAATATTGTTAATTACATCATATAAAAAATATGATGTAATTAACAATATTCAGATGGTCTACAAAGGCTTATGTCGAGTCTTGATGAGTCGTGTCGATTATTTGGTCTCAGGATTAGTGTTAAGAAGACCGAAGTCATGGCTTCTGATACGCTTAACAGTGATCCGATCGACATCAAACTCGGTGAAGACTCTCTGAAGCTGGTGGACAAATTTAAATATCTGGGCAGCACTCTAACATCCAAGTGTCTCCTTGACGATGAAATCAACAGCAGAATTGGAGCAGCTGCTGGAGCTTATGGTAGACTTCGTCCCAAGGTGTTCCGATCTCATGACATAAAGCTCTCTACGAAAGTAGCTGTGTACATGGCGATCGTTTTGCCAAATCTCCTGTACGCCTCAGAAACGTGGGTCCTTTATCGTCACCATATCCGCACATTAGACAGATATCATCTGAAATGCCTACGCGACATAATGAACATCCATTGGTCGCAACGTGTGCGAAACACGGAAGTGCTGCGAAGAGCTAATGTCAGCGGAATAGAGGCTTATCTCATGCGGTGGCAGTTGCGGTGGTGCGGCCATGTCTCTCGGATGTCTGATGACAGAGTGACGAAGTGCATCTTCTATTCGGAACTGCAAAATGGCAAGCGGAAACAAGGCGGCCAAATTCTGCGGTACAAAGATGTGCTTAAGCGTCACATGAAACAATGTGACATAGACTCGTTCCAATGGGAGGCGAAGGCAGCTGAACGGACGCTATGGAGACGTACAGTGAACACCAAGGTGTCTGACTTCGAGAAGAAGAGACTTAGGAAGCTCGATACAAAACGAGATGAACTCAAGGCGCGATCACCTGCTGCCATAAATTATAATTATTTAGGAGGGGTGCTGACATGCACTGAATGTGATCGCACGTTTAATGCTAAGATCGGATACATAAGTCACTTGAGAGCACACGAACGACGCTCTCATTAGTTGTCGAGTCGCTGTGGCCGAATACGGCCAGGAAAAGGATATACATAAAAAATATTTCATAAGTTAGTTCTATTAATATTTTGAAATTTATTTTAAATACTCATTTATAGTCTAATAATCATCTATACATACCTGTAAGCTGCAAAGAAATAAAAAATCAATAACAACACTTTTCTCAATATATACTTACCTACAAGTTTTTTATCCAAATCTCGGTGCGCAAGTCCGACTCGCACTTGGCTGATTTTTTTTCTGTTTAGAAACTATTATATATTACCAATAGGAGCGTGCCGAGGAACTGTCATCTTTAGACAGCTGCGAATATATATGGGCCGGCGGCGTCGGGTTCGCCCGCTCCCCGCCGCGCTGCGCCCAGCACGAGGCGGCGCGGACTGAGCTGCTGCGGCTGCTGCTCACCTGCTGCAGCGAGACCATATACCGGCCGCCGAGTAACGCCGCGACACATCACAACAAGTGGATCGCGTGAGTAATATATTATGTATCTGATCACCTGATTGTCTGACAAGAAAGATGACGCATGCGTCAGATGAGCATGTAAAAAGTCGGTCCTGCGCCTGATCTCCCGCCAGTCGTGTCGGTTATCGGTCCATCTGGGCTACGAGAGTGAAGGAAGAGAGAGTGCTTCTGTATATTGCGCGCACACTTGGGCAACATGAAATAACTGCTGCTTAGCCGTCATCGAAATTGGCGTGGGAGGCATTATTATATTATGCATCTCTAAAACCTGCCTCCTAGGACCGGAAGAGTAATTTCAATACTTTTTTCATTAACTTACATCTTGATTAAAATCTAGGGGCACGGGCAACTTGTAGTCCGGTTGGAACCCGGACTACAAGTTTCCCGTGCCCAACTTTAACCCCGCCCGGACGCTCCCCGGACGGCTCTCAAACTGGGACAAATTCGGGGAAACCCGGACGGATGGACGGATAACCTATTTACGATGTTAATAATATAATGTTAAATAGTGTTTAATTTTGTAGCATGTTTCTTATATGTTCTATAATTTAATATTATAAACATAGCATCGAGATAAACCCTTGTCGGGTTTACGGTGCTACTAGTACTATATGTAAACAAATGTAATAAAGTAATAAATAAATAAATAATAAAAAAAAAATTGCAGCCCTATGTATGTCGAACTAGTGACTTCCGGTACCAGAAGCCAAGCTCTATAGTCCTAATCATGATGTCTGCACAGCTACGTGACGAGCCCGGACAACCGGCACGCGCTGCCGCTGTTCACGTCGCTGCTGAACACGGTGTGCTCCTACGACCCCGTCGGGCTGGGGCTGCCGTACAACCATCTGCTGTTCGCGGACACCCTGGAACCACTAGTGGAGGTATGTTTTACTAGACCACGGCGAAGAAGGAATGGTATTTTGGCAGTCTATGGTGGCCATTTTAATAAAAAGCAATGGATTCGTAATAAAAGCGAAAATATAGTTTTATAATAATGTTAGGTCCTTTACATATAAAATTAGCGTTTTGTCGTACTGGCCACTTTGATCTTTAATATATCCTCTTTGGTTAGGATTTCCAATTTCAAATTTAAACAACAATTTACTCATGCATTTGTATTTTGAAAACCGTAATTCATTTGTTTTTTCTCTTTTGCTTTTTTTTCTGCGTCACTCATTTCACAAAATGGAAAACTTAAAATATCGCATTATTTACGAGTACGAGTTCCACCGTGGCACCAGTGCTGCAGAAACGGCTCGAAGGATTAATTATGTGTATGGGGGTGGTGTCGCAAAAGAAAACACGGTGCGTGTTTGGTTTCAACGCTTTCGTTCTCGAAATTTCGACCTGCAGAACAAGCCCGTGGACGGCCGGAGACCAAGGTCGATAATGATGAATTGAAGGCTATTGTGGAAGCAGATCCATCGCAAACCACATCAGAGTTAGCTACAGGCTGCGGTGTTAGTGACAAAGTTTTAATCCACTTGAAGTAAATTGGGAAGGTGAAAAAGCTTGAAAGGTGGGTACCTCAGGAATTGAGTGAAGCAAACCGACAAACGCGCGTCGACTGCTGCGTTACATTGCTCAACCGGCACAATAATGAAGGAATTTTAAATCGGATCATTACATGTGATGAAAAGTAGATCCTGTACGATAAACGTAAACGCTCATCGCAATGGCTGACTGAACCCTGGTGAACCAGCAAAGTCTTGCCCCAAGCAAGAAAATTGACTCAAAAAAAAGTTACTTGTAAGCGTTTGGTGGACTAGTGCCGGTGACGTACACTATAGCTTTCTTAAATCTGGTCAGACGATTACGGCTGATGTCTATTGTTAGCAACTGCAAACCATGATGGAAAAGCTCGCCGTTAAACAACCAAGACTTGTCAATCGCTCTACGCCACTGCTGCTTCAAGACAACGCTAGACCACACACGGCCCAACAGACGGCTACCAAATTAGAGGAGCTTCAATTGGAATGTCTAAGACATCCACCGTACTCTCCGGACCTTGCTCCAACAGATTACCATTTTTTTCGAAATTTGGATAACTTCTTGCAAGGAAAAAAATTCAATTCCGATGAGGCAGTCCAAACCGCTTTCAAAGATTTCATTGATTCCCGTCCGAATGGTTTTTTTAGTAAAGGGATCAATGAACTACCTATAAGATGTCAAAAGTGTATAGATAGCAATGGTACATACTTTGATTAATAAAATATATTTTAATATGAAAAAATCGCCTTTATACCCATACAAAACGCCAATTTCATAATATGTAAGGACCTAATATTTACTTTATCTTTACTTAATATTATAAAAGAAAGTTCTCCTCCAAATTATACAAAAATGGTTTTCTGTTTGTACAAAAGTAATTGAACGGTGGCACATTATTAAATATTATACGAATGTGTAGTGTGTGTTATAATTCTCAGAATTGTATATTGTAAAGTAATCTATAGTAGTGGACGGTGGGCAGAGGACTAACTCAACAAATGTCTATATCTTCTTCTTCTTATATACAAAAATAAATTGCTGTTCGTTAGTATCGCTAATACTCGAGAACGGCCGAACCGATTCGGCTATTTTTATTATTGATATATTCGTGGAAGTCCCGGGAAGGCTTAAACGGTTCATCATAAACTATTTCCCGTGCTCACTTCGTTGAGCTAGTATTATAGAAATGACTTTACACTGGTTTTGTTTTGTGATTATTTTCTTTTTGTTGTAGGTTTCCCTCCAAGTGTTGATTGTAACGTTGGATCATGACACGAACAATGTCGTCAGTGAAGATTCTGATGAGGTGAGCATGAAATAAATGTTGTAATTCATTTCCTAACTTTGCAGTAATTCCACAATCACAAATGTCCAGGACTCTAATTCAAGGTGCCATCGCTATTTATCGCTTACGAAGTTCGAAAACAAAATGTATGGGATTTGACGTAAACTTCGCTAAATGACGAGCCAATTCGTTTGTCATTTAGCGAAGTTATGTATTTATTTTTAGAGTTTGTTACTTTTTAAATTAGTCAATGAATTCTATACTCTACGTCGTAGATTTCGTAGAATTTGAAAAAAAAAACTAAAATTTTAAACTTGACAGCAGCTGTCATCTGTCACTCACTGACGTTTTTATTTTTCAGCGTCTACCCGACAATCTGTTCATCAACTACCTCTCGCGCATCCACCGCGATGAGGACTTTGGCGTGGCGTTGCGAGGTGTGGCCAGACTACTCAACAATCCTCTACAACAGACGTACTTGCCCAACTCCAGTAAGAGGGTCGCATTGCATCAGGAACTGTTGGTGTTGTTCTGGAAGATGTGCGATTATAACAAGGTGAATATTAAAAAATATATATTGTCCTTTAGTTTTAGGTATATAATTGAAGATATGAATGGATGAAGGTGTTATGTAGCAGAATTATGATTTTGAGAAAATTAAGTTCAAACTGTCACAAACATTTTAGAATACGTCGTAAAGGATTAAGTACATTAATCTAAAGGTCCGCCTCTAGAATCAATGTACTTAATACGTTACTACATATCCTAAATGTTTATGTGACTGTTTAGACTCTATTTTATGGGTAATTTTTTATGACATATCACCTTCATCGATTCATGTCTTCTATTGCATTACAGTATTTGATCGTTATCAGAGCAGTATTCAATGATGAGGTATACCTTTAGTTTTAAATCATTCAGTTCAATTCCCGACTAGGCAATAAAAATTAATGGTGCAGTTTTAGATTTTATCAAAACTTATCTCCTTTTAGTATTTTTTTTTATCTCCTACAATTTTGGATTAAGTCTACTGTGCCCTTTTTATGAACTCACCCTCTAGATAATGCTGAATTGTGTCACTTCCTCCTTGTTGGGAGCCGGTTTATGTAAATGTCGCGATATGCCGTTGCTATTTTCCCAACACAGTCGGCTTATCTATAGTAATAACAAGTCGACACATCTGGGGCCAACTATATGCGGGTTTCCTCATGACATTATCATTCGCCGTGTTTTAATTGTTATATAATAACCTACTTGATCGAACATCATGTGTTTAGCCGCGTACCGACCAAGCGAGCTGCGTCGCGAGGCAGCCTCGGACATTTGCCGCAGTACGTATGCCGCGCGAGGCGGCCTCGGTCTGTAAGATTTCTAATCCGAGACTGCCTCGCGCGTCAAAGCCGAGCCACCGTAAAGCTTAGCCAGCATCGGCGCTCGAATAATAAGAGAATAAGCGAGGCAAAACACAAAGGTCTTGAGTGAGCGCTGCAAACGTACTGAGACGGCTCGGGCGAGGCAGCGCGTGCGTTTGCCTCGAGCGAGGCACGTCTTGACCGACCGAGGATTTGCCTCGCGAGGCTGCTCGCTCAATCAGTACGCGGCTATTGGTAAACCACAACTTGGGAAACAAACTTGCAGCTATCTTATCTTCTAATAACCGATGCATGAGACATATTATCTATTAATGTTTACGTGTGGTTTGTTCTAGAAATTCATGTATTACGTACTGAAGAGTAGCGACGTGCTGGAGATACTGGTGCCCATACTGTACCACCTCAACGACTCCAGGGCCGACCAGTGTGAGTGATTTACATTTTATTTAATTAGTATAGCTAAGTCGCTTCCCGCTGTTTGTCCATGTGTATGCTTGGAACTTTAAAAGTGGAAGCCGCGGGCAAAAGCTAGAATTCAATTAATAAGTTACATCGAATACAGCTGATGTCCGGCACCCGGCTGATTTCAACACGTTTCAGCGCGCGTGGGCCTCATGCACATCGGCGTGTTCATCCTGCTGCTGCTGTCCGGCGAGCGCAACTTCGGCGTGCGGCTCAACAAGCCGTACAGCGCCTGCGTGCCGATGGACGTGCCCGTGTTCACGGGCTCGCACGCCGACCTGCTGGTGGTCGTGTTCCACAAGATCATCACCACGGGCCACCAGCGCCTGCAGCCGCTGTTCGACTGCCTCCTCACTGTGCTGGTCAACGGTGAGTGTAGTTACCCAGCGCCACTCCGGCGTGCGGCTCGACGTATGATTAATATTTGTTATTATCGGATTATTCTGAAACAATCACTGTACTTGTTACGAAATAAACACACATTTTAAACTTTGAATAGCAAAAACAGAGAAATACTGTCTGTATGACGTCATTGCAATAGTACTCCGCAAATATTTAATAGCCAATTTTTTGTTTGCGAGAAAGAGATGGACAATGTTTTCTACCGAAATACCTTTTATTTCAGATTGAAGTTTGTCTGTTTATAAAGAAATTAAATTATTGAAATTACTCAATCGCCGCTATCCACGTACCCTATTCAACTGTCTGAAATACTTCACTATAATATGTCCAGTCGAAGTGGATAAGAGTGACACGTTTTGTCTCTCTCCCCCCACAGTTCCTCCTAGTAAACTACTCTACTATCTCCCTCTCTCTCCCAGTGTCCCCGTACCTGAAGACGCTCTCGATGGTGGCGTCCACGAAGCTCCTCCACCTACTCGAGGCGTTCAGCACCCCGTGGTTCCTGTTCTCGCGGCCCCACAACCACCACCTCGTGTTCTTCCTGCTGGAGATGTTCAACAACATGATACAGTACCAGTTCGACGGTGAGTGAACGAGGAGGAGATATATAAGTTGTTATGTAGAGATAAAACCGGCCAAGAGTCGGGGTCGCGCACTGAGATTGCTTACAAACCATTTGATTTCGTTAAACAAAAAATTAAAAAAAATTTTTTTTTTAGCTTTATTATTATTTTTGCGACAAAAAAATAAGAAATGGTAAAAAGAAAAAAAAAATTTTTTAGTTTTTGACAAAAAAAAAATACATTTCCGAAATGAGGAAAGGTAGTATAATCGTATCTCAAAGTTATAGTGACTGCTCTTTTTACACACTGTATATAGTAACTTGACAGACAAGCACAACATTCTATTGCTTCAGTGTGTAAATATTTTTATTAGTAATAGGATAATTGAAGACATGAATAGACGGATGAAGGTGATATGTCGCAAAAAAAAATTCTTAGAAAATTGAGTTTAAACTGTCACTTGAACGTTTTACGATATGTAGTAAGTAACGTACTAACGTATCAATGTACTTAACATTGATTCTAGAGACGGATCTTTAGAATCATGTACTTACTACAACGTATTAAAGAATGTCTTTTGAACTCGATTTTCTCGAAATCAGAAGTTTGCTACCTTCATCCAGGTATGTTTAGAGACCGTGTAAGATGTATGTTTGTAGCGACGGGCAGTCACTGCGTGAGGCCGAGTCGGTATGAACGAGAGTTCAGTTTCGGGTTAGTAAAAGGCCATATAAATTTACAAATGTGTATTAATTGAGAGACCCGCAAAAGGTTAAATAAAGTGCAAGAGTAAGACTCCTAAGTATGTCTTCTATTAATATTTTTCTATTGTATATAACAGGCAACTCGAACCTGGTGTACACGATAATCCGCAAACGCAGCGTGTTCCACGCGCTCGCCAACCTGCCGCACGAGCGCGCCGCCATAGCGCGCACGCTGCGCTCGCGCACGCCGCCGCCGCAGGACACGGCGCTGCCCAGGTATAGTTCGTCCCTGATAAATTTAACCTAAAGGTAACCAAACCGAAAACATCGAAATTTTCAAAAAACATGAATGGAAGAAGGTGATATGTCGTAAAAGTTTTAATCGAGAAAATTGAGTTTAAACTGTCACTGACTCTAAGGACGGTTTCGATTAGATTAATGTACTTAATACGTTACGACATATTATACAAAAATGTTTAAGTGACAGTTTCAACTTAAATTTTTCGAAATCGAAACTTTGCGACATATCACCTTTATTCATTAATGTATTCAGTTGTTATTTAAGTAACTAGCGCCAAAGCTAGTCTATGGTGACTTATGACTCGTAAGTAGTGACTTATAACTTGAACGATGTCGTGTTCAGGTCGCGCAGCTGCGAGTCTATAGAAGCGGCGATGGAGGGCTCGCGGCCCGCGCAGCCCGCCGAGCCCGGCACGCTCAACCCCACGCTGCCGGACACGCCGGGTCAGTACTCCTTATTCAGGAGTGATTTTTCAATCGCAAATAACTTATACCTGAAGAATAAATATGTATGAAACAAACTTTAATGTCTCACCAAAAAATGTAAAGCTTATTATTATTTTAAATATTACATTGTGTACTTTAAGTAATCCGTCTTTAAGTAATATGTAATTATTATTTGTAATTATTTGGTATGCTTGATCTGATGAAAAAAAATAGTCTGATGTGATGTATCGGCTCAGTGCGATTCTAGTATAGTCAGTAATCCATTGCTGTAATATATTACAGCGATATCGGCCATGACGGAGCGCGAGTCGGCGCACCCGGCGGCGCGCGACGAGCTGCTGCCGCGCCGCGCCGGCGACGGCCGCGACGAGGACGACGGCGCCGCCGCCGCCGCGCGGGTGAGTCTAGTAATAATAATAATAATGTTTGCAGTTATGTGATGTTAGCCATTCAATCTTGCATTGGACCCTAAACTAGGCGGCAGTATCTTGGAGGTCCTTAATGTAATTTTTTTTGTTTTTATAAAAATTTATTACATTTCACATTTATACTATTACAGAGTGTAATATTATAATGTTACAACACTCTGTAGATCCGTGGGGTGTGAAAAGAATAGTCGTAAAATACAGAGGGAATATATATCCGTAAATTAAATCTTAAAACTGAGCTCGCCAACCCGTCTGTCAAGCGTGGCGAGTATAGGTAACTACCCCCCATGAAATACTTTGGGGGAGGCATAGACCCCCGCGGAATAAAAAAGCTGTGGCAGTGGACGTCATCGCTAAATGGACAACGAACGACACTCTGTAGAGTTGTAGATCCGAGCAGGGAAGACAAATCATTTGAAACCTTCGTATTTTATTTTCTTAATTGAAAAGTGCGTTCCACTTGCAAATAAATAACGTTTTGAACAAAATTTTCAATCATATTTTGTTATTTATGTACGGACTTAGAGCGAAAAAACTGGAAGGCACCTTATGACAGATATCTAAGTATTCAAACCTATTTTTTTTAAATATCACCAGAAAGACAGTATAAAGTCGACCACTGCCGGCGGGGGGGAGGACGGCTCGTGGTCGGCGAGCGGCGAGTGGGTGGCGAGCTGGCGCGGCCGCCTGCCGCTGCAGACCATCATGCGCCTGCTGCAGGTGCTCGTGCCGCAGGTCGAGAAGATCTGCATCGACAAGTGAGTGCGAGGGAATTTTTAACGGGCATTGGCCCACCTCACATTCCCACCACTGCAACTCCTGTAAGCCAGGATCAACAGCAGAAGCGATCTCAGGGGTGCCCGAGGGATGAATCCCTCCACCAACCCATGGCCCCATCAACCGATCGTGGTTATACAGGCCGAAACACGGGAATGCGCACCCTACTGTCTCGGGCTCTCCCCTTCAGGTGCGCAATTCGTGATTCCCTACAAGTTATTTACTCTTTTTCTATTTGTCCCTAAGTCCTCCCTTTTCTGGAACGGACAACGCAGATACGACTTCGGTGTCTTACAATAGTTTGTCCTGGTTCTAATATATTTTATTCCTAAGTTGCCTCCATTCATCCTTTTTTCTATCGGTGCCTGAGAGACAAGTTAAATCATAAGATGGCGGCTCAACAGTGGCGCCACCTGGCCTATATTTTTCTAAAATTTCAAACATGTTCAGGGGCCTGACCGACGAGTCGGAGATCCTGCGGTTCCTGCAGCACGGCACGCTGGTGGGGCTGCTGCCGGTGCCGCACCCCATCCTCATCCGCAAGTACCAGGCCAACGCCGGCACCGCCGCCTGGTTCCGCACCTACATGTGGGGCGTCATATACATACGGTGAGTGGTTGTATGCTAATGGATCTGTGATGAAAAAAAATTGGGAAGCGTCAATAAACTCGTGTGACGTAATTTATGGATCGCCCATTATTGTGTCTGTGGTATCGTCCACATACGTGGTACGAGTGTCCCAGTCTGTGGACATTTATAGTACGTCCCAGATAAATTTAACCCTAACGTAAACAAACCTAAAACAAACCGAAATTTTCATATATTTACTTACACACTGATCAACACTTTCACCGGAATATTAAGTGATCATACTTCATTATCCAATACATTTTATAACAACTAAACAATAATTAATATGTTCAAACATCAAAAGAAAAACTTTCACTGTAAAAATACGCCATTTTGACACTGCCGACTGTAGAATGAAGTCTATAGTTTCATAGTAGCATATATCTCTCATATGTATCATAATAATTGTATTAATATTGGCCAATTGTAATATACGGGTTTTTTTACGTTTGGGTTCAATGTATCTGGGACGTACTATAGAGTCGCATCGGTGTATGATATGTAGCCTGAGTGGTTTCCCTATAAATGCATGGCATGGGCATTGCATAGCCTTGTTTGAATTAACTTTCTGTTTTTTTTTTCTTATGTCTTAATATGTGCGAGTTAGTGTTTTGTTAACCATTGGCTGTGTTATCTCCCTTTATGTGTTTAATAAAGATATTTTTATTTTCTTTTATATGTAGTTAGCAATAATTTCTGGAGTGAAGTTAGGAGTGAAGCGAGTTGAGTTTAGTTCTTTAAAACTTATAGTATATTAATTATATAATTTACCCTGATGCGATTGTGGCGCACCCCAATTTATGCATTTTGACGGCCACTTTGTCGTTTACACAAATGACACTCTTTATCCCTAGTCTCCAGGATTTTGTCGCCACATGGTTTTACTATTCATCGTATGTTTTCCTTCCAGAAACGTGGATCCTCCCATCTGGTACGACACGGACGTCAAGCTATTCGAGATCCAGCGAGTGTGATCCTAGACCCGAGGCCTGTGAACCGGACGACTACACTCTTCACATTAGTACATGCACACGGTATGTGTGAGGAGGCCTTATCTTACCTTTAGACGATTTTTTTGTATAACTTTGTTTTTAACGACCGCACTCGGAGACATTTAATGAACACTTTAGGATTTACTAAGTATAGATTTTGACATAGATTTTCCATAGATTTTCTATCGAAATCTCCAATAAGTAAGAACTTAAGGGCGTGTTTCACCAAGCAATGTTATAGTTAACGCCATGTTAAATATCATGCTATCCCTCTCGTATTTCCTGTCAATGAATGAGATGGCATGGTATTTTAACATGGCGTTAACTATAACATTGCTTGGTGAAACACGGCCTAAATCGTTTAATGTCTACTTGAGCGGCCTTAAGGGTGCCTTTTCTACCAGTATTGAGCGAGAATGTGTTTTTCAAGAACCAAAATAATCGCTTTGCTGAGCGGGGCGACTTCATGAATGAACTATTGGTTTTGGATCTGGTTCTCATTACTGGTGAAAAAGCCTTAATATTGTATATTATTAGCGATTTTATAATAGAAACACTTACGCATAAAATAAACGATAAAAGATTTTAGGATACTAAACATTGAAGAAACATATAAGTTTGTGGTTAACAGGTGTTTAACAGCATTTTTTTGGTAAGATCTGATGAAACCAGACATATAAATAATGATTCAAATATCTATTTTATTTTGTGTATGTAATTATTTATGCACTATTTTTGCATAAATAATGACTTTGAATATATTTTTATGCAATGGATTTGTGCAAATTATTTAGTTTCATATACTTTGTTAATTTTATGTTTTACTTTGAGGCTTATCTACTTATGACAAACTTGATGTTTTACTAAAACTATTTGTTGCCTATTCACTTAATTTCAAAAAGATACTTTTACATTTTTATGTATTGAATTGTTACTTGTTATTTTAATTATTATTTTTTTTCATTTCGTTACAATAATTAGTATGATATATTTTGGCAATTTATATGAAATTCTAACATTCCAATTTGTAAAAACTAATAACGATTAGCAAGATGTTTCAGTTTCTATGGTTCAATATTTGTGTAAATGGAAGTTTTAATTGCTTCATTTAAATGTAAATCACTTTATGTGTAAGTCCGCAAAGATTTTAATATTTACATTATTGAAAACGTGTTTATAAACTTTAATACTTACATAGTTTTTGCACCGTGTAACTCTTATGAATGTAGCTTTTAAATATATATACATAATAGGATCGAGCAGAAGTTTCTATAGCATTTTAAAATGTTATATCCAATGTTATGTTTTGTGATTTTAAGTCCCGATTTCACCAACGCATGTTAGTGTTAACGCCTTGTTAAAATACCATGCCTTCTCATTCATTGATAAGACTTACGAGAGGAACAACATGATATTTAACGAAGGATTAACTTCAACATTACTTGGTGAAACACGCCGTGAGGGTTAATTTCACTAACACATGTTAAAGTTAATACTTCATTAAATATCATGTTATCCCTCTCAGATTTCCTGTCAATGAATAAGAAGGCGTGGTATTTTAACAAGGCGTTAACACTAACAAACAATGGTGAATTAGGGACTTAATTTTTTGTTCCAGTTGTATTTTTTAAATTCAAATAATTATGTCTTTAATTGATATATTTTTTATTATAAATGAAACCAGGAGGCCTACTGCTCTTGAATCTAACTGACTAGATTGGAATTTGAAGGTTTTCTGATTTACACATGATGCTGTCTCCAAGCTGTTGTTAAATTGTCACTAGCGTCAAAATTAGAGAACTGTCAAATTCCAAATCTAATCTAAATGTCGATCCAATAAATTGCAAGAGTAAGCCCTTGTTGGAGCGTTATGTACTGAAGATATCAATGTATAGATAGACTATAGAATTTATATCACAGTGGTTATACTTTAAATTTGGATTTCTTTTTTTTTTTACTTGAAATATATTATATGTGTACTAAATAGTTTTGATTGTACATAAATATAATATCGTTATTTTTGCCTTCTCTAAGTTAATTAATGATGTCTTTGAAATAATGTTTTGTCTGTACGCTGTGTGAAATGTTACCGCTAGTCACTTTCATTTACCCTCACGTTTATTTTAGGACCATTATTTATTTCCCCTTAAATACCTATGTAGTATAAAATATTTTGTGCATGGTGCAAGTTTTTAAGTGTTGCCATGCGATATGAAGTGTATTTTAGTTCTTATGATTTTTTTAATTAAGGCTTTGTATGTCCGAGATAAATTTAATCCAAACGTAAACAAATATACCAAATTTTTCACATATTTACTTATTGCGCACACTTATCGACACTTTCGCCGGAATATTAGAGGATCATACTGCATTATGCAATACATTTTATATAATCATCAAATTAAAAATCTTTACAAATACTCCATTTTGACACTGCCAACTGTAGTCTATGGATTTACACAGCAAACAATAATCATTGTATTAATATTGGCCAATTGGCATCACTGACTATAGTCGGAATTTTAATTCGATTCCAGATTTGACACATTCAGTGTTGCAACGTTATGACAAGTACTAAATAGTGACGTGCGAAATTATTCGATACGGAAATGGAATATTTCGGGATCGATTCTTCTCGTTTATTTATAGTAGTAGTATATCTAAAAAAAGAGAAATAAAACAAATATATGTATTTTGGTAATATTTTATTTTATAAATTGTCGCCGTCATCGCTATCGCTGTCAATTTCTGTAACATGTTCTGTCTGTTATAAACTAGTTGACCCGTGCCCACTTCGTTGAGCCTAAAAATAGTTTATGACTAAAACAAACTAACGTTCGCGTTCTTTAGTTATAAATAGTGTAGGTACCTAACACGACTTTCTTTTATATATATTATAGTCTAGCTGACCCGTGCCCACTTCGTTCGCATGGAAACCGTGTAAACCTTCGCGGGACGAACGAATATTTCAAGACCAAAAATAGCCGAGTCAGCTGATCTCGAGTTTTAGCGAGACTAATGAACAGCAACATTGATTTTTATATAGCCTATGTTACTCAGTGATAATGTAGCTTTCTAATGAAAAAAGAATTTGATTAAAATCGGTCCAGTACTTTTTGAGTTAAGTCGTTACATACAAATATATATATAGATTGCACCTACTAACATAAGCTAAGCCGGTGAATGCTCCGGTCAAAAACAGTCGGTCCAGTCGATTCGGAGATCATTAGTTTGATGACGATGATGATGATGAAAAGTAGCCTATTTTAATCCTCATAACTTTAGCTATCTACCAGTGAAAGTCTCGTCAATATCCCTCCAGCCGTTTCAGAGATTAGCCGGAACAATCATGCGGACAGACAGACAGACAATTTTTTTTTTTGCTAATTGAAAGTTACAAACAGACACTTCAATATAATTTATTTGTATAGATGAGTCTGATGTTGTCAATTAACATAATATCTAACCTATTAATTTTTTCCTCTTCTTTGACAACATGGGATACGCATTTAGATTTTAGACCATTACAATAAAGCAGTGATTACCAATTAATAAATAATTATTATGAATAATAATGTATTTATTTAAATAAAAATCAATGATTTAGTCTTTAATTGGCACACCATTATTATGATTATTAACATAAATCGCGATTGTTTATCGATTTTTGTGTTTATCACTACACTAATAAATGTGGTATCATTATTTTACAAAATGACAGTAGCTAATGTCAAATGTGGAATCTAATTAAAATTCCGAGTATAGTGTATGGTTGTGTCATAGACGGGTTTGTTTACATTTGGGTTAAATTTATCTGAATATATAGTGCAAGCCTAAATAATTAGTTCCATGTTATTATTATTATTATATTGAGTAAGATTTTATCGTCTATTTACATCGAAGATGGCTTTACATAAATTGTATTAAATTATAACACATATTCATATCCTAGAAATACTACAAGATTTTTCAATCGTCAGATAACTTTTACCTCAGGAATAAATATGTGACTTTGACAGATTTTTTTATGTAACAAATGTCAAAGTCTCATAATTATTCGACAGATAAAAGATATCAGACGATTGAAAAATCAGCTCTTGGCCAATTATTATTTATATTGTACTGAAACATTAACAACTCTATGGAATACTGTACAATTATCAATATGTTATTTTCTTTTGAAATGTTGTTAATACGCGGATCATGCATTGTATTGTGACTATAATTATAATGAATACTAGTTTCAGCTTACAAATTTCAAAATGAACATTCCAATTTGTATGTACTACTTATTTTATCTGTTGGAAACCAAGCCATCAATTTGTCTTGAAATACGTAAACCAAATTTTGGAGCATTTGTAGAATATAATTTTTTTATCGAATAATTATAATTTAATATTTATTTTAATCTGTTAGTACTTAAATTTATGAAATAAATATATAGGCACGCAATATTGTTTATATTTATCAAGTATTTATAACGGGTGGAGATGTTCTATACTAGTGATTTTTGTGCAATGTTTGTCTTTCATCCCTATTACCATGTTCTGTAAGATGTGTGTCCGCCCTCCGATTATCGTGTCACAAAAGTCATAATCGGGCGATTTTTCCTCCAAATCTAAACGACATTTGTATTTTTTTTTTCAAAATTTATAAGACTAGGACATAACGCGTCAAAACACAGCACATCCGTGACTCAGGAACATTGAAAGCTTTTTGTTCTCTCGGCGGGATTCGAACACGGGTCAAGAGAGCTCTGAACTCTCTAGGCCACGGAGGCGTCTAAGGTATACAGTGATAAACGCAAACGGAACGATTTAAAACCAAACATCACATTGAAGGTATTTATTTTAAGCGTCTTTTACAGTTCGTTACAAATGATACATTACAGATAACAATATAAAAATAATTCTTCTAACGTCAACAAACGAATATAATTCAAATGACTAGAATTCATAACTAATTACAGCTTCTTTATCGGATATCCTGATTGTTTTATAGGATTCTCAATGTTTCAGCCCATTATATATTTTTTTAAATAGTATCCTAATTAGGAGTTATGTTTACTTTAAATTCTGACACAGATAAAAAAACTGACCTGAGGACGGTCTCCTTGTAACAAGTTGTTTATTGTACAATTAAAAAGCATTTAGCTAGAAATACTAAAAAAAATAATTAACATTAACAAACATTTAGGCGCAACTAACATTGGCGCAAAGTCAAAGCATCGCGACGCGTCATTTTTCTATATATTCAGTAGGAAACTCGCCGCTCGCCTGATATTATTGGCCGGTTTCTTAAAAGCTAATCACATCAACTAACATAGCGTTCAAGATAACAACCCATATCGAACGCAGATGCAAAATTAGCAGAGTGAAAGATGGGACAGATATTATATAACTACCTACATCACGCTTGCATTCGCAAGACTGGTTAAAATACCACAGTGCCTATACAGGTTGATTCATGGCACATATATTAAGCCTAACATAGTGTGAAGTGAATGTCGCGTAGAGCATTTTTTGTTTTGGCACATTGTTGACCAAAGAGCGTTAAATACCTGACCAGGATTGAAACTCAACTGTTTTGTGACTTGGAGATCTTTAATCGTGATTTGTCGCATTTATTTATACGAGGATTTCCAAAACGAAAAATGCTCTACGCGTCCTTTTCTACACACTACATTCGGGTTGATATATGAACCATGAATCAGCCTGTATAATAATTGCCATAATAATAATTGGAAAATAGATATGAAACACGAAAACGCCCCACTTCGACTCAGTGCCAATGTGAGTTGCATTACCAACACATAAGCACAATAGGAAGAACTACACAAATGGAAGAATCCCTATTTTTTTTATTTATCTAATACAATTTTAAATGGTTTTCAAATATATAATGTGTCCAGAAGAAAAGATTTTTCCTAACTATATAAGTCTGCTTGTTAATGAAAATAGTAGCTGGCCAAATTGTGCGTGCCGTAAGAGGAAAAAAAATTGCAATAATTAAAGTAGATATTGTCCGTGTAAGGATATCCCACTGGCACCGTACGTTTGCCGCAGTAAAAGTAGCCTGTACGGCCCCGTGGTCTAATCTATCAAATATAATAAAAATCGGCAGTTTCTAAGCATATTCAATACAAAGAAACAAATCCTTCCTCTTTATTATATTAGATGAAGCATACTATAAATTATAATAAAAGAATTGACTAAACGTAAGGGACCATCCATTAACTACGTCAGACAATGAGGGGATGTAGGGGGTCAACTACTAAAGTTTTCTTTTTATCAATAGAAATGCAAATATATCATTTCTAGATGTAAGATTTAGATTAGTTAGATTGTGACGTCCCACTACGAAGGGGGATGTCTCACAAATAAGACCAGCTGTGACAAGGCCGGGGTAGGGGACAAAAAAAAGTGTGACGTAATTTATGGATGGCCCCTAATAGGTACATAAGTTTCAGTTTCCACGTACGGCGGTAAACCGGTGGGTATAGCAGCAACAAATTACTACTTTATCGTATCGTTATCAAACGAGACGTGCACTCGCATAAAGGCTTACATTTCACACTCGATAACGTTGCGAATAAAATTATGTAGCCAATGGTTACTTAGCTTACAAGTAGTTTCCAGGCAGTGCACGTGGAACCTTGGAAATAATAAAAAAGTCACCTCGGTGGGATATCACTTAGAACTTCTTAATTTTTTTCTTTAAATAAGATTAGTTAGATGTGCTGAGAATAGATGGCGCTGAGCGCTACATCCATGTTTGTTTGTAAAGTGATTACATTTTTAATAGATAGATTTCATAACAAGATCCAAAGAATGATAAACAGTGAAAATAAAATTAAGAAATTACACCTAAGGCTTGGACTATCAATTCGGAATCGCTCCGGCCGAAAATAAAATAACAATAATCTCTGAAGCAATCATAATCAACTTGTCGCATTTTGCGTTGATTGCATAGCATCTGAGGCTGTCCGCTCCGGAAAATCTTCTGGACGCAACCAGCACCCTTTCTGGTGTTGGTTTCAGTACGAGAGCTTATCAATAGTGTAGTTGTATGAACGCTACCAAATGATAAAATAAAAAATTGGGGTGCAATTATTACTAATTTAAAGAAAAAACACAAATTTCCAATAAAAAACACCACATGTGAATAACAGATACAACTTTTACTGAATAGCAAAAAGTGTTTTTTCGGCCGGAAAGATTCCGGGTGCATGTAGTCCCGTCCCGGCCTTACTGCGCTCCAGTCGCAAGGGACACATGTAATACAGTCGGGTATACACTTATCTACCTACATCTATACATGAACACCATTTATTATTTACAAATTTTATATCTAAACACTTCATTTAGTACCCCGTCATTCATAAAAATATTTACACATGTTGTCTCTGTCTAACGAGTGGCTTTTCCAGGTATCAGACAGAGACAACATATCGTCGCTTCACCTTCTCAACCTCGTATCTAAAAAACTACAACTTTTCAATAGATTAAAAAAAACTTAATCATTTTTGATTTTATTACGACATGGATTTTAGATGTGTACTGTACATAACTGAACCTCATTTAAAACAAAATTCATGTCATGATAATTTAAGTTTTTTGACTCTACTGAAAAGTTGTAGTACCTATAGACACGAAGTTGTGAAGGTACAACGATATTGCGTATTTTTGGTGTGAATATTTTTATTAACAAGATTTCTTATGTCTACGATTAATAAATTATATTTAAACAAATACCTTCTTTGTTATCTAGTCTGTATAGATTTCGTCGATCCTCGGGCACATAGCAATGTTTTTTTGAGCCACATTCTCTGCTATACACCAAATATATTATTGGAATGTACGTTTACACTACAAGGGTACGCATCCAAAAAGAATGCACAGCATCCAAAAAAGGAAAATGCATCATCTCTGCGTTTGATTATGTGCATCCCATAGGGAATGGAGATGAGGAGTGTCATCCGAGTATAATTACATGAATGGTAGAAGGTGATATACCCAGAAAATTGAGGTTAAGCTGTCACTTAAAATTTTAGGATATGTCGTAACGTATTAAGTATATTGATTCTAGAAGAATCAATAGATTAATGTACCCAATACTTTACGACGTATTCCAAAATGTTTAAGTGACAGTTTGAACTCAATATTCTCTTTTTTTTGCTACATATCACCTTCATTCATTCATGTTTTCAATTATGAAAGTGTTCGTACAGATGCATAATGATGGGGCCACAATAGCATCAGAGTATTTTTTTTTAAATAATAACAATTTATTTCTTTCATCACATAGAAGATTGGTTTGCAATAGCATCACGAGAACAAATTGATAAAAAAATATGATGAGACGGTCCCGTCCTAACATTCCCAACTAGATGAAGCACATTCATGTCATACAACACTATCGCCATTGTAGCCAGTTTTCGAACTGTAATTTAAGTACTTTTGTCGGATACTTTTCTAAATACACTCCCTATCTTTAGTCTCTATGATGCATTCTCTTTGGCCGATACTTCCCTATTCATAATAATATTATTTATACATTACATAAACTATAATCTCCAATATTTCACCATTAAAATTGTTTTACAATAAATAACAATATATCTATATAAATAACATTCAGCATACTATACGGACATTTGACGCTGCCTCGACATTTTTGGATGAAACGCCAATGCAAATAACTTTGTGCGAGATTTTACATAAAGAAAGGGACGGAGGCAAATGCACACATGATATCAATCGTATGTAGACATAGTCTCAATCCTCTTCGAGTAAACGCGTTATATATTTACATTTCACATACAGATACGAAGAGTACACAAATCTAGGTCTGCTATTAGTCTATATCTAAGTGCTAGTATAAATATGGCACACCGATAGTATAGATATTGGTCCATTTCACACGTCACTAAATTATAGTATGGAATGGATTCGCACCACATTCGAGCCAAAATGAGGTGAGGCTTGGCGGGATCAATACGAAATGATCAAATTTACTAATCAATTAACCACTTTTTAACCGACTTACAAAAAGGAGGTTTACGTCTGTTTTTTTATAAACATTCTTGGTGCTGTAACGACCTCAAGTAACACAGGTAAATTCAAGAATGAAACCAACTTATGTAGTACACTTAATAGTGAGTGAGACATACATACACAATGGTCACTTAGCACAAGAGTCAGCTAGACGTACTACCCATGATTCTCGAGTCATGAAGGTTATAGAGTAATGAGTGAGACGCATATACATATCGGTCGCATTTAGAAGTGAGACACACATACACACTTGTAAGGAAATGAGCGAGATGCACATACCGCGCGCTTTTGCGTTGTAGTACTCGTAAATCAAGTAGTGAATAGTCGCATCTGGGAGTGAGTGAGACGCACATACACAAGTATAGAAGTGAGCGAGACGCACATACGTACTTGTTGCATCGTGAAGTGAAACGCACATGCACACTCGTACAGGAGTGAGCGAGACGCACATACACACTAGTACAGAAGAGCGAGACGCACATGCACACTAGCACAGAAGAGCGAGACGCACATGCACACTAGTACAGGAGTGAGCGAGACGCTTATATGATGAACTCCTGCGGGGCGGGGCGTTAGCTGAGGGCGGAGTAGGCGGGCGGCGGGGGCGACGGCGCGGGCAGCAGCACCGCGATGTGGTAGGGCGGGGGGGAGCCGCCCCCCTCCGCGGCGACGGCGGGGGGCTCCTCGCGCGGCAGCGGGATGAGGGAGATGTCTTCGGGCTCCTGTGGCTGCGGGTAGATACAAAATAATATTAGTTTTCTGTACAGATAAATATCTAGTAATAACAGTAAACCAATTAAACTACATTCCGTAATAGTCCCCGCGCGACGGAATATATATAATGCGGCGGATAAGATCCCGTAAAATCAATCAGTAAATCTGATCGAATATTTGGTCTTACAGGAGATTCCTACAAATAGTTGAATACTGACTTGCAATATCTATATAACAAGCGCGCAACAGCGCAAAACTATGTAAAATTTTTATGGGACCAAATAAATGACAGTTATTCTGCGTCGAATAAAAAAAGCTATTTTGCGTCGAATAAAAAAAGAATCACAAAAATTATCCTCAGAGTAATACATTAACCGGCCGAGTTCAGAACTTCCTCCTTTTTTTGGAAGTCGGTTAATTAGTTCCAATAAATTCCGCGGGATCTCTTTCACGGAACGGAAATTATTTGTTGCTTCGGGCAAGCGGCTGTTTCACAACAGAATTATTTAAATACAATAATGTATATTTAATACATATTCATGAGCGCAGAAAACTGTTTTTTGTTCCTGCGGCGGGAACCGAACAGCAACGCCTCGACCTCGCTACAGAGGTCGTCGAGAAATAGAAAAGCGACGTAGACGCTCACCGGGCGCTGCGGCGGCGGCGGGGGCGGCGCGGCGTCCGCGGGGCGGCGGCGCGCGGTGCTGGACACGCGCTCGGGCGGCGCGGGCGGCGGCGGGCGCGCGCGGCACAGCGACAGCGCGCAGCCCACGCCGCACACGCACGCCACCGCCGCGCACACCACGCCCGCCTCGCCGCTGCCGCCGCTGCTGCCGCCGCCGCCGCGCATCACCTGCAACGTGGACAGCAATTAAATTTTCTCGTTATTATGTCTATTTTAAGTCGCCTATAGTTACATATTTAATTTTATTTTTATTTTGAAAATTTTTATTTTATTTTATTATTTGTTCCGTCTTCGATATCCGGAATCCATCTTGAGTCAAGCACCCGTCTTTATGTCGATATCGGGCTACTTACCTCCTTCCACGTACGACAGGTGGCGCTAGTGTCCCTGGTTTGAGACGGTTGCGCGCCTCACTGACTTCCTTCATTATGGCGTCGTTTTTCTTGTCGTGAATATCGGCTAAAATTATTTTATGTAAATTTTGCTAATTGCTACAATTTTATATAATTAAGACTATCCTGAAACAGTTAAAATTGTGATTCATATTCAATTTAACAATTAATAATACATTATCGCGATTAAAGTTTTTTGTTTTTGCCAAACACGTGTTCGTAATACTGTGCGGTAAAAAGTGTAGCATCTCCTTCCACTGGAAGACGAAATCATGAGCGAGTCAAAGGATTCCGCTCCGCGTAAAAGGAAGTCTTCCCGTTCGAGAGAATCTACGGACAGTTCGTCAACATCGTCATCGTCGTCTTTGGAGCGGGCGGTAGATTCGGACCCACGCGGAAACGAAAGTTTCCGCGCCGTAAGTAAACGTTCCCGCCATGTGAGTAATGAACAATTTGAACATTTATCGCAACAAGTGTCGTATCTCACGAGTTTAATTACGTGTAGTTATAATGATACGCGAGTTCGCGAGTTGGACATAAATGCCGCGGGCGGTAGTTCGATAAACATTCCCGCAACGTTTTCTAGCAATGTGCTCGAATTGGAACCACCACAAAAGCCTGCGCAAGTGCTAAATTTATCTGATCTGTCCACTACAGTGAAAGACCCTTTGTTTACAAAGATTTAAGAGTAGTGACTGGAATTGTATTCGTTTTTCGGACGTGCAAAAGAAATACGCGACTGTTCCTGGTTTTATCGAGTTGAACGTTAACGACGAGCTTACGCGTTTCGCTCCATCGGCTACGGACGAAAGGTCATCGCGCCTACATTTAACCGAACGTAGTTTTGCTTCAGTTTCAAATGCTATTTTAAAGCAAAAGGATGAGTTACGTTATAATTTACAGTCGTTAATAAATTGGGCCAGGGACAATGAAAAAGATTTAAAGGCTACTTCTTTGTTTGAAAAAGTGGAACAATTATTTAATAAAGATTCGGGTTATACAAAAGTTTCGGACGATATTCTACAAATGGTTTGCGGTCGACGAGCTGATTTAATTAACGTACGTAGAGAAGCAGTGTTAAGGCAGATATCTGAAGAATATCACTGTAGTGCATTACAAAAAATTTCTCCAGATGGAGAATTTTTATTCGATAAAGACGTTTTGTCGTCGTACCTCCAAAAAATCGGTGGGGCCGATAAGCTGGCTCCCATGGCAGGCCCGTCCACACATAATCACTACACGAGACGCGCTGCGCCTGTCCATCGTCCTGCTACGGTCTCTGCGACTCATAAACAACCCGAAACGTTTTTTCGATCACACAATAAAGCACAACCAAATAATCGAAAAACTAAACGACCATCCAATAAACGTCCGAACTATAAAAATAAGTGCGAAAGCAGAAACAAACCGCGAGCAAAAGCACGCAAAAACACAATGACTGGCCCAAATTTCGAGGAGGCTGTCTGGTGCAATATGTGCATGTTTGGAAAAGGTTAGGAGCACCGGATCACATTTGTCAACTTTTAAAAGGGGTTTTAATACCGTTCATTCGAAAACCAACTTTTATTTATCCGGGGAAAACGGTTTTGTAAGCATACGAAACCAAACAGAGCTTCGATATGTCACAACAAATTCAGAGCATGTTGAAGCAAGGAATCTTAGAGAGGGCCGAGATCACTCCCAGCTATATTTCGACTTTCTTTCTGGTACCCAAATCAGACAACAGCTTTCGACCGATTTTCAATCTAAAGACGCCAGTTCCTGGAAATAAAGCCTTTTCAACTTTTCAGCCACTTCAGAGTACCGAGTTTCTTGCAGAAAGGAGACTGGATGGCAAAGCTAGACTTAAGCCAGGCGTACTTTCATCTGAACATTGCCGAGAAGCACCGTCGATTCTTGAGAATGAGCTACAAAGGCGAACTACTCCAAATGACCTGTCTACCCTTTGGTCTGGCATCAGCACCACGAACGTTTGAAACCTTAACCAATTGGGTCGCCGAGTACCTCAGAGCCCACGGCATCAGATGTGTGGTCTACCTGGACGATTTTCTCCTAGCCCATCAGTCCAGCGAACATCTGACCGAGCAAGTAGCTTTTACCATCACCACGATGAAGCTACTTGGCTGGATGGTGAACTGGGAGAAAAGTGTGCTGGCTCCGACTCGACGCCTAGAATTTCTGGGCATCACCTGGGACACCACTCACAACACGAGGTCCTTGTCCGAGCCCAAGTGCCTAACGCTACGCAGGGCGCTTCAGCACCAAATTTCTGTAGGCAGTTGGTCTCTCAGACAGGCCCAGTCCCTAATGGGAAGACTCAACTTCGCCACGTTCGTCGTTCGCCGAGGTCGTCTACACTGTCGAACACTGCAGTACTACAGCCGACATCTGTCCACCAAACATCCATATCGAAAATCGCTAATACCCGACCCTGCGATTCAGGAGATGGTATGGTGGATAAAGGAAGCAGACGGGACATTACCGATACACTCGAACCCGATAACTCACTTCCTAACGACCGATGCATCCAACATCGGCTGGTGGTGGCAGCTTGGAGAAAAGAAAATGGCGGGAAGGTGGAATCAGGAGCAAAAACATTGGCACGTGAACCTGAAAGAGTTGTATGCCGTCTACGCAGCAGTAGCACAGGAGAGCCATCAACTACAGAATGCTCAGGTACTATTACAGACAGACAATCGAACTGTAGTTGCTTATATAAACAAGGAAGGTGGCACAAAGTCCAAAAAGTTATTGCAACTGACACAACAACTTCTTTCGAAACTGGACCAACTAAATGTCTCTTTAACAGCACAGTACTTCCCGGGAAAATTCAACGGAGACGTAGACGCGCTGTCTCGAGGGAAGAGATGTCCGGAATGGCATTTGACACACGCAGCAACTACGAGGCTCTTTCACAGGTGGGGGACGCCACAAATCGATCTCTTTGCGTCCAAGACAGCCCACGTAGTCCCGAGCTATGCGACACTAGATCTAACGGACCCCGGCGCACAGCTCTACAACGCGTTGAGTCAACAGTAGATGTTCGACCTAGCGTGGCTGTTTCCACCACCGAACTTAATTCCGCAAGTATTAGCTCACTTGAACACAGCAATGGGCCGATACATTCTGATAGTACCCAAGTGGAACAAAGTTTTCTGGCGAGGCGACTTACAACGTCGTGCGCTACAGAAACCATACCTTATTCCGAATCTGCCCTATGTACTGATCGACACAGCGACGGGCAAGCGCCCGCCTGCAGTAGAGTCGATCAACCTGGAGGCCTGGCTGATCTCGGGTGGATTGATGTAATCCAAGATTGGTCTGAACGAGAAAGACAACTACTGTTTTCAAGTTGGAGAACTTCAACAATTAATACATATACACCAGCCTGGAATAAGTGGAAACAATGGTGTAATTTAAAACAAATTTCATTTACAAAACCTTTACCTAAGGAAGTGGCTCAATATTTAGCTTATTTTCACCAAGTAGAAGGCCTTGCTTATCGCACAATATTGGTGCACAAGTCTGTGATTGCTACATTTAGCGCATGTAAAGATTTGTCTTCAAATTTCCTAGTGAAAAGAATCCTCAAAGCGATATCGTTAACAAAAGAAAGGCCGATTAATCCACCTATTTGGGATGCCTCGGTATTGATCAAATATTTACAAGTTAATGCACCAGATAAGCAGAACTTATATCAAGTATCAAGACACGTAGCAGTACTGCTTTTATTAGTTTCTAGCCGTCGAGTGCACGATCTCACACTTTTGAGCGTGGATCCCGATAAAATGATATTTGAAGACAATACTTTGATTTTGAGGCCCTGTTTTGGATCTAAAACCGATAGTTTACATCACAGGCAATCAGGCTGGAAAATTAAAAAACATCCCGATAAGAACTTAGATAGTGTACACTGGGTTCGTAAACTAGTTCATTTATCACAAGAGCGGCGTCAAGATAAATGGTCTAATTTATTTATAACCGCTAGAGGTGACCCGAAACCAGCGTCTGCCACAGTAATCAGAAACTGGGTAAGAGCTCTGCTGAAAGCTGCTGGTATAGACGCTACACCCGGCTCTACGAGAGCAGCTGTAGCCTCATTAAACTGGTTAGAAAACTTTCCAATTGAACAAATTCTTGCCACAGGAAATTGGAAACAAGAACATACTTTCCGGAGATTTTACAAAAAAGAAATATTAAGGTCTCAAAGTAGTGCATGTAGTACATCACTTTCTTATTATTTTGCACCAGAGTAATAGTATATACCTATAATTAAATTGATTGTAATTAAATCTAATTAATATTAAATTGTATAACACATTATGGCACCATTCTCAATTTCTTTAATTTATAATATGTGTACCAGGAGATAACAAACACATCACTCAAGATGGATTCCGGATATCGAAGACGGAACAAATAATGGAGAGTTTTACCTAACAATAAAACTTACCTATTATTTTTCCTGAGATATCCGGAATCCAGGTAATCCCTACCTGGTACATCTCGAGCGTCATAATGAAGGAAGTCAGTGAGGCGCGCAACCGTCTCAAACCAGGGACACTAGCGCCACCTGTCGTACGTGGAAGGAGGTAAGTAGCCCGATATCGACATAAAGATGTCTGAGGGTGCTTGACTCAAGATGGATTCCGGATATCTCAGGAAAAATAATAGGTAAGTTTTATTGTTAGGTAAAACTCTCCATTTTTATTTAATTACTTGTATTGTTAAGTATTTTATTTTATTTTTATTTTGTAAAAAGAACAGTCACTATAACGTTATAAGTCACAATTGAAGACATAAATCGCTGAAGTCGCAAAAAAAACCCAGAAAATTGAGTTTAAACAGTCACTTAAACATTTTAGGATATGTAGTATTACGTATTAAGTACATTGACTCTAGAGACGGATTAATGTATCTACGTATTACGTTACGACGTATTCTACTATGTAACAGTTTGATACAAATCAGCTTTATCCATTAATGTCTTCAATTATTGTTCGAAGACATCGTTTTACCAAGTCCCGTTATTCAAAGACGCATTCCCACACAAGGATGCCGGAAACAGATATATAGGAAGATGAGGGAAACAGATTACAACATGGTGACTGACCACAGTTTCACACATGGCAAAGCCCCTCCGCACGAGTAGGTCGCCAGAAGCCGTACATGTAAGTCCATTATCAGAACGTGGTCTCGTGGAAGTGTTTAGATATATTTATTGTGCTCAGATAAATAAAAAAATATTAAAAAATGTGCGTATCGGGCCCCCACACTAGTGATAACAAAATACTTATAGCCGATAGGGCTTTGGGTTAGAGTGAGACAAGGAGCCTGCCTACCGCAGCCGTAAGATGGGAAGCCAAGTTGTAACGCGTTACATAACAAAGGTGTTTAATAAAGTACGTGAACAAACCGAAAACATCGAAATTTTGAAATTTTCACATATTCACCGATTGTGCAACATAATAAATCAGTATTCCAAAAAAATAGTACCTACTTACATATTTAATTTGAATTGTTTAAAAAAAATGGAAAAAGTGAGATAATTATGATTCTTAAGTAAATATTTCTTTTAATTTTATGATTTTTTTTTCTTAGATTAGAAATCGTCACGCTTGATAAGAGTCCTCAATCAAAATTTTTAAAACGGGGCCCCGCCAAGGCACGCTACGCCACTGGCCTACTCTATCCACAGGCTGTTACTGCCACACCTTGGCGACTGCGAATGACCAAGGCTTTAATGCTTTTATATTCTGTCCTAGAAATGTACTAGGGAAATTTGTAGGATTCTTTTGTACCACAACTAGCTGACCCGTGCCCACTTCGTTGAGCATACAAACCGTTTAAACCTTTCCTGGACTTCCACGAATATTCCAAAACCAAAAATCGGTTCAGCCGTTCTCGAGTTTTAGCGAGACTAACGAACAGCATTTTTATATAATATATAAGAGAAGAAGAAGATAGACACTATCTTCTTCTCTTATATAACTCACCTGTCGATCGAAGTAGTATTTAGCCCCAGCGAGGAACACGGTCGCCAGCGCGAACGACACCAGCATCCCGAACTTGAGGTGGGGCGCCATCATGGGCGAGTGGTGGAGCCCCAGGGCTGCGGTCCGGAGCAGCGTGTCGGGGGTCACGCTGCGGGCCGCGGCCAGGCTGGCGATGGTGGGCTGCTGCGGCTGCGGGATCTCCACGTAGAGGCTGTCGGTGTTCTGGCGCCGGGAGGAGTGGACGGGGGGCATCGGCGGTGGCCTTAGAATACAAGATGACTTTATAAGTTCTTACGATACTCATCTCAAGGCAGTCAAGGCCCAGAACTGCCTTACACTCAGTCCCTCAGCAGTGACTGTAAGGCTGCCTTCTAGCGTATGTCCAGCTTAGGCGTTCGATGAACGTATGCGACGACGCGGCGCGTGCATTGCGTTGTCGTAACGTTTCCTCTGCAGTTAATAATACGCTGCGCTAGCGTGGCCCAGACGTTACACAATTTCGTTGTCGCCTATTATCATTAATCGTCCCGCACACGAGGCGCTAGCCCATCGTTCTGATATGTTCCAGTAGAGAAGCGGCGACAACGCGGCGTCAGCGCTGTGCATACGTTCATCGAACGCCTACGCTGGACAAACGCTAGTCTATAGGCAGCCTAAGGCATTTTTGCTATGTGTAGGCTCCATAGTCCATACAAATCCTAGAGAGATTAATTCAGCGACGATGGTGGCGCCGAAACCGCTGTGGTGTCATGAGAAAACTGCCTTACAGTCACTGCCGAGGGACATTAAACAGGCGGTTTGTTTTGTATTATTGGTCCATGCTACTACTAATACAAGTCCACCTGCGCCATAATTAATTTAATATAACCTACCTACGACCTACCTACGTGACTCATCGTGTCTCGTGGGTCTCACATGATTGATTTTACTGCACAAAGCCTTGAGACCACATAAGGGCAGGAACGCGGGATGGTTTAGCGCAAAACTCACGCCAAACCATTATTAAAGACTTGGTCTTTAATAATGGTTTGGCTTGGACTTGGCCTATATTTGCTGCCCCATTAGCCATAGGATTAGGACTTCACTTATCACACAAGTTGGCCAGCTACACCGCCCCTCGCAGCAGCGCAGCCTCGCTATTAAAACAGTGTTTTTGTTGTTGTACCTGCCTTTCTCTCCAAAGTGATTCAATTTTGATTTAAATTCGATCATGCCGCGTACTCATTGAGTTTATTTCGATTCTCAGTCGATAGACAGTCGGGAGTACAAAAAGTTACGATTTTCTTTATCCTGGTAAATTTCAAAGCAATCCACCAAATAAAATACCAAAAGCTGTTGCCGTAACCGTACCGTACCGTATCTCTCACATTCAGTACCGTAAGCCTACTGAACGTGAGAGAGAAAAATAAGAGGAAAAAGGGTTATTCAGTTTTTTGGTTTACATCTCTGATTTAGATCACATTCAATAGGACCGGAATATAATTCGAGCCATACAAATAGTAATAAACTTTACTTTATCCAAACACCTTACAAAGGCGGTGTTATTGCCTATTGCATTACCATCATAGTGATGCTTTTGATCTTTTTCACGTCGACTAGTGACGTACACTCGCAGGCAGCACGCGGGTGCATGACTCACCCATACTGTCTGTTGGTCCTGGGCCGGCGCGGCGGGTCGACGGGCTGGAAGCGGTGCACGGGGGCCGCCATGCCCTTGCGGCCCGCCGCGCACACCCGCCCGCGCCCGCGCCCCACGCCTACCCCTGCAACACCAGATCTCTGGAGTTCAGCGGTTAGCGGACGCTGGAGGTCACGGGATCTAATTCCGTCTAGGAGCGAAATGTTTTCTAGATGACCTCTGTGACTTAGTAGATAGCAATTCGGCTTAAGCCGGAGATCACAAGTTCAAATATCTCTAAGCAAGTTATAGTTATTCGTCAGTAATGGATGTGCATTTTTATTACATCCTCTGGTATGTAGATGTTTATTAAATATTTTACCAATATAATACTACATATGTTGGTAAAATATTACTATGTACTAAAAATTTCAAATGTGTACCTGTAGCAAAATTTTTTTAATTACAGTCGAACCTCTATAAGTCGAACATCAAGGGAGACGCCAAAAATTTCGAGTTATAGAGTTTTCAACTTATGGAGGATTTCGACTTAGGCGGATTTTGATTCGACATAAAGAGTTTGAGGTTTATTCTTATAAATTTTGAGTTAAAATTGAACACCTGACACCAAGCAAGCAAACACGTGTTTACGTGAGTCATAAATTTATTATCGTATACTCCTAAAATGTTTTCTAAGAAACAATAGTGTACTCACATTGTCGGCAAGTTCTTAAAGTCGGTAACTTATTTTTGTTTGAACAATAGAGGTAATAAATTCCAAATGATCAAGTTGTAGAGGTTGTAAAAAGGTGGCGCTACCTCTACGCAGTGATATCAGCTCCGTATATTTTCTTAAATTAAAAATATTAAAGTAAACTTTAGTGAGTAAAACTACATACAAGTGAAAGACAATTGATTACATAAACTGTGCTAGTGTTTGCAACAACTAAAAAAGAGTAAAAAGTGTAAAAATGGAAGAACAAAAGTGACTGAGGAAACATTCATCAAAATTTTGAATATCAGTGTTAAATAAACTAAATCAATAAAAGTGAGACTATTGACAAACTTAACCATTAAAATAAGTGATTAAATTAAACAAATTTCTACTAATTGACTCCAAAAAAGTGATTTTGTAATTATTCTTTGTTTAATTCAAAATTTGAACTACAATAATCATAACCGTCACTAAATCGACCATATTAATAAGGGATGATAGAAAATTTCGCATATTCTCGTCATTACTTTTAATGGTCCAACGGTAATTGCACCCGACTATCTTGAAGAACTACAAATAACGAGAGTGAGATCAAATCCACAATATAAGATTTTTTTTTTTTCTTTTCCTTTTTTTTTGTGCAAGTAAATAAATAAAAAATATTATATAAAATGGATGATAATATAACAATGAGAAGAAAACATATTCGGTCTAAATCTGAACACGACTTAGCTTTAATAATGGATAATGAATCAGTATATAATTCCACAATACTTGACATTTCAACATCAAGTCAACCAATTCAAGCTCCAATCGACTCGTCAGAAACAATAGAATTAAAGTGTCAAATTGAGAAACTGAGCGAAGAACTTACCGGAGCACATGAGGAAATCACCAATCTGAACATGGAAGTACAGGCATTGAAGCGTGAAATTGACTCCAAAAATAAAACTATTACACTTTTAAAAAAGTTGTCAGATAGTTGTTTAAGCAACTCTAATACACCAAGACGAAACAACTATACGTCTATACCTCGGAAAATAATGTCAACTTGTAAATCAACAACAATTTCATCACCATCAGTATCGCAACAAAAAAAAGTCGAAACCGCAGTCCAATGCACACAACAAATACTGAACTCAAAACACATTGAACATAATGCAATAAATGTCAAACAGAATGTCATGCAGCTGTCACAGCAAAAATATAAAATGGAGGGTACAACGAAAAAAAACAACATTTTTATCTTCGGAGATCAACAACTACGCCATCTATCAGTTCATATGTACCATACTAGACAAAACAAGTGGAATGACATTTACAAAATAAATGGTAACATTCAATCGTTTTCTTTGTCACATGATATACTCGAAAAATGTAACAGTGAATTTAATAATATGACTACGGATGACATTATTATTATTGGTATTGGATCTAATGATAAAAATCCTTTTAAATTATATATTGATCTATGTAATACCTTGAACTTATTCAGGGACTTTAAGATATTTATTGTAAGTGTAAGTCACAATCCGCATCTTAATACAGACTTGTTAAACTATAAAATAAAAACACTCACAAAAAATTATAAAAATTGTACGTATATAGATGTATCTACATTATATTATTCTCAGTACTATTATAATAATGTATCTGAATATTTGGCATTTAAATTAAATGTGGAGATTGATAACATCAATTATAAAAGGATTTTTAGTTCGCACAATATTTTATCAAATAAGTTAAGTGTTGTATCAAAAAAAGTTGTAACTACTCAAAAAGGAACTATTCCATACTATTTTAAATTAAAAAACAAATGTAAAAAAAACCCAACATTAAATATTAATACAAATGGTTCACCACAAAGAAATCAAGTAAAAAAAGGGACAATTCCTTATTATTTTAAAAAGACCATAAATACAGTTAGTTCTCAAGATAAAAACATGTTTTTTCTTTAATAAGGATTTAGTTACAATTTTACATCAGAATATAGCCGGTATATTAGGCAAATTAGGTATATTTGAATTAGCATTACAAAATTTGTTACAAGAAGCAAAGATAAACAATAATATATTAGAGTCTGTTGACATTATATGCTTAACAGAAACATTTATAAAACGCGGCTGTGAACAAAACTTAAAACTAAAAAACTATAACATTGCTGCTCAATTTACACGGATTGGCAAAAAAAGGGGAGGGGTATGTATTTTGATTAAAAATAAATTTAATTACATAAAATTAGATAGTTTACTACAAGAAGTTCAACCTGTTGAAATACACTTTGAATATTGTGCAGTAAAAATACCAGATTTAAACTTATTTATTATTTGTATTTATAGAACTCCTACAGCTGACATAAAGATATTTTTTTCAAAATTAGATTTAATGTTACTCAAATTAAAAATGACTTATAAAAAGAAAATAATTTTGTGCGGAGATTGGAATATAAATATGTTGAAAAATAACAAATTATCACAAGAATTGATTTCAATTTTTGCCAATCATAATCTCACTAATCACATATTAAAACCAACAAGAAAGGAAACTTGTATAGATCTAATTGTAAGTAATATTAAAGAAACTTCATCTCATACATGGTACCTTGGCTTATCAGATCATGAGACAGCCCAAACACTTACATTTACAGTTCCACAATTAAAACCTATTAAAAACAACAAAATAGAATACTATTTTAGACAAATAAGAGATTATTCAGAAAATAACATAAATAAATTTAAGGATTGTATATCTGCGTTATCATTTAGGGAAGTTTTAGAACAAACTGAAACTAATAGGGCATTTAATATCTTTCACAATGAACTAACATTATTTTATAACTTATGCTTTCCTATAATTACATCAAAAGTAGTATGTAAAAAACTTAAAAATAAATGGATAACGAAAGGTCTAAAAAGGTCATGTTTAGTGAAAAGAAAGTTATATTTACAATATTTGTATTCGAATGACAATAAATATAATAATAAAATTAAATATGCAAATTATTCTAAATTACTAAAAAAATGTATATCTAAATCACAGTCCATAGGTAACATGAGATATATTAACAAAGCTAAAAATAAAAGTAAGGCAGCCTGGGAAGTAATACATTCAAATGTGGACTATAAAGCTAAGACTGTAAATGAAATTGAATATATTAAAGTGAATGAATTGACACATTATAATCCCGACAGAATAGCAGACGAATTTAATAAATATTTTATTTCTATAAGTCAGCCAAATTACAATAATAATAATAATAATTGTTATGACATAAATATTAATAAATTAATTACTTTTAATGATACAACTTTATTTCTATCGCCAATAACTGAAAATGATGTTATAAAAGTAATTAAAGGATTAAATAACACAAATTCTACAGGCTATGATCACATATCAACAAAAATAATTAAAAAGGTAGGCAAGGAAATATGTGAACCATTGAGCCACATAATAAATTTGTCATTTGTGGAGGGAAAATTTCCAGATATTCTAAAATACTCTATAGTTAAACCTTTATTCAAAAAGAGCAATAAGAATGATATGAATAATTACCGCCCTGTGACATTAATATCTAATCTATCGAAAGTTTTTGAGAAAATTATGTACAGCAAAATCTATAACTTTGTAACATCTAAAAATATTTTAAATATGGCTCAATTTGGATATAAAAAGAATAGTAGCACTAGTTTGGCAAGTTTTTGCTTAAACAAAGACATAACTGAAAATATTAACCAGGGTTATTCGGTGGTTGCTTTATTTTTGGATATGTCAAAAGCTTTTGATCTGGTTTGTCACAAAAGACTATTGAATAAAATAGAAAAATATGGTATTAGGGGTAAAGTACTTGACTGGATTAACAGTTATCTGAAAGAAAGAAAACAAGCAGTAGAAATAATTAAAACAGAAGGTCGCAATATGAATTGTATAGTCTCAACATACAGAGATAACAATCCATATGGCGTACCACAAGGCAGTGTTTTAGGGCCTTTGCTATTTTTGCTCTATATAAATGATTTTCCATTAGCAATAAAGCAAAAATGCACTATGTACGTGGATGATATCACGGTTGTTTACGCAAACAAAAACAAATCACTCTTGTCAGATGAAATAAATGATAGTCTTAAAATAATTTCTAACTGGCTACAGATAAATAATTTAAAAATAAATACCAATAAAACAAACATTATACATTTTAAACCATATAATAGCGCAAACATAAATCTAGGTGTAAATTATCAAGGTTCTAATATTATGCTTACTAACGAGATTACATATTTAGGTATCATTATGGACCATCACTTTTCTTGGAAACTACACACAGAAAAACTATGTACAAAAATGGATAGATTTGTATACGTACTTCGTAATTTATCTCAAAATGTAAGTGAAAAGGCAGCGATGATAGCCTACCATGGATATGTGTCATCTATATTAAGATACGGTATTGTGTTATGGGGTAACTCATGTCATAGCCATAATGTTTTCATAAAACAAAAAGCCTGTTTGAGGGCAGTATGTGGTATTCAACAGCTTGAGAGCTGTAGACCGATATTTAAAAAACATAAAATATTGTCCCTACCTTGTCTATATATCTTTGAAGTACTAAAGTTTGTAAAGAGCCACATAGAATTTTTCACTAAAAAAAATGAAGTAGTGAGACAACGGCCACATAGAGGTGACAAGCTACAAATACCAATTAAAAGATTAAATATTTATGCAAACAATGCATATTGCATGGGCATAACTTTATATAACAAGTTACCCGAAAATGTACGGCAACAGAACATGGTCATATTTAAAAATCGGATATTTAATTTTCTAAATGACAAATGCTATTATAATATAAATGAATTTATTAATGACAAGGACATGTGTTTGTAATTTTTTTTTTTTAACTAATTATTACGATATTTATATTACTAATTCTATTTTTTTTTTTTTATATTTGACAATTATAATTTATATGGAGTTGACATTTAATTTATTAAATAACGTAGGTTTTTTTTTTTTTTTGGAAATACAATTGAATTATGTTACTGATGAAAATTTGTAAATTTGTTATTAATAATTATTATAATTGTTAATGAACGTATGTATTTATATTATGTGGTGTTAAATCTTGATATTTTGTAATTTAAAATTATTTTAAAATTAGCAAATGAAATATAAAATAAATATGTAGCTAAAACTTGGTTAGAATTTGTAATGTTTATTAAATAGGTTGTTCTTTTTCTCATAACATATAATTATTTAAAGTTAACTTGTAACATTATATTATTACATATTTGCACGCTTTATAAAGCAGAATGTTTGCCACAAATCTAAGTATAAGAACTTTGTAACTTACTTTCTAGCAAATAAATGATTATGATTATGATTATGATTATGAAAAATAAAACGTTGCTATGTTCGAGATACAGAGGTCAAATTAATTTTTTCGAGTTATAGAGTGAAAAGATGTACCAAAATGGCTTGGAGGGACTCGATGATTATTTCGACTAACAGAGGGTCAAGATTTCAAGTAATGGAGGTTTTGGTGTTTGAAGGGAAGGGAACAAAAAATTTTTTCGAGATTTGGAGGTTTTTGACTTATCGAGGTTCGACTTAACGAGGTTCTACTGTACTTCCTTTTGATACTGGTACCAGTACCCAGTACCCGTAACACTGTTCAACAACAATAAGTACTGTACAGTATTTAGTAAAGCTAATAGAATGGTAATGGATAATTTTTAATATGATGTGAAATCATCCATGGAAATTTATATTATTTTATTTATTATTACCATTGACTCGAGCATGCTTATACAGGGATCCGTTTACCGCATTAGCATAGTTCACACGAGAGTGTTTATACAGTGAACTGTTGGTCCAAGACTCCGGTTGAATCATGTTGTCTTCAGCAGAATCTTTGTCTTTTAATAAACTGATTTCAACACTGGTGACCCATCAAAATTCTTAAACACAGTCATTGTCTCCTAAATACACTTCACTAAAAGGCTAGTAATGCGCTTATGACTCCGAGTACAATGTCCACGGGATATGGTATCTTTTACCATCAGAAAATTCATATATATGCACTTTATTTCCCATGGATATATTATAAGAAATTATTAATATTCCCAAAATTAAAAAAAATTAACAACACCCTACTTGTCCTAAACAAAACCCAGCACTGACCATTAATAGCATTGAACTGGCCATTATCTAATGTGTGGGGGGGGGGGGGAGGGGAAACAAGACACGGAAACATAATTAGATTACTTTGGCATAAATACCACAACCTGCATTTTGCTTGCGACTGTGAATTAAAAACAGTATAATGTGTGTAAAGCTGATATCTTTAACGGTGTAGTCATGTGTTGTATTGAAGGGTGATTATATGACAGATCTAATTAGGTTTATAATACAATTACCAATGTGCCCTCAAGATATTTTTAACCTTAATCAACCACTCACACCAATGTAATTTTAAGACCTAAGGAATTATAATTTATAGTAAACATAATATATAAGCCTAAAAATGTTATGTTGTAGAGTATAATTGGTACATTTAGGTATCTAAGTGTGCATTGAAACAGAGAATCTATGCATAAGAAGAAAAAGATGTTATATATATATCTACTATGAAAACAAGTTTTTGAACAATTTGAATTATTCAATTAATACAAATTCATTAAGTCCTGTGATAAAAGCAATTAAAAATGGGGAAGGTCTCCAGATTTTTTACTATGCTTATCAATAACTTTAATTGGCACTAATTCAATAACTTACCAGCTGATAAAGAGGATGGTACTCGGTGGCGACCACTGTAAGAGCACTGACTACGTTTATCTATCCAGAAATGCATTGGTATTCAATTCAAAGAACTTCACCAGATGTAAAAAATCATAAAAAAAGTACTAAGCAGTACGTCATCGTCGGTGGGTGCGAACATTGAAACTTAGAAAAGATAAAGAAATAAATTATTTATTAGACAGTTCATGATTTACACAAAGAGATAGAAAAATAAATACACAAATTTGTAACATAAATATAATCGGAGATATTAATTAGCACTATCTACCTAGTCAAAGGATTTAATTTTGAAAGCCCTTTTAATCATTTTGCAAGGGTTTGTACTTTGTAAGGTTTATAATTAAAAATTATAAAATGCACTGCTACTTGACAGCCATTTCTGGGCGGCGGCGGCGCGGGTGCGCGAAAAAGCAAAACAATCCGAACTCGACTGCCAAATGCCAACTTCAGTCTTCAAATGTTTCAATAAAAATCAATAATTTTTGCTACAAAGATAGATTGACATAATAATAAGAAAATCATAATATAATGTTATAAACTATTCAACATTACAATTTGTATTAATTGCTATAATATTAAAATGAGGTTGAACCAGACGTAATATAAAATGTTGCGAAATGTTTTTATGGCACTATAGTTAAATTTCGAAATTACCGCCAGAACTAGACGAATGACAGTCTTGTTTGATGTTGGAATTGGATTATTAAACATAAAATATGACATTTCCGGAAAAATTTTCGCGAGGTTTTCTTTTGCACTTTGGTTCTGTGAAGCTACAAAAGATGGCGGCACTGTCGATATTTATATATTTTAAACGAGAATATTATATTATAAACTGTATTATAATAGAGTTTTGTACATCGTCCCTCCGTAGCACGCCAGCCAGCTTCGGGTACCGCGTCCACAAGCCGCGACGCAGCGTGGCCTGGTCGAACCCTCATCGGCCTGACCGAGCATACCATCTCGCTTGGTCGTCTCCCTTTGGGGCTTATTAGAAATTATTAATAATCATAAAGTGTACCTAGAATATAAGATTACTAATAATGGTGATGTAACTTTTAAAAAGGCTTCATATTAATATATGGTCAAGATCTTCCATGGTAAGAACTACTCTTCCAAATTTCTTATTAAATTATTAAGTTAACTTTTTGTTACTGTAATCTCGGTTGCAAAACCTTGTTGCTGATAAACCAGGGGTCGGACACTTCCATACAATGACAAATTCTGTGATTTTTTTACTCAAAATGCGACATCTGTAATCATTTTCCAAAACAACTAGTTACTGTAAAGTGTCACAGATGGTAGCACAGTCGATAATTTTATACAATAATTTATTTCTGAAATTTATTTATTTAAAATATTTATTTCAGTATCTAATTATTTTACTGAACTCGTTTTATAATTAATAAATTTAAAATTTTGAATACCTTACAACTTTAAGTAATAATTACTATAGCAACACAGTGAAGTGATTGATAGGTACTTGGTCAAATTGCTAATTGCTTAGCAAATATGGCGACTGCTCCTTGCGTTTGTAGTTTTGTTCCTTATTATTTGTGCTGTTCTTTGTGTGAAGTGCGTATTTCCAGAAGATATTGTGTGAGTTGAGCTTTTAGTTCCTCCACTATTTCAGTGCAATCGTTTTTTTTTGCGACCAGGACGCTACGTTTGTGCTATTTGTTTGCGTTATATACGCTTGTGATTTGTGTAGTAAGTACATAATACATTCTATGTTCAATAATGTAAGTGTATAACCTGTGAATAAATAAATAAACTGTAAAATAAAAATGGTTTTATTATGTACCTACCTATCCATTTATTGTGAAATTCAAGGTTTCTGTAAAGTATTAAACTTTACTGTATATAGAAGTTGATAAAGTTTGGCTATGATTTGTTAAATGAATAGGTATTTATTATGTAATAATGAATATATGATAATGAATATAAATATGTAAATTATTTAACAAAGCCAAACTTTATCAACTTGAATACAAGTAAAATATAAGCTGAAACTATACTGCAAATAAACTGGTATGTATATATAGCTATACATACCAAAAGTTTGCGGGAGATGATATCAGATGGCGCTATGTAGCTATCAAATGACATTAGTAGTAGTCAAAAAAACCTGAGAGCGTACTCTCTATATCTATTTATATTATTATACTCTATGTGATAAACGCAGGGGGCTGACAGTGTAGTTAGTACCATTTGTTACGTTTTGACGCTGCGGTCGAAAGCAAAATGGCGTCGTTTTGTGACGTCACACACGTCTATGGTCTATTTGTTTAATGTGTCTAATGATCTATGCTAATGATCTATGTTGTCAAAACTCAAATATGGCCGCGTGTAGTTTGTTAGTGTTTTGTTTATCCTCGTTTCTTGCTTGATTTGATACAAAATATTCAATTACTCCGCATATTATTGATACATTATATCAATATCTTATAGTGTGTTAATTAATTTAGTGTAAATGTTGTTAGTTTTTCGTTTTAAGGGACTATTTAAGTCTTGTGTCGGCGGTTGCAACGCAACTGGGCATAAACTGAGTTAAGCGGGCACCCGCGCGGCTTCATACAAAAGTGACCCGTCGCGGAAAGCCGCGCGGGAGACCCGTCGCGGGAAGGCGGGCCGCGCGCCCGCGCTACGGAGCCCGTCTCCCCGCGACGGGCACCCGCGCGGGTCACTTTTGTATGTAGCCGCGCGGGTGCCCGCTTCATGTTTCAAATAAATAAGTAGATTGACTTGGCAATCGCATGTAAACAACATAATATTTATCTCACCGTGATACGTATATTAAATCAGATCTTTTAGTGCGATTGCCAAGTCAATCTACTATTTATTTTAAATATGAAAGATTATTAATAATATTGATTATGATCACTATAAGATGTTGTTAGACCGACCGACTATCCCCTACTTGTCATAACATGTATCTCACAACTTTTTACGGTAGAAGAACGATGAGCGTGACGTGAAGTGTAACTTTTTACAAGATATATTTTTTATAGGAACTGATTTCTTTTTGTAGAAAATTTACTAAAACGCGTGTTTTTGTTAAAAAGTGCAAATATAACTTTGTAATCCTATAGGTTTATTAGGGATTACAAAGTTAATTGTGCAGTTAGCGTATTTAGATAACTAGACAGAAATTCCAAAATGTTTAGGTTTTTCCGTCATTTATACTAAACGCTACTTGTATTCCAAATTTGAAGCTTCTATGTCTGCTAGAAGTGCCTAATACTTTTGATGGTCGGTCAGTGAGTGAGTGAGTTAGTGACAAAATTAAGTTTGACAAGTTATAATTCTTAAACTTCTGTTTCAAATTGAATGAAATTAGACCGTAACTAAAAATGCAGGCTTCTCGTTTAACCCACAACAAAGTTATAAGTTATAGGTTGAAAATGGCCTGAACTGCTTCGAGAAAAGGAGGGTACGACCGTGCTTAACTTGGCAGATTATAGACGAACAACATCCTCACCCTGTCCTTTGGAACCAGGCGAATGAATTATATAAAGACCAAGGCGCGCGGACGGCAGCATGGCTCTAAATTTGCAAATAATTAAAACCTATTTGAAAATTTCGAACATTTCAGTGACGCAGCAAAATCATAATATTAAGTTCTCCATCGATACGACTGTTGAACGACGTACATGCAAACTGTTAAAATTAAACTGGAGACACTGCGTAAGTCGGGTCTCCGCGACGGGCTCCGCGACGGGCCACGCGACGGGCCCCGCGACGGGCCACGCGACGGGCCACGCGACGGGCCCCGCGACGGGCGCCCGTTTAACACAGTTTCAGGCCTTAGTTCATGAAACGGCATTTTTCTTTTCCAAAGAACATTAATTTTAGAAACCTGTGGCTGTCCTTCCTGGTGCCAACTATCCATCGGTCTCTCTAAAGAGCAACTTCGAAAACTTGTTACTGAAAAACACTTTCATAAATATCAATTTGACGAAGAAGGCCAAGATATTTAAACATTCTAATCCATTTCTCCTTACGGATGATGAAATACAGAGCACGGCATGCCTCTATCGTCCTGTGAATCAGGTGAGTTTTACTTTTAACACGTTATAGTTAGAGCTAGTGTAATATAAAGTATGAACAGTATAATATAATTATACTTAATCTTTGACTCATTAAGTTTGCCAATGTTTTTTGCTTTTGTATAACAATATTAATCTTAAATGTACTCATTTGTTTCAGACAGAAATACCCCTATATGTATACTCCAATGAGGATGTAAATGCTTCTGATGAAATGTTGGTCATTTGAAGAGTGGGTATGTATTAAGTACTATGGCATATTGACACTCATTCTATATGATATTTTAACATATCAAAAGATACTGAAATTGTTTTATTTTTGTGAAATACCAAGGTTTAGTGGTTTGGAACTTGGCTCAGGAATTGGAGGTTGTGGTTTCGATAACTTCATTGAAACAACAAAAAATTGATGTAACACTTGTTTGACATTTATGAAAAGATGGTCTTTTCATAAATGTTAAAGAAGTGTTATGGCAGTTTAAGCATATTTGATAGCAGAATAATAATGCAGGTTTATTTAGGGTATCAACTTATAGTGCTGAAGAACAAAACTAGTTAATCTATTTTTGCCAATCAACTAAAGTTTTTACTAGAAACCCTCCTTGTTTTGTTGTTGTTGTTGGCCGGACTAAGTGACCGGCCAACTTATGTACTGTTTTTTCATCTTAAATATCTCTCTAATCTTCCAGTGTCAGTGGCTGGTATGCATGATCCTGTGGAGATAGCGAGTTCTTTCCAAAAACATTTTAGTATAGCATCACCCCCTCCCCCGCTGCCAAGGGTGCTGCACGGGGGCCGTCCTGACGCCGTAGACGTTAATGTTAGATTCAGCGCTAAAGATGTCGCTTCCGTAATCAAAAGGATGAACCGAGGTAAGTCTCCGGGGCACGACGGCCTCAGTGTCGAGCACTTGAAGTATGCTGGGGTGCATTTGTCGAGAGTGCTCGCTATGTTCTTCAGTTTATGTATCACTCATGCATACCTACCGAAAGACCTAATGTACACTATAGTAGTGCCTATTATGAAAAATAAGACTGGAGATGCCTCCGACCTGTCCAATTACAGGCCAATATCACTGGCTACCGTTGTTGCCAAGGTGCTGGACAGTCTCCTAGATAAGCAGCTGGAACTTCATACATGCATATATGACTCACAATTTGGTTTTCAGCCGGGCCTGTCCACTGAAAGTGCCATATATTGTCTTAAGGAGACTGTTCAGTACTACACAACTAGGAAAACTCCAGTCTACGCTTGTTTTTTGGATCTGTCGCGGGCATTCGATCTGGTGTCATACAATAAACTATGGCAAAAGCTGGAAGAAGACACTACCGTACCTCATGAAATAACATGCTTATTCAAGTACTGGTATAACCATCAACAAAATAGCGTGAAATGGGCGGGAGTGTTTTCCAATGTGTATAGGCTGGAGTGCGGGGTGAGGCAGGGGGGGCTTAGCTCTCCACGTCTCTTCAACCTCTACATGAACCGGCTGATCGGGGAACTTAACAGCACATACGTAGGATGCCACATTGATGGCGTTTGTATAAATAATATAAGTTACGCTGACGATATGGTGCTGTTGAGTCCGTCGATTGGTGCTTTGCGTAGGCTTCTTCGTATCTGTGAGGAGTATGCGGGAGCCCATGGGCTTAGGTACAACGCTAATAAAAGTGAGTTTATGGTCTTCAGTGCCGGTGCGGATAGGAGTTACAGAAATGTGCCTCCTGTTTCGCTAGACGGTGTACAACTGAAGAGAGTAGACAGGTTTAAGTATCTGGGCCACTGGGTAACTCTGTCAGATACAGAAGACATTGAGAGGGAGCGTAGGGCGCTGTGTGTGCGCGGTAACATGCTGGCTCGTAGATTTGCACGATGTAGTAAAGAGGCCAAGTTGACTCTTTTTAATTCCTTCTGCCAATCATTCTACACTTGTGGTCTGTGGGTCAAGTTCACACGGCGGGCATACAGCGCTCTACGAGTGCAATACAACAATATGTTCAGGATGCTGTTTGGGCTGCCTCGGTTTTGTAGCGCTTCTGAAATGTTTGCTGTGGCACGAACAGATTGTTTTTACACGATCATGAGAAAGCGATGTGCCTCGTTGTGGTCTCGTGTACGGGGCAGCCAGAACAGACTCCTGAGTGTACTGGGTAGTCGATGGGACTCCAGGCTGTTAAGGCATTGGATGCAGCTCCATGCCCCAGCAGCTCGTTTCCCTTATGTTTAAGTTGTAAATGTTTTAAAAATCTGCTATTATAAATTTGTTATACTAACACTACACTTAAGACCTTTGTTACTAACACTATTATATGGATTTCTTAATCTGAAATAAATTATTTGATTTGATTTGATTTGATTAAATATTGTGTTATTTATTTACAGAAGTGACTGATCATCTTTTGTATCGTCAAAGAAATGAAAACAATTGAAATAAGAGCACACTTCAAGTAAGGCAAGTGGCCTTAGAAACAGGAAAACCTGGACTTGTGTGTTACCATCACTAGATGGTTGGATTACGACATTAGAGAGTTTTATTAGGATAATTATTAAAATATTATTAAAAAAAATATTCTGTTAAATATTAATATTCTTGCTATATCAATCAGGGCTTATTAGAAATTTAGAAAAAAAATCAATAAATAAATGATAAATGTAACCTGTTTTTATTTTGTATTACTTAATAAAAATAAATTACCTGAACTACAAAAACCTACCTACAAAAAAAATCGATACCTTACTAAAGTATCGATAGCTGGACTCGATTATTCAACCACTTATACAATGTGTGTTTGTAGTCTGTGATGTGCTATGGTCTGTGGTGTGCGGTCAAAATTACAGATGCTACAGTGCTGCCAAAACGTAACAACTGGAAACTCTGTAAAATATCACTGTCGTATCTGTTACGTAGTAACTAATACTTAATCTGTGGATAAACGTCAACGACTTTATGACTTGTATGGGGCGTGTTCCTTTAGGCGCTCTTTTTACTCTAAACGCTCAGATCATTCATAACGCACACAGTCGTTTCTCTAGCACAATAATGAAAATTATGAAATTTTCGATCTGATCGTTTGTAGCAAACTTTACTGCTAGTGGAACGACTGACAGATGTCAAAATTTAACATTTCCTTTTTATCTTATAATATATTCTATTTATATTTTAAATTAACAATAATAACTACATTATAAAATAATCTAGAATAAAGTTGCTCGATCCATAACTTAAAAATAACGTCGAGATCAGTGAAATCTGTGAAATCTAAGTAAACATCAAAAACAAGATGGCGTGATCATTCTGAGCGTTTTGAACAGTTTTTGACAGCTGACAGCTGCGTGTGGAACGCTAATCAAAACAGTTCAAAACGATCATAATGTTGCTATAAAGTGCTAATGGAACGCTAATCTGAACGGAAAAAACGTTATTTTCGTTTACTATCAGGTATCACTGGAACACAGGGATGCATGTGTCAAAAGGGGAATGAAAATATATTAAAATTAAATAAAGCTAAAATATGATAAAGTAGAATGGCCAAAAGTTAAGTGTAGATTTACTAAAATCAAAATTAAAAGTAAAACGCTTAACCAATGTATTTATAAGTTTTATTGTATCACACTACTTATATTTTAATGACAAGAAATTAAGACAATTAGCAACACACCATTTTATATACTACACTTCCTTTTATCAATAAATAAATGTAAATGGAAGTAACCAAAATATCTTAAACAGCTTTGTAATATTTTTACTGTACTAGGAATAGAATTTAAACAATAAATTAATAAACTATGGAATAAAATAAAATGTATTTAACAACCTGGTAATTTACTTTTTAATTAAAAGTACCAATCACATGATACTTTAGCAAATTAGACTATTTTTACAATATACCAATAATTTATCATCAAAATATATTTCCAAGTATTAAATATTAATAAATTATTTACTTATTAAAACACTATAATAAAACGAGACATAATAATATTACTTAGCTACAACATAATATAGAGGCTTTCAGAAAATATGGTACTTATCTTAAATTTGTTCACTTAATATCTGGTTCAGAACTGAAGCCATTATAGCGGACACATTCTTTTATATGTATAATTTGGCGCCATTTACACCGGAAGATATAACACAATGACAATATTATTTTAAAGCGGAAGTTCGTAGAATAATTTACAATAATATGAAATACTGAAATTGACATACAATAATGTTTACAATGAATGTTCAATTATTTTCACATTATTTCAGAATTTAACCTTAATAATTACATTTTTATTAAACATCTCAAATTATCAAATTCTAGAATCGGAAATAATATTAACACTGGCATAAATGTCAAAGTGACTTAAAAACTACTTTGTTAAGAATGACATACCTAATTATTTGTGTTTATTATATTAGTCACAAAATAATAAATTCATAGTTAGTTACAATTTGAATTTGTTACAAATTGCCTTAATAATAATCAAATCTGACACATGCAGCGTGTTCTAGATGCAGCTGTCAGCTGTCAAAAACTGTTCAAAACTCTCAGAATGATCACGTCATTTTGCATATTTTTACCCATCTTGTTTTTGACGTTTACTTAGATTTCACAGATTTCACTGATCTCGATGTTATTTTTAAGATATGGATCGAGCAAATTTATTCTAGATTCTTTTTTAATGTAGTTATTAGTGTTAATTTAAAATATAAATAGAATTTATGGGATAAAAAGGAAATGTTAAATTTTGACATCTGTCAGTCGTTCCACTAGCTTAAGAATGATCTGAGCGTTCATAGTAGTAACTAATAGGTACTTAATCTGTGTTCAGAGTAAAAGAAAACACGCTGCCTGTGTTCCTTTAGGCACTCCTTTTACTCTGAACGCTCAGATCATTCATAACGCACACAGTCGTTTCTAAGTTTCTTTAGCACAATAATGAAAATTATGAAATTTTCGATCTGATCGTTTGTAGCAAACTTTACTACTAGTGGAACGACTGACAGATGTCAATATTTAACATTTCCTTTTTATCTCATAAATTCTATTTATATTTTAAATTAACAATAATAACTACATTACAAAAGAATCTAGAATAAATTTGCTCGATCCATAACTTAAAAATAACATCGAGATCAGTGAAATCTGTGAAATCTAAGTAAACGTCAAAAACAAGATGGGTAAAATTATGCACAATGGCGTGATCATTCTGAGCGTTTTGAACAGTTTTTGACAGCTGACAGCTGCGTGTGGAACACTAGTCAAAACCTCAGATTAATAACTAAAGCATAGATACCGGGTAAAAAGCAAGAGCAGAGGCATATTTCTGTTCTTGTCTCACTATACGACACATGCTAATGGGAAGGAAAGGGAAGTCTAGCTGTCCGTTACTTTATTTTTTTTGGCTTGTCATCACTTTGGGCGATCACCTCTGTACGAAGTTGGTCACAAGTTGCATGACTGCTAGCTTGTGCTAATTTCATGACTTTATTAAAGGGACGTCCGTAGTCGACATCACATATCGATAAAAATGAAAATAAAGAAGAAGATATTATGTTTATACTATCTACCACCTAGTATAAATTACTTTCCTCTTTATCTCCGCCTATGTCTATTAAACTCAAGGGATTTTAGTTTGCCCCAACAAATATGGTGATGCAAGATTTCTTCTTTAGGAAGTTTTCTAATATGAATAAGAATACATTGCTTCCGCAAAGTTTTTAATGATTTAAAAAACTTAAGTCAATAAGCATCTAATCTAAGAAGTATTAGCATCGTAAATTCTTAGGTATCTATACCTCGGTACTATGGTACTACTATTGCTAAAATGTAACGATTGTAACATTGTGATGCCGTTCAATGATCTGGAGGAATCAAATCTACTAAAACACTATTTAACTACATAAAAGAAACTAGGAAACCACAATATATTTAGCGTTTGTAATGGACGTAATGATATCTGTTCAAAACAATGTTACGTGTAAAATCAATTTGACAAAATTAAGAATGTTGAGACAGCGAGTATTTGGGTATGAATAAAAAGTAAAGTCATATACTTACACCATAATCAAAATTCAGGAAGATACTGTTGTAAGCAGTAAGACCGCCTTTTTGTACAATTCCTCTTATTGCACTTATCTACTATACAATTGATTGTGGTATGTATTTTATGCACAAATAAAGAACTTTTTATTCCTTTCTATTTCCATTATACTATTTCAAAAAAACTATTACCTATATAAAGTATATTACCGTCCAAGTCAATCATATCATCCCATTTTACTGTACTGCTGGTGTATGGAAATCGTGCAGTGCAAGTAATATTTAATGGTGTAACAACACAGACACACACAGACATTTGACATTTCAAGCATTTGGATTGGGATAAGTAAAAAAAATGTATTCAAAAATATATTTATTACTCATAATAATATTAAATTAACAATGGTAAACAACGCTTACGAACATACAAAAAACTGCACCAATAATACAAAAAAGGTAGTCTTAGTCTATCAACACAGCATTGAGTATGCAAAGGAACTAGAGCACAGCACTCCAGCCATCAATTCGACGATACGAATGGACCGGCAGGACCGGATTCATACCTCGGCCTCACAGGAAAAAATAATTGGGGGTAAATGTTTAGAGCAAACGTGACTGCTTCTATGTAGCTTATGGTTTTCCAATGAACTCGAACCATTTTATTTTTGAAGCATGATTTTGTAAAAAACCTGTAAATACCAAATAGCAGATTAATTATATTTAACTTGGTATGGTAAACAATAATAAAAATTAAAAGTACTGAATAAATACTATTCAAACATAAAGTGATGATTTCGAAGGGTTATCGATAAAGAAATGTACAGCACTAGGAGAAACTTAACCTCTATGTTATGTAAACAAATATTTTTTATTATAATGCAAATACCGCATACTATTAGAAACTATAATTATATACACATACATCTAATAAAATAAATTAGTTCTAGCCTATTTGGATATATTTACTAAGCCTATAACATTAAAAACATACTTATGAAAAGATCTTGTTCCTTCACAGCTTTTTTTCGAGATCTATGTATAACTTTTACACGCATTCACTAATCAAGGCTTTTTCCGAAACAGTTATGTTGTAAACTGCAAAAAATGTAATAAATCAGATGAGATTTATTATCTTTTACAATAAAATATTAAAATCTAAAGGAAAATATTTTCTTCATGTTTTATTGTTGACAGAATAATAGGTGCCAGCAGTATGGCATATAATGCTACCAATTGAAGTTGTCACTAATTTCTAAAGAGATATAAAAATACTGAGACGTTTTTATTTAGTTGGTTTGATACGTTTGACAGACCACCAGAATTTGACAGACCACCAAAATCGACCTCTGACCTGGTGACAACGCGAAAAATCATGAAGTTGCTGTCTCTTTTACTCTCATGAATCTTTGCATTTGAAATTTGGTAGATAGATCGCTGTTTTTAGCTCTACTTTTTACACTCCTTCTATGTATATCCTATTTCTATGGTCAAAACAGTTCAAAACGGGGCGTGTTCCTTTAGGCGCTCTTTTTACTCTGAACGCTCAGATCATTCATAATGCTAGTGGAACGACTGACAGATGTCAAATTTTAACATTTCCTTTGTATCCCATAAATTCTATTTCTATTTTAAATTAACAATAATAACTACATTAAAAAAGAATCTAGAATAAATTTGCTCGATCCATAATTTAAAAATAACATCGAGATCAGTGAAATCTCTGAAATCTAAGTAAACGTCAAAAACAAGATGGGTAAAAATATGCAAAATGGCGTGATCATTCTGAGCGTTTTGAACAGTTTTTGACAGCTGACAGCTGCATCTGGAACACGGGGACGATCATATTGTTGCTATAAATAAAGTGCTAATGGAACGCTAATCTGTAGGGCGAGCACGAACTTCTAATGTATTCGTAACGTAAACGTTTCGAGTTTACTATACGATTACGCAATGTCACGATAGTACGTAGCACGAAGCACTATCGTCTTCGTAACGTAAACTCGATACGAATACGATAGTGACGTCATCCTAATGTAAGCAAGGATGGGCTTATGCGAATGAATAGGAACGAATGATACGTTCTGGAATTTGACGTTTATTTAAAATCACGAATATTATGAAGATATTTAATTAAAACTTTATAGAAAACAATAGAAAACATTATTTTATTACATAAATTGTATTAATATTTCACAAAACATGTAGTATTTCATGATAAGACTCATTTAAAGAAAAGTATTTCTGGATCGTTTTGTGGTTTTGGTTTCCAAACGACTAACATAATGTCAATGTCAAGTGGATTCATGTTTCATAATTGTATTTCAAATCGTATTGTGACTTGTGCGACAGCAGCAAATCAAAAGTTTTATAAGTTTTTTGATAATTAATCTTAAATAATTCATATTAGTTAAAAAAGGAAAAACAAGTCAGGTTCAATACCTAATGATGGTGGAGTTCATGGAAAGATAAGCATGTTACTACACTATAAATACAATTTTAAGGCATTATAATATATTGTTTTTATATATTTATAATTAATTCATTGGAATATCTTTACTTATGAGTGTGATCTTTTTTAGACATGGAGATTTATCTAAGACCTTTAGTGGTCCTCGAGGTGGCCATTTCATTCAAGTCAAATGGAAAGAACTAACAGAAAAATTAAATAGTGAGGGAAAAGTAGATTCTCGATCGGAGGAGAGATGGCGCAAGATATGCCTTTACAAGTGTCGAATTTCTAAAGTGTTCACTTAATTTATAGCCACTTTTTTTGGTCCACTTTGGGCATTCCATGATAATTCTGTTGTTGTTGTTGTTTTTTCACTCCTGCTTACTTTTTGATTTGCTTTTGGTGAAGGTATGGACCCGTATTTAGTATTATATAAAACCTGTAAATAAATATAGATGGGATATACATTATAGTAAATTTAAAATATTATTATTTTTTAAAATACCTACTAATATCATTCTGAAATTGCATAAAATAGAAACTAGAGAGTAGCGCACAAAACACACATTTAACACAGTGGTGGTTATGAAACTTACTGATTTTTTGTTGCATCTCTTTGAACCCTTGATTCAGGGAATTTATATTAGGTATATAATTTTGTAAGTAAGCTGTATTGTGTCGAAGGTTGTCACACAGAAATTTAAAAGCTGCCTTGCTAAGACGATATCTTTTTCTGAATTCTGTTTCAGTGACATCTAACAAATTCCTCTTTGCTTAGCCCTGCGACTTATTTCACTAGAAGCAAATTAAATCTGACATTATCATTTTATTGTATTGGCTGACAATAAAAAAATATTTCATTAGATTTGTGTTATTTTTTAGTCACATAATTTTAAGCTTATTATTCTATAAAAAATGTTTTAAACCTACGTAGTCTCTCTACATTCCATTACGCCGCTGCTTTTAAGTAATCTTGCAGCAAGGTAATAAATAATACAATGTACCTATTATGATTATTTCTACTTTGCCCTTGCATTATTATGTAAAAATGGGTTCTTAAAAACACATAAAACACTGAAAATCACTGTTGAAAACTGTAACGAAAGTTTTGTCACGGCAAAATTCCACGTGAATAAATATTCGTAAGTTCACGATACTTGTGACGATACGTGAACGATACCGTACGTCAAAAACATGTTCGTGCTGCCAATCTTCCTTCAAACGCTATAGTATCGTGTAAGTGACGTTCAAGATTACGATACGCTTACGTTACGAAAGTAATAATTTGTGTTCGTGCTCCCGAATTTAGTTCCTTTTACGTCCAGCAGAGGCGCTGTTATATTTTCATACAAATTGCTAACGTTAACTATACGAATACTTTTTCGCAAGTTGTTCGTGCTCGCCCTACTGAACGAAAAAAACGTTATTTTCGTTTACTATCAGGTACTGGAACACAGGGGTAGTAGGTAAGTCTTAATAATATTAATAAAAAAAAATCGTCTGTCATTGCTTGACGCAGATGGTTGTACTTTTACTTGGGCGTGTTCCTTTAGGCGCTCTTTTTACACTGAACGCTCAGATCATTCATAACGCACAGTCGTTTCTTTAGCAACAATATTGAAATTTTCGATCTGAACGTTTCTAACAAACTTTACTGCTAGTGGAACGACTAACAGATGTCAAAATTTAACATTTCCTTTTTATCTCTTATATTCTATTTCTATTTTAAATTAACAAATAATAACTACATTTTAAAAGAATCTATAATAAATTAGCTCGATCCATAACTTAAAAATAACAACGAGATCAGTGAAATCTAAGTAAACGTCAAAAACAAGATGGGATCATTCTGAGCGTTTTGAACAGTTTTTGACAGCTGACAGCTGCTTGTGGAACACGAGTAAGAACAGTTCAAAACGATCTTAATGATTCTTTAAAGTGCTAAAGAAACGCGAATCTGAACGAAAAGAACGTTATTTTCGTTTACTATCAGCGACTGGAACACAGGGTTGGTAGCTGTGAGCTGTCAAATCTGTATTTTAGGTACCTATTTTATTTATTAATTTCGGTGTTCACCAGTTCTGCAGTTCACCAGTCACCACTTTGCTCAACTGTTCTTATGGTTCAAACGGATATGAACACAAATTAATTGTTGACCTGTCCCAAAAAAAGTGCTGAAAGTGGTGTTATGTTGTGATTGTTAACTGTATCCTAATTTAGAACTTATACAACAAACATGTTTGTGAGGTCGCGCTCTTCGGGATTAAAATTAGATGAAAGCGCACAATTTGCTAAGCCTTATTGTCAGTGTTGGGGTAAAAATGAACCTACACCATGGCAGCAGTTAAACTTCTGTTCTTGTGGGGAGGATAACAAAGGTAGGTCCAAAACAAGGATATGCATACTTTGATTGTGGTGATTCAACATGCTTACTATTTTAGTGTACGCACAGAAATTACTTAACTGCCATTATTTTTGGATGATGGAACATGGATTTATTAAATGGGCCATTGTCTTTAAAAACAAATAAAGCACAAGAGTTTTAAGAAAGTGCTGCTGTGAAAATGCGCATAAAATTAATGTTTCTGCATCAGCGGTTTCTTAAAAACTATTGGTTGTTGCTATAAATACAAAACCTTTTGTATAATTTTTCACTATTTATTAATATAATTTTAAAAAGTACCCATTTGCTTTATTATGTTTTTCATTTGTACTTTTTTTTTTAATTTAGTCTACAGACAAATCTCAAATTTTAGTTTTGTTTTAAATTAAATTTTTTAAATTTATTATGTATTGCTAGCAAGCTGCATCCCAAAATTAACAAAATAGAAAGTTAAGTACTAACACATGAATACACTTTTGAATTTTTAGTGAGTGAATGGAATTGGGAGCAATCTGAGGCTGTGACGGAAAATGCTCGGTCCAGCTGGGTGCTGGTGAGCGAGGACAAGAAGCAAGTGACATTCCATCCATGCTACAGCTCTGGTACCGCTGCGGTGCGGGGGGACACTCCCCTGGTGCTTAACAACCACTACTACTGGGAGGTGAAGGTGCTCACACAGACATATGGGACTGATATTGTAAGTGATTTTTATCTTGTAAGAATTAAGATGAGAAGATGACCTAGTACAAACTACACACAGAAATGTGCCTGACACAGAATGAAGTGTAAATGGCAGAAGGAGGGGGAAGCTAATAGGCACACTTATCTTTGAGATAATATCTTGAAATCAGAATATAATGTTTATAATAATATAATAATAATAGGTTCCCTCACCGATTTTAGTGTTGGTAGCCGATTTCATTGAAACCAGGCCAGCTACCCAGGAGCAAGTGTGTGAACAATACACAAAGACATCTCTCTCTTCCTTTTACTCTCATAACCCAGTGGGACGGTAAACCGACACGACTGGCAAGAGAACAGGCAACTTTTTACATGCCCATCCGACACTTGGATCATCTTTCTTGTCAGACAATCAGGTGATCAGCCTGCATTGTCCTTACCAAACTTGAAAACAAAATTTTTTGTTGTTCCAATGCGGGAATCGAACCCACAACCTCTGGGTCCAGAGTGAAGCTCTGAATCACCAAACCACGGAGGCGCTACCTACTACCCACCACTATTTTATGGCAAACACTAGAATGTCTAATGTGAAATTCAATTTCCATATTTGATATGTGTCTATTTTTTTATATACTTATTCTAATAAAATTAGAAAAGACCTTAAACATGCTACCAAAAATCATAAAAGGAAATACAAGTTTATATTATCATCCATAAGTTCTAATGTAGAACATGGCCATTTTAGACAGTTTTGATCTGAAAACATAAGTAGATTAGAAAGTTAGCACCAGCGATCATAGCTTTAGGTCTACACATACATCAGTACAACTGCTTGTGTGGTTTGCATAATATAAACATATATTATCTTATATGGCACCTGACTTTGTCATCGTAAAATATTAATATAAAGATTAAGTGATTTAGTTATCATTTTAAATGGTGATAGGGTATCACGGAAAACAGGGACCATGGATACTGTCACTGTAATATCCTGAGTAATACCTTTCTATTTTTGGGCATTGCACTCACACTCGGCATGGTACAAATAATCCCTTTGCCTACAGATGGTAGGACTGGGCACGAGCAAGGTGAACATACGCAACAACAACTTCAAGTTCACATCGCTGCTGGGGCAGGACGCGGAGTCCTACGGGCTGTCATACCGCGGCTCCGTAAGACACGACGCGAAGGTAGGCAATAAAAAAACGGTTATTATAAAACAAAATGTATAATTGTAAGTAAGCCCCGAATCATCAAGCAGTGAGCAAGCTAGTGACGATAAATTATAGCACTCCAGCTTAGACAAAAAAAATTGTTTAAAATCGGTTTATACGTTTTGAATTTAAGAAGACTTGTCAAACTTAAAATATCTCACAGAGTAAGTACGTAGTCGACCTTTCATTACTATAATATGTATGATATATAATATTATATAGAGGAAAAACGTTTGTATGTATGTTTTGTAATGAATTGACTCAAAAAGTACTGGACCGATCTTAATACTTCTTTCACCATTTGAATGCTACATCATCACTGATTAATATCTAAGGCTATTTTAATTGCAAGCATAAAAAAACCGTTTAAACATTCCCTGGACTTCCACGAACATTTCAAGACCAAAAATAGCCAAATCGGTTCAGCCGTTCTCGAGTTTTAGTGAGACTAACGAACAGCAATTTATTTTTATTTATAAGAAGATTTATTGATGATAGCGTATTATGCAATTATAATAATCAATACCTATTACCTACATATAAAATGCAAATGGCCATATGTTTCCATTAACATGTGTGCAGGTGGTTTACATATTTATCTAGTTATTTAAATTGAAGATAATAAATGGACGTTAGCGTCGTCATCACAAGCAAATCGATATTTTACGAATATGCAGATTTATAATAGTTTATTGTTTCTTATTACACTCTAGAGTTCTTTCTAGTGGAGCGTCTAATGTCTATATACTTACTAGGTGACCCGTGCCCACTTCGTTGAGCATGGAAACCCTGTAAACCAAAATTAGCCGAATCAGTTCAGCTGATCTCGAGTTTTAGCGAGACTAACGAACAGCAATTGATTTTTATATTGCCTATGTTACTCAGTGATAATGTAGTTTTCTAATGAAAACAGAATTATTAAAATCGGTCCAGTACTTTTTGAGTTAAGTCGTTACATACAAAAATTCAAAAATACAAATCGTTCCTCTTTATAATATTAGTGTAGATTACTAATAGTATTAGTTTATCATCTACTTGTGGTATTAGTAAGGATTTGTTTCTACATGCAGGTGTCCCGCGAGTCGGACGGGTTCTGCCGTGGCAGCATTGTGGGCGTGCGGCTGGATATGTGGCGCGGCACGCTCGAGTTCTACGTCAACAGGAAGCCGCAGGGTTAGTGTTCATCTGCTCCTACATGCAGGTGCCCCTGCGAGTCGGACGGGAGTAAAATATTTTCAAAGAACCTGCGGACTGTTTGATAACCTTTAAGTTTTCATTGCAAGTGCGTCAACGCAATGCGCTGCGCTTTCCGCTCGAAATTCAAACTCTTGCAATGAAAAGTGTTTATTTTTTTTTCCGATATTTATTTTTCACTGCGCCCTATTGTAAATGGCCGATAGTTCCCAATAAATGTTCATATCGCCCTATTTGCAGGCATAAGCTTCTACAACCTGCGCCGGCACCGCTGCCTGTTCCCCATGCTGTCGTCGACGGCGGCGCAGTCCTCCATGCGCCTGATCTACGCGGCCTCGTGGCGCGCCTCGCTGCTGGTCGACGCGGCGAAGGTAATGCCACCTAATTTAATGACAATAGAACACATGAATGAAGGTGATATTTTTTACGGGCATTGGCCCACCTCATAATCCCACCACTGCGACTCCTGTGAGCCAGGATCGACAGCGGCAACCAACTACGACAAACCCTTTTATATAATCTCAGGGGTGCCCGAGGGACAAGCTAAATCTGTCTTGGGACCCACGACGAAATTAGGAAAGAAAAAAGGAGGAGTAGGATGTCTGATATGTCGCAAAATTCAGATTTCGAAAAAATTGTGTTCAAACTGTCAATTAAACATTGTATATGTCGCAGTCATCTAATTAAAATCGCTATTTCATTAAGTGACTAGCGTTTTTATCGAATGACGCCATTAAATTGAAAGACTAGGCCGAACATTGATTGAACAATCGTCAGTCAACGTCCAATTAGTTAGCGGATTGTAATGTTGTATTGTCAGTCAGGTGATTGAAGTTTTTTCTCACTGCGGCCCTAGTAGTCACCAAAACAAATATGGCGTCAAACAGCTGGCACTGATAGCACTGTGTTGATATTTTTTTCATTAATTCTGCAATAAAGTGCGATCCTCGTTACAAAATAGTATGACAGCATGGATTTATCTATTATTACTCTAAAAGAAAAATTTGAGGTGAAACTGACTGAGTACGAACTACTTATTGAAGGTAAATTTTAAACGTGCTGTACGTCATCGTTTTACTAATTTAGCTGATATAACATACAAAACTACACTAAATTGATGTATTTATGTTATATTATTTTTACTAGAATTTCCAGAGTTACATTTATTGATAAAATATCGGTAGTATGAGCGCAAATTAGAAAAAAATGTTAAAGTTAATCCTTCATTAACGAGAGGGATAACACGATATTTATATCATGTTTTCCCTCTCGTATTTCTTGTCAAGGAATGACAAAGCAAAGGGTATTTTAACAAGTCGTTGACACTAATATGCGTTGGTGAAATCGGGACTAATCCTAAGAACGGTCTCTAGAATCAATGTACTTAAATGTTACGACATATCGTTCGCTCGATATGTTTTCTCGATAATATCTAGCTTAACCTAAAATATATAAAACTTAATTTTATACACTTTTAGGTTAATACAATCTAGATATAATACTTAACCTCATTAAAAAATCCATTTCATAAAAAAAGTAAAATTATGTTTTTTTTACTTTACTGAAAAGTTGTAGTTTTATAGATTGTGAAGGTAAAGCGACAATATTATCCAAAAATGTGTGACAGTTTAAACTAAATTTTGTCGATAAAAAAAATGCGACTTATCTCCTTCATCCATGTAAGTATGTCTTCAATTGTAAACGAGCGTTCGGAGGTTCACATCCTTTAAATAAAATAGAGAAAAAATCTAAATCGCACATTTATTGAGAACATAAATGTTATGAAACTATTGAAAAATTACCCCTTAGAATTTTTTACATGAAGTTGGTTAACATAAACCTTTTTCGTTCATGGGCACGTTTATTATTTATAAAAGATATGAATCAGGCTTCATATAAGTCTCGGTCTTAAAGGACCCGGCGCTAGCCGTTATAACATATAGTTGCGAAAATATTATGTGATAATATTTTTGTTGTTTTAGGTGTTGGCGAGCTCGGTCCGACAGTGTAACCTGCCCCCCGGTCTGCTGTACACCTGCAAGTCACAGTTCTGGTTGACGCTGCCGTCTGATGGTAGGTTAATTATTTGTATTGGTCTAGCTAGGGTTATTAATTAACCTGGAATTAATCCCCTAAGGGCGCCTACGCTAGTTACTTTTGGATTTTGGCCGCTGATCGCTAGCCGCTAAGTGTTTAGGGCCCGTATTAATAACATTATCTCAATCGAAACCTCTACTTGAGAACCTATTTGACAGATTAAAAAAGTTTCGTTTCACTTTTAGAAATGAAGATATTTACTTATGTTAGATACTTTAATTTTTTCTTTTTGAAAACGTAAAAATGAAGATTATGAAAATATAGATTATACTTATTTTCATGTTTACCTTTAATTTATATTATGAACATTACGGTTAAAAAAAAAAGAAATTAAAGTAATATGTAACATTAATAAAGTTGTTCTCTTTTAACAGTGAAACGAAACGTTTTAACTGTCAAATAGGCTCTTAAGAAGAGGTTGTGATTAGGGATGTCGATTCTTTCCAAAAAAGATCGATTTTTAAATCGATTCGAATCGTAACCTGATAAATCGATTCATAAAAAAATCGAGGTCTAAAAAATCGATTTCTAAAAAATCGATTTTTAGACCTCGATTTGTATTTACAATCTAAATATAAATCCATTTTATGAAAAACGAGAATGATACCATAATAAACAATCTCTGGGATCTCTTATCAGTAAAATCAGGAATTTTTTAGTTTAGGGAATTCGATAATTACAATTATTTTATTACCATATCAAAATATCAGATCAGATATAAAAGAAGACATTTATTTTCTAAATGTATTTGTTACATTCAAAAGATAAGAGAGTAGATAACAATAGCTTATTGTTCCCAATGCTTCATATCTAAGCTTTTTAAAAACAACAATTTGTCAAGTCTAATGGGATCCAAGCGGTTCCGCTCATGAGTCTCATCACTTGCGATGTTGCCGGCAATCTAAAAAAGGCGCTCACGGGGAACAGATGATCCTACGATACTCATATACATCACGGCTATTGAGTGAACATGGTGATAAATAGAGTTTTTTGTTCTTGCCAATAAAGTATAGGATCATACTTTAGGTGCACAACGGCCTGTAATAAATAGTGTTTAAACTCTTCGTTTAAGCCTTGACTTTCCAGTGCAAGTGTAGAGAGTTGCTTTTTGACAAGCAACTTATGAAAATCCCAAATTCCTTTTTCTAAATCAGTCGCTTCTATTGCGTCGAATTCTTCACTATTATTTTGTGGAAGTTGTTGCTGTGATTGAATATCTAAAATTGAAGTATCTCTATTTATTGCTCGAGAACAGGCTACATGGTCAGTATTTTTTTTTTACCAGAACAGAAATAATCGAAAGTCGATTTTCAAGGGTACAATATCGATTCACTGAATCGATTCAGTACCACATATCGATTAAAAAAAACGATTTATTTGGTCCGAGGAATCGATTCTTCGATTAATCGATTTGAGATCGCCATCCCTAGTTGTGATTGAGATTGTTTTATTTATACGGGCCTAGGACTCTTGGATCAATAATACACTAGATATCGTGTCAGCTTTCTTGCAACAGCTCACTTGAAAAGAATGTAGTAGAAAGTAGCCCCAAAGCTTAAAAAATCCAAACCTCAGTGTTCTTCGTGACTTTGTCGCTGATGTCATTATTACTAAGGCCCGTATAAATAAAACAATCGCAAACCCAACCTCCCTTGAGAACCTATTTGACAGATAAAAAAACGTTTCGTTTCACTTTTAAAAGTGAACAACTTTACTTGTGTTACCTTCTTTAATTTTTTTCTTTTTTAAAACGTAAAAATTAAGATTATAGAAATATAGATTATACTAATTGTACTTGTTTTAATGTTTTTTTTGTAAGCTGGTACATTCGCCGAGAGATTTATAGTATACAATAAAATACGTTCGATAGTTTTGGCATGAAAGATTAACAAACATCCAGCCATCACAATCTTTCATTTACTACGTACTAGGTACTGCTATGAACGATTGACACCAATGACCAATTAATTTTAATACCCGACTAGACTAATTGATATAGAACTGATAAGGAATGAGTTCCTAATTAGTAAACCACGGACATAAACAACTGATAACGTTACATTGACACTGTGGTCAAATTCGAAAGTTATAATTAGACACTTAGGGCGTGTTTCACCAAGCAATGTTTAAGTTAATCCTACGTTAAATATCATGTTGTTCCTCTCGTAATTCCTATCAATAAATGAGAAGGCATGGTATTTTAACAAGCCGTTAACAGTAACATGCGTTGGTGAAAATGGGACTTGGGGCGTGTTTCACCAAGCAATGTTAATGTTAACGCCATCAGCCATGTTTAATATCATGTTATCCCTCTCGTATTTCTTGTCAATGAATGAGATGGCATGGTATTTTAACATGGCGTTAACTTAAACATTGCTTGGTGAAACACGGCATTAGGCTCGTATTAAAACAAAAATCGGAAACTCGGTCCCAAGAATCGGGATATCAATAGTATTATTGATATCCCGATTCTATCATCGAGGGATATCAATAGTATTATTGATATCCCGATTCTTGGGACCGAGGACTCATATAATCTCGAATACATCTACTTAAGAACCTATTTCACAAATAAAACAAAGTTTGGTTTCACTTTTAAAAATAAACATCTTTACTCACGTTACATATTATTTGACAGATAAAACAACGCTTCGTTTCACTTTTAAAAATATAGGAAAGTAATACAATAAGTTGTGGGAATACGAGTGGAAGCACCAATGGGAGATCTCCAACCGCACTCGGTGTTATGCTCGGTCAGGAAGAAGTGGGAAACACTTATATAGAATGTTTCAAATGAAATTAAATACGTCATTTACTCAATGTATTTTTATAAATTGACTAGCTGTGCCCGCGACTTCGTTCGCGTGGTCGGGGACACTATCGCGATTACTTTTGATTGCTCATGAAAGTTTTGTTATTATGATTATTAAAAAGGAATAATTCTTTCATACATGTTTCTTGAGTAACTTGAACCGTTTATGCAGCGCACGCAACGAAAGTCCCCAAATGTGAATAATTTCCCCCGTTTTTGCAACATTTCTCACTGACGCTTCGCTCCTATTGGTCGCAGCGTAATGTTGTATAGCCTAAAGCCTTCCTCTATAAATGGACTATCCAACAAAAATTTGTCAAATCGAACTAGTAGTGCCTGAGATTAGCGCGTTTAAATCAACAAACTATTCCGCTTTATAATATTAGTATAGATTATTTTAAAGCATCATGTATTCTAGGTGACGCTGTGGATGATGATAATGACTTTATGGACATTTCTATGGAGGCGGCGCCGTCTTCTAGCTCGCTGGTATGTACTTCTATGTATACTCTGTTTGATATGTACATACATACTTAATATTAGCTGAATGTCCTACAATTTGCTGGATTTTCTAAAGGGCCACTAAATTACATTAATCTGTCTGATATACATTGTACATACTTACTATTAGCAGAATGTCCTACAATTTGCTGGATTTTTTAAAGGGCCACTAAATTACATTAATCTGTCTGTTATACATTGTACATACTTACTATTAGCAGAATGTCCTACAATTTGCTTGATCTAAAAGGTCTCTAAAATACATAAGTTTTTGGAGACCTTTCAGATCAAGCAAACTTACTCTGTTTCAATTCAATCATCTCAATACAAATCTTAGTACTTATCAGCGTCTGAAGCATCAAATTTAAATGTCATTTATTATAGAGTACAATGTAAAATGTGTATAAATGTGTAAAAATTAGTTTCATTTTATATATATTATAAATATATCTAAGTTGTTGACGTCATTTATAGCCCTATTTTTAAATTGGTGTCAGGTTTTTATGTAATAATTTAAAGTTTTAACAATGCCTATATGTCTTCCTCAGAATAGCGGCTGTCTATCTAGACGGCACTGGCAGATGATGACACCCTGTTTACCCGTGCCGAACAATACATAATAATAAAAATCGGTTTATATTTGAAAATCAATATGGCCGCTATATTTTATTTATTTAACTAGAAAAATTAAACTTTATACCTTTAAAGCCGTGAAAACATTGTGCAGCGCCGGTCACATGTGACTTAGGTACACGGCGTTCGAAGGTATAAATTAGATAATAAGATGAGATGTATTTTTACAATTGTACAAAAAACACAATTAGATGTTAATTAAAGACATGAGTCGATGAAGGTGATATGCGGCAAAAAAAAATACCCAGAAAATTAAGCTTAAACTGTCACTAAAACATTTTATATGTAGTAACGTATTAAGTACTTACATTGTTTCTAGAGACGGATCATTAGATTAATGTACTAACTTAATTAATACGTTACACGTATTCTTAAATGTTTAAGAGACAGTTTGAACTCAATTTTCTTAAAATCGTAGTTTTGCTACATATCGACTTCATCCTTTTATGTCTTCAATAATAATTATGAAAGAGATAAAAGAGTTTACACCGTGACATGTCGCGACTCTTTCCGCGCGCTGATATTGAGAAATATTGAAAGTGAATATAATAATTAAAACCTATTTTTGTTGAAAAATAGTTGTACGATCTTAGTTTTCGAATAGACCTGGGCTACTATTCTCGTACCTCGAATTTCGGTTCGATTGTCAGTCGGTCTCGCTCGCACACGGGTTAAATCAATGGGACTAATTGGGAGACAGTCGTTTCGGTGCGAGAATGGGAGGCCAGACTACTTTATCGTTATTTACACAAAGGGTTTAGTCAGGGTTTTCCATACATGGTTTTCACTTGATTAGTATCAACCAAATTTTTGGCGAGTACCTTCATTTTGATGAGTCGCCCAAGAATTGACGGAACACTTGTTTGTGGTCGCTAACAGACTTAGCAAGGATAAAAAAAATCTCAACTTTCGAGCGTAGGACCGGGATAACGTACCACGCAATTTGTAGGACAATTATGTCTGTTGAATAACGTTAATATAAATAAGTAATAAATAGAAAATCAGCTGGTTACTAATAATTTAAGATGACCTCGTTATCGATACAAGTTGGCACTGGGAACTCATTGATGAAACCATATTATGTTTTGTAGGACAAATATTTTTTCGGATAATTTAGATCATTATCTTGAGATTTATAAAAAAAAATATAAATATTTTGGAATCACCAAATCCACAAACCTTATTCTTGCTATCTCTGTTAGCTACCACAAACAAGAGTACCGTCCAAGAAATTCTTAGGCGACTCATCATAATCAAAGTACTCACGAAAATTTTGCTTCATAATAATCAAGTGAATGTATGGGGGAACCCTGACTAGTTATCTTTTCATAATCTTAACAATCAGTGTCATTTCCTACATGTCTTAATCGTTAATCAGTCGTTAGTTAGACCTTATCATCAATATTTGTTTATGTTTCACGACATTGACCCCTGAATTACTGATAACTTTGATTCGTTCTTAGTTTCACATAGGAACAGCATTCAGTTAATGTATAGTTCGTCCCTGATAAATTTAACCTAAAGGTAAACAAACAGAAAAACATCGAAATTTTCACATTTCTACCTATTGTGCACACTTATCAACACTTTCACAGGTATATTAAAGGATCATACTTCATTATCCAATACATTTTATGACAATTAAACAATAATTAACATATTTAAACATCAAATGAAGAACCTTCACAGTTAAAATACGCTATTTTGACACAGCCGACTGTACAATATAGTCTATAGTCTATGGATTCTTGTTGCCAACAATTATCATTGCATTAATATTGGCCAATTGGCATCACTGACTAATCTATGGTTGTGTCATAAACGGCTTTGTACTGTGTTAAATTTATCGGACGTACTATAGTGACATTAATTGCGAATACTGGAGCGCAGATTATAGCTAAGAACTCTCCTATTCACAGGCTGTCACTGTTACTTCTTGGCAAAATGACAAGGACAGCGTGCGACTTGAGCGTTACTTAATTTAACTATCGTTTCAGTGTTCGGCCGTGAGTGTTTATGATCCTTATTAATAAAATTGTAAGCATATTATGTACATACTTATTAATATTTTTGCAAAGATATTTTTTGTAAATATAAATAGATAAGCACTTAATAAGATACTTAAATTATTTTCATCTAATAATAATATAACGTTTTCCAAATAGATAAAAAATTAAAATGCAAATAACTCTTATAGTGTTATATACTAATGTAATCAATTTCTTACTGTCATACAGCTGATTACAAAACCTTTTTACTAAAAATTTGCGTTTTTATATAATCTGTAGGATAATGTGAGGTCAATAACTCCAGTGCTGTTGATTCGTTTTATTATTAAATAAAAAAGAACACATATTTTTCTCATATTTTATTTAATTATATTTTAACAAAACATTGTAAGTACCTATATCAAAACATTAAAACAGATTTTAACAGATCTGAATCATTTATATTTAATTTCCCAGTGCCAGATTTTACGATGTTTGTATAAAATTGTGATAACTAACTGAACTCTGGTGCTAATTTTATTATTATTGTATTTTAAGACTGTACTTTTAATGTAAATAAATTACTCGTCTGTGATAATTACTTTATTTTTACCATCCCTCCATTCATGACCGACATTTTATTGCATTTTATTTATTGGTAATCGCCTGTTTTATTAGCAAGCCCGCGGCTCCGTCCGCGTAAATACAATCCCACCAAAAACATTTTCATATAAAAATGTTGCCAAGACGAGTCTACATAGCTTACCCTGTGAAAAAGTTATCAGATCTCATGTAAAGCCAAGATTCTTTACCAGGACTAACTTCACACACTCTACATTTCAGTCAAAGCGTGACCAACTATTTGTAGAACCGATATGAATCAAAACCCTAATTTGCATAAACACTTTTAAACCCCTTACTAATAAAACTATTGGCGACTGTTTATGCTATACTTTGTCCTTGTCTAATAAGTTACTTTTCTGACGTTTCCGAAAATCCCGGTTCTTTTATATTGAGAACCGATTCCTTGACTACTACCAATCGGAACTGGGATTTCCCGGTTCTGGGGGCTTACTCCCGACACAATCGAGAACCGAATCCGTTCGATATCAGTGATTTTTCGTACTTTATTTGGTGAATTACTTTGAAACTAATCAGGATAAAGAAAATTGTTGGATCATCACTTTTTGTACTCCCGACCATATCAATCGACTGAGAATCAAAATAAACAAATGTCAATTTATTAGGAAGTACGCGGCATGATCGTATCTGAATCAAAATCAAATCAGTTTGGAGAGTAAGGCCCCTGATCACTATTTTATATCCATATATTGTGTGAGTACCTGTGAAAACGATAAATCGATTTTGGATTCAAAATGGCGGCATTCATGAAATCTTGTACAAATTGTATTTCTCTTCTCAGGCTCTCTCATCATTTGATAATTATTATTAATACCCATAATGTAGGGGTTGTTATGAAAACGATATGTCTTAGTCTCCATATTGTACCGTCCACCATATTGGCTTCAAAATGGGGGCTTTTATATTTTTTTTGTTCTTTTTGTAGTAATAACAGCTTACATGCAAAATTTCAGCTTTTTCAGGATTTCAGGAAGTACCTTAAGAGTTTTGATGATCTATATGTTAGTCAGTGACGAAATCGGGGGTTTTTCGACATTGATAAAATCTAAAGGATAATAATTAATAATTTAGATAATAATTCAAACTTTGTATGTTTCATGTTTTTACTGTAAATCTTGCAACTATTTAGCATCATCCAAAGCAAGGTTATGAGAGTTAAAAAAAAACGACGAAATGTTTCGAGGCAAGGTAGGTACTTAGTGCCCTTACCGCTTACGCTTCGCTTGGCTCGTCTTGGCGGGGCACGACCCCAGATTTCACACGAGAACACTGTACCTACTGTTTTCGAGATAAAAAGTAACCTATGTTGATCTAAATTCTAGTGTATCAGCTTCTTTCATAACTAATTGTAACAAAATTGTTCGGACCATTTGCGCGTGAATAAGTAACATACACGTGACACGCTCACAAACTTTCGCCCTTATCGCACAAATTTTATATTAGTGTCATTTTTTGGACCTCAAACAGTATTGACGGTCAAATGTCTGCGATAAGAACGCAGACAGAACGTGATTATACTTTGATGTCGCGACGCGGATATTGAGACGTGATAATGAAATATTTCTAGAAAGGAAGCACTGCAGTGGTGCATCATATAGGTGGCACCACTGTCGCGAAAAGTGTGCAATAATATGGCTCTAAATACATAATGAAAAATTTACAATGCACTCTTATATTTTATTATGATATTGATTACAATCCTTTTTAACCTACTTATAAAGGTACTCGCTAAATTACTCCTTTTGTTGCGGAGTTACACCAGTTAACGAGTAAGATCTCCTGAACTGATTTATTTAAGTTAATCGAACCCTAAAGAAGTTCCTTTTATTCTATAGAACCCCAGCGTCTGAATATATGTGCCCTAGTCAGGGCGCAATTCTTGCTAACTACCCTACTTACTAAAAAAATTAAAACCTTAAACGAATACCGCTGCCCGTAGACCGGAGGAGTTACAAACGTAATTTACGTATGGCCGGTCTTTTGGACCCACCATAGGTCTATTACAATTTTACAGATAATAAAACTTGTGTGTAATATAAATGTTATGGATCAGGTGATTAATGCGGGCAATATGAATAATATCTATCTCAGCTAAGTTTAATAAAATGAGAATTGTTATAAAAAATGTTTTATTACTCTGCCCAAAAGGTAATGGGCAATATTATGTATAATGCCCGATACAAATTAAGTTTTTGTATATTATTAAATTGTACTTTCATATTGTAAATATTTCATAATGACCGGGCATTAAGTATTATGCTCAATTTATTACTTGGTCCATAACATAAATACTAAATGTTTTTTAGTAACTGAAATGTTATTAAAAATTTCAGATCTTCGGGAAGCTGGTGCCTAGTCCATATGTGAACGGTTTCTACGTGGACAGCGTCGACGTAAACTCCAGAATAGTAATAAGACAGTAGAATACAATACTCTTATTCAATTTGCAGTAGATGTAATGTGATTTATGTCTAGTAACTAAAAATTTATATACTTAAAGTAAGTTTATCGGTCCATTACTAGTTTCTTACAGTACTAGTTTCTTTATTATTATTATTATTATTATTATTAAGTTTATCGGTAAAATTTGAAAATGATTTATGCGTCACAAATATCGGGAATGCATACGAACACAAGTGTAGGTATGTAAAAATCTACCAAAAGAAACCATTAAATAAAGCGCAAAATGATTTTTAAATGCCTATACGACGCATGAATCATCTTTCTGATGTTACATCAGGCGATCAGCTTACATTGTTCTAACTGCGGGTTCATTGTCCAACTTTCTGTGGCAATGGGGTTCGAACCTACGGTCGAGTGGCAACCACGTAAACGTCCACACCGATTTGGTGCCCAGTTTCGTTGAAACCCGATTTGGGGCCTTACTCTCCAAACTGATTTGATTATGATTTAGATACGATCATGCCGCGTACTTCCTAATAAATTGACTTATGTTTATTTTGATTCTCAGTCAATCGATATGGTCGGGAGTACAAAAAGCTAGTTACGATCTAACAATTTTCTTTATCTTGATTGGTTTCAAAGTAATTCACCAAATAAAGTACGAAAAACTACTGATATCGAACGGATTCGGTACTCGATTGTGTCGGGAGTAGGCCCGCAGCATGCTCACTCCCGACACAATCGAGAATCGAATCAGTTAGATCACAACGGCTGTTAGTGGCAACTAGCCAGGATGAAGAAAATCGTTAGATCGTAACTTTTTGTACTCCCAACCATATCAATCGACTGAGAATCAAAATAAACAAACGTTAATTTAGTCGGGGAGTACGCGGCACGATCGAATCTGAATCAAAATCGTATCAGTTTGCGAGAGCAAGGCCAGCAACACAAGAGTACTTTTACATACCAATCCGACCCTTGGACCTTCTGACTTGTCCCAAAAATCAGATGATAAACCATTGATTGACCAAATTATCGTGAAGCCAAAAATGCTTTAGAAAGTAAGGTTCACCTTCTCTGAATGGCTGAGCAAGACCAACAGACAAAGGCTGTGACAAAGCTGTCGCTGCCGTGTTGTTGCATTAATATATTTATACTACAACTACTTTATACTATAAAATAAATTATTTTAATCCTTATTTGTGGTTTTATTTTCATATATACGGTACTTAAAACGAAACAATCATATCTTCATAGAGCATACTAATCATAAGCCAATTAACGAAATCTATAAAAAAGTAGATACGTCAACGTTTTTTGTGACGTTGACACTTGACAGCAAACTCATTCAAAAATTGAAAATTCGAATTGGATGCGGAGCTCGGCTTAAATGTTTTTGTTTTTATCTAATTAATCTGAATTTGATTGATAGCAGTGTTTGTAGTGTATTTGGCTGCTCATCTATCTTAAATATTAAAGTTATAAACGGTGACGAGTTAACTTTTATTGAAGATGGCATTTATGGTAAGCTTTTGATACGATTAAATAATTGCAGGGCGTATCGTACTCGGTATTCTGATGACGTCAACTGTGTTTAATTAACTAAAGTGACTAAGGGAGGGAACTTTTTTTCATCGAAATAATGAATTGTTCGCATGCGATGTGTTTTTGTCCTTCATCAACAGCAATCTATAAGTAATTTGTATACTTTAGCAACTAGATTATTGATCAATACAGTAAGCTTAATACCTAGCCGCCGTGTCATTTGTAACATAAATAACTATTTAAAAGAGTAAGTATCAAACAATAATAAAATAATAAACTTGAATAAAAGTCATAACTTAAATATTCTGACTATTATTGCAGAAGGAACCCACCGTAGTTGGTGTTGCCAACTTCAACGCGGCGGAAGATGCGGCAGCTCTACGAGCGGCCATGAAGGGTTTCGGGACAGATGAGCAGGCCATTATTGACATCCTCACCACCAGGTCCAACGTCCAGAGACAGGCTATTGCACAGGCCTTCACCCATGAGTATGGAAGGGTAAGGATTTATTAAGAACTTTCTCAGGTAGAAAATTATTGTACTTTTATGTATCATAATATTACAATAATTGTATACCTATTTTCTGTCACTAAAGGTCATTATTATTATGTATTGTCAATTAAATGTACAGTACAACCAAAATACTGATGATATTCACAATCATAGTTTTCCTATAGAAATAATAAACTCTGTATGAAAAATGTTTGTATAAGATATTGAGATTAGGAAATGCAATCCCGACTCAAGATTGCAAATTCGAGATCCCGCGGGATTAGTAATATGACAACGGAACTTGTATGAACAAATAACAAACAGTGTTTTTAGTTATATACCTACTATTTTATTAGTAAAATAACTTTAAGAAAGTACTAAATGGACTACACTAATGAATATAATTAAATGTGGCCAAAAATAATAATGAAAAAACCATATTTAGTGGTATGAAGTGGTATAAGTATCTTGTAAAAGATAAAAAGGCACCTTTAGTTTCTCCTGAAGCTGGTGAAAAATGATAAAGTTGAATGCTTTGCTAATGCAAACATTTATAGGAAAAGTAATTTGCCAGTACCACCTCCTTCCTAAACCTTATTCCAATTCTATACTTGCTAAACATTTTAACCTAAGAAGTCGAAATTAACATAGGTAAATTAGGTAATCAAAACAATAAGCATTTCAAGCGAATTAGGACGTGTGTAGCGTCGCTGACCACTGCCGCCCAATCCCGTCAATCTCGACGGGATCTCGTCATATGATGCGTCGGGATTGATCCCGAAATATTACACGAGATCTCGCGAGATCGGGATTGCATTCCCTAATTGAGATTGAGGCCATACTGTATATTTGGTTTATGTTTATAAAATAAAGCATTTTGAATTTATACCTGTATTTTATCTATAAAGAGTGTTAAAATTTAAATAAACTATAATTTTCCATTTACAGGATATAATTGAAGACCTCAAGTCTGAGCTCGGGGGTCACTTTGAGGATGTGATTGTCGCACTCATGATGCCTCCCGCAGAGTACCTCTGCCGGGAGCTGAATAACTGCATGGAGGGCATGGGGACTGATGAACATGTGCTGGTGGAGATACTGTGCACTCGGCCCAAGAATGAGATCGCAGAGATTGTACAGTCTTATGAGAATTGTAAGTTATTCATTCATTCAATATTCCAAATAGAACTAATTTTATATACTTTGTTCTGATTCATTGTGATGTAAATTTAAAAAAATCAACCAAGTTAATGTGCCATTGTATATTGTGTGGCACATGTGAATGAGTGACATCTAAATTAGTCATGCTACCAATTTAAATGTCACTAGCTGTTCATTCCCACCAATTGAACACATAGAATTGGAACAAAGTTTAGAGTTATTGCTTCCTTTTTTCAACCCATGATTTGTGATAATAATTTTTAGGGTCTGTACACAAAGGTTAAATTACTGAGACTTTCCTGTGTGTCAGTCTGTCCATCTATGTCATTATAAGATACCCTATAAAATTTTCAACACTATAACTTTTTTCAGTGTACAATCGTCCATTGGCTGAACATATGTGCTCCGAAACTTCCGGGGACTTCAGAAGGCTGCTTACTCTTATTGTTACAGTAAGTTATGATAGTAGGCTACTAATTCAACCTCAATAAGAGTCAACAACTATATTCTAGGTTAGTTTTACACTTCCTAAGTATGTATGCAATGAATAACAGCACTCCTCTTCTTTTACTTTCGTAATTCAGTGGGATGGGACCGATACAAATGACAAATGATCAGGCTCAGGATCAATTTTTTACATGCCCATCCAACACTTGGATCATCTTACTCGTTAGAGAAGATCAGCCTGCATTCCCCTAACCAGATTTGAAAAAACATTTTATGTTGAACAAACCTCTGGAGTCGTACTCCAATCTGTAAACCATTGGACAATAAAGGTGGCTACTAATGGGAATAATGCTATAATTAATATAAATATTTAATACAATTGCAGCTTGTGACTAACACTATGTATAAAGCTTTTGCCATTTATTTTCAATGCACTATTTATTTGATTAATTACAAGTGCATAATATTAGGTGGGCCATAATCAAACGCTGTGTGGTTTAGTGTGAAAATAACTAACAAATTACTTTTACACATATTATGTAACACTCTTTGGTATCACTTTTATTTTGCTTTTGCTAAATAATTTAAAGAAATAACCGAGTGAGTGACTTATTTAAGATATCAGGGGTTATAGTACTCAAACAGTTGATTTATGGTGCATTCAACAACAAATGAAACGCGCCGTAGTGCATAATTTGACAGCTGCTGTCACAAATTGACAAAAAAAGGCAATCTATAATAGATCAATTATTGAAACGCGCCATAGGAGTTCTTACCTAACGCTAATACTTAATAATGTCTCAGTAAAAAAAAACATAACGTCACTCGCTCGGCGGCGAGTGCTATACCACGCTGATGTGAAGTCCGTGCAGGGCGCGCGGGACGAGGAGGCGGGGGTGGACGCGGGGCGCGCGGCGGAGGCGGCGCAGCAGCTGTTCGACGCGGGGGAGGGCAAGTGGGGGACGGACGAGGAGATCTTCAACAAGGTAAGCCTCCGGGCTGATTCAAGATGCCATCGCTAATTATCGCTTACAAAGTTCGAAAAATGTATGGGATTTGACATAAGCTACGCTAAAGGACATACCAAATCGCGATCGATTTACTTTGTAAGCGATAATTAGCGATACCATGAAAAGGACAATGTATACATAAACCTAAATAGGTGTTAATTATTAGTTAATAAATTAGCGGGTCTGATAAACCGACTGGCGGTGGATCATCTTTCGTTAGTCTCGCTAAAACTCGAGAACGGCTGAGCTGATTCGGCTATTTTTAGTCTTGAAATATTCGTGGAACTCCAGGGAAGGTTTAAACGGTTTCTATGCTCCACGAAGTGGACACGGGTCGGCCAGTAATGTATATAATGTTGTTCAGATCCTGGCGCACGAGAGCTTCGCCCAGCTGCGTCTGATCTTTGAGGCGTACAAGGACATCGCGGGCCGCACCATCGAGCAGGCCATCAAGGCCGAGATCGGCGGCGAGCTGAAGGAGGCGCTGTCCGCCATCGGTAAATACAGTTAACGAGCATTAATAACATTATAAAAAGTACATGGCGAACACTGGTCTCCGCACTAGAACTTAATTTGTCTTCCAACTAGTCCTTACTATAATGCCTCTCACACTGATTTCGGTGTCGGTGGCCGGTTTCATTGAAAACCAAGCCAGCTACGCAGGACTTATTTTACAGTCCCCAAGTGTGTGCGCAATACACAAAGACACTATCTCTTCCTTATACTCTCGTAACCCAGTGGGACGGTAAACCGACACGACTGGCGAGAGAACAGGCGCAGGACCGACTTTTTACATACCCAATACCCATCCGACGCATGGATCATTTGTCAGACAATCAGGTGATCGGCCTGCATTGTTCTAACCAAACAACAACATTATTTGTTGTTCCAACGCGGGTTCATTTGGTACAGTATTCATCTTAAAGTAGTTTAATATGAGTAATAGGTATATGTATGAGTAGACTACTAATAATACGTTTATTTTATTGTAACCCCTAGATAAGACCCCCAATAGACGTGTGTGCTAGGTTAGGTTAGTTTATGGAGACTGGTCTCCGTGGTTATTTCAGTGGAGTGCGTGGAGAGCGCGCCGGCCTGGTTCGCGCAGCGGCTGCGCGCGGCCATGCAGGGGCTCGGCACCGAGGACAGGACCCTCATACGCATCGTGGTCAGCCGCTCCGAAGCCGACCTCGGCGCCATCAAGCGGGAGTACGAGAGGATCTACGATAAGACCCTGGAGAGCGAGATAAGGGTATGTCTGATCGGTGCCGTCTCTTCCAGTGGAGTGCGTTGAGAACGCGCCGGCGTGGTTCGCGCAGCGGCTCCGCGCGGCCACGCAGGGCGCGGGGACCGAGGACAAGGTTCTGGTGAGGATCGTGGCCACGCGCTCCGAGATCGACCTCGCCGGCATCAAGCGGGAGTACGAGAGACTGTTCGACAAGACTCTGGAGAGCGACATCGCGGTTAGTACCTGTGTGGGTGACGGGAACGGAAAAATAATATCGAGTATTATTTTACTGGTATACTGTTGGTGTTGAACCTATAAGATCTAAGCCCGGTATTAATAAAGAAGTCTCAATCGAAAACTTGAAAACTTATTTGACGGTTAAAAACAGGTTTGTTTCTCTTTTAGACATTGAGAACTTTACTTATGTTACATACTTTCATCTTTTTCTTTTTTAAAACGTAAAAATAATGAATATAAAAATATAGATTATACTTATTTTCATATTTTCCTATAATGTATATTTTGAATATATCTGTTCAAAAAGAAATAAAATTAAAGTACAGTAGAACCTCGATAAGTCAAACCTCGGTAACTTAAATACCTCTATAACTTAAAAAAATAATATTATGTTCCCTTCCCATCAGAGCCCAAAACCTCTGTAACTCAAAATACGCAACCTCTATAACTTCAATAAGTAATATTTGTATTGGCCCTCAGTAACTTAAAGAAATGTTTCCACAACCTCTATAACATAACATTGTTTGTCAATAAATCATTTTGAAAGAGTGTGCAAAACAAAAGATTTCGGTACATTTATTGCTTGCACGTGTTCACTAGTTAAATTGTTAACGTAAACAATACATATGTCACCCTTTGTTTGCTTCTTAGAAATTCTTTAAAGCTTTGCGGCGGTTAGCCTTAAGACAACGGCTTACTCAGATCATAAGTTTTTGATCATTGTCCTGGAAACATCGCTTTACGTACTGTGTGATAAAACTTGCTTAAAATGAGTTCAAAAAGAAAACTAACAACACTCACATACGCTAAAAACATAGACCCTTGATAACTTAAAACCTCTATAACTTAAAATATTTTGTGTTTCCCTTGGACTTTAACTTATCGAGGTTCTACTGTACTATGTAACATTAATAAAGTTGTTCACTCTTGAATGTGAAACGAAACGCTGTTTTATCTGTCAAATAGGCTCTGAAGTAGAGGTTGATTGTTTTATATATACGGGCCTAAGTAACAGCAGGTCATTGGATATTTAAGTTACTTAATTTTTTAACTGTCTTTCTTACAAATATTTACTTCGAGAGACTTAATGATCAAGTTTCCAAGTTCTATATGAACCATTAATAATTTGACTGGTAAAACTGTACCATTTTAACAGGAATATTTTATTTTTATTTTTCTGGTCTCTTTTGTATTTGATTTTATACTCATAAAGTAAAAACTAATAAACAAGCACTACATTACAAAAATTTAAGCACATTAAAGCATGACCTTCTAAATTTCAAAGCTTTATTCAAATATGTGTAGCTATATCAGCTTTATATTGCTTTTACTTATTGTATATGATTGTTATGTTGTAATGTGTTTTAAATTTTCATAATGCTACATACACTGATTGGATTAGGAGGTAAGATTTAATATTTTTTCAATGAATGGAAAATAGAGATATGCTTCAGAAAATATTGAATAAATAAAAACACAGCAGCAGATAACAGACATACAGACTGACAGCATAGTACAGATCTAGTTTTTTTTGGGTATGGGACCCCAAAAATTATGTATATTTTTTAATATGTATATCACTTTATACAAATTAGCACTATTTTAATAATTATAAACGACTTACTGCTATATCTCTACTGTAAATAACCCACAGAATACTATATTTATACATACACGCATACTAACGATGTCGCGTTTCTTCCCGCATGTGCTATCGCCGCCATTTTGAACCGGAAATGCATCCATTTTGTTTTGGCGACACGGCAGCAGGGCGAGACTTCCGGGGACTACAAGCGAGCGCTCATCGCACTTCTGGGGCCGGCCTAAGAAGTAGAGAGGCGTAGAAGATACACTGGTGCAGCTTAAATATTCTGTTGTAGCACGATTTTTTTTATTAATTGCTCTGTATTTTTATACTATACTTTTATACTTTGATATTAAAAATTATTATTATTATTATTAGTAAGCATCTTAGTAAGTGACCAGTGAGCGTAAATGCTTAGTGTGGAATGATTTCCCAGTGTCTTGTGGTAGTGTCAATGAATGTTATATCTGATGTAGAAGACTGTTGTGTAAGACTTTTATTTAAATGTTTATTCTTCGTCATAATATTATTTATATATATAACAAATATTAGTATATTTTAATTATATATGAGCCTGAATGAGATTACTTTGTCAATAGTGCCTTGGTAAAATGTTACTATTTATGAGATATATATTGATTGTTGTATTGGCATAAAAAGCATTCCAGTTAGATGTTTCCCACCCTATTGCTGTTGTAAGCTTTAATGAGTTACATTTGTGTAATAATAAAATATAATAATTATATTACATGCGTTGTTTTATTTTGTTGTTTATTTACCCAACGAAATATCTCCTTATGGCCGAATACTGAATGGTAATAAAGTTAAGCCTCCTATTCACAGGCTCTCACTGTCTTTTCTTAGTATAATGCAATGACCAAGGAAACATAAGTCTTTGGTATAATGACAAGGAAAGCATGTGACTTGAGCGTCACTTAATTTAAGTATAGTACTCGGCAGTTTGATTTTAATTAAGTGGACTGCAACCTCTATTAAAGATGTTATTTAGATAAATAATAATACTACATTCCACAATAAAGATAAACGGTTAGAAGGTACTTGCAATCTTTAATATATATATATATATATAAATACGTATATTTTGTTTATTTTTTTGATATACATTCGCTATTGTTCCAATAGATGGCGGTTTTCTTAATTTAAACTACTTTGTATGTTCTCGTGGTACTACGAGTATGCCATTGTAAGTGCCTCCTAAATATCCAGCGCACAAATCTGTATTGTAAAACGTCGATCTACCTTCACTTTCAAAAACCTACAAAATGTGGTAAGTGGTAATCATTTTACATTAGCTATTGCTTCCTAACAATAGATGGCGCTTTATTTATTAAAACTCGTTACCGCACTCTGCCGATCATCGATGTACCCTCCCTCAATTTTAAAGTACCACTACAGTTGATGTCATCTGGCAATAAATATATGCCATTGCGGCTCTTTTTTATATTGAGTCTCCCTGTTAGATCCTCCTGGTACTTGGCGAATGGTGCCTGGCTCATTAATTGTTTTTGCTGACATCTTCATAAATATATAGCGACGTAATAATCATGATACATTCGATATTTTATTTCAAATTTTACTTTACCCAAAAATAGATTTGTTCATTAATAATATGTACTAAAACCACTTGCCACTCTGTTCGAGGCGGCGGCCACGAATGATTTAAATCATAAACCTATATCTAAAAGGTAAAAAAAAAACAAAAAGTTGATAGCAGTCAATTTTTTTATTTAACTTATAAATAATATCTTAGCCTCTTATTCATGTTGCTACGAAAGCCCTATCATTTAAATACGGAGATACTCGAGCTAGCTGTACATGGCAGTTCTACGCGGCTCAAACCTTATAATAAAAGCTTGGCCAGTAATATAGAAAACCTGCCCAGTGTGTGAAGGGCCCTCTCCACGATGACTTTGCAGCGAAGCTGTTGCGCGTTCGAAACGATACAGAGGTGATGCGGCCACTAGGTGTGAGCCCTCGCCCATCTAAGTACGATTCAAACGCGATTCCTGCTATTATTTCCCTGATGTCAACAGAACTGCAAAATGTTGTTCTCAATACTGTTGTTGGCTGGGATTTCAATATCTTACTCTATTCTGGTTCCTGTGCCTCTCGAAGATCCTCATCCTATAAATTCACATGAATTAGCTTGTCATTTTGGGTTACCGATCAGAGAAACGGCGGCGAAATCAAGATATCAGTTTAGGGCTCAGATTCCATCACAGACTGTACATGAGACAGAGGGATACCTTTGTTCAAAGACAATATGGGAATCGAAATGTGAAGAAGGTTTTTTCGGAGGAACTACTAATACTTACATAATTCATAAAACTCCTGTCACAGACGGAGAGTGTCTGGAGGCATATAAGAACATGAAATCAGGGGAGGAGACTCCCGTTCCTCACTTCCCTCCAGAATATTGCTCATGGATGAACACCAATTCAAAGTCTGATACATACATCACATTGAAGAGACATCAGGTTTACAGGGATCCATACCGTAACTCCTTTGTGGATATGGTGTTTCTCAACCATAGATGCGATCAGAGATTGTGTCCAACCCATTATGACAATGTCAAATGGATTACTGGAGAGGGCTGGAAGGACACTTGTACCGGTTGGTCAGTGGTGGATGGGTCCTTTTTACTAGATTCATCTTACAATTTAGATGTGTCTTATGTAGAATCAGAGTTTATCCCCAGGACATCTCTTTCCAAGACCTGTTACGGAGTGTTCTATTGTGGAATTAAGGGATATGCCTTAGATAATGGACTATTCTTCTCTCCTATCTCTATATCAAATACTCCGATGGATTTCAACAGAGATATCCCGGTTAAAACATGTCCAGCTGACAAAGAAGTCTCCATATTACCTCTCTCCTCATCTATGAAGTCAGTTGAATTAGAGACATTAGAAATATTGTTCAACACTAAGTGCAATGATGTAGTGAGCAAGATCCTAAATGGTCAAAATCTAACTTCTTATGAGTTAGGATTCTTGAACCCTACATATCCAGGTACTGGATATAGTTTTATAAATATTAAGGGAAAATTGTTCAGTTCTAAATCTAGATTTGATCCTATTAACAAATATCAGATAGAGGGGAAAGAGAATTTTTCAATTAAATACATTACAAAAGACAACACCTATGCAACAATTCCGGTTAACAACTGTACTTGGATAAGTATGAGTAATGGCTCTATAGTATGTAAGTGGTACAATGGATTCCTTGTGACACCAGACCAGATCATCCCTCCTTATTCAACGAGAGATGAAATAAGTCTTGAAACAGATCTTTACTCAGAAATTATTCCCAACTTCGACAAACATATAGGTATACCAGACATAGACAATGAGACAATCCACACATCTGATCAAACTATAGACCCTGATTATAAGAACTCGGACATAATAGGATCTATAGAGGACTGGGCCCTGAAATGGTTTCATTATCTGAGCATGACAGCCCTCATCATCGGATCATTATTTATTCTCTACTATTGTCGCTCCTGTATATCCTACTGTCTAAAGATATGCTGCATGTGTTGTGTACTTAACCCCAACCAAAAGACAGCTGTTGTCTACTATAACAAGGACAAAAATGCTGTATCGATAAAAGGTCCAAAGAAGGGTAAAGAAGATTTTTCATTTTGATGAATAGTTAGCTTTAGGTTATATCAAGTGATATTCGGCCATTTATTAAACTTAAGTAGGTTAAGATTAATCAGGTTATATTTTGCATTTATTATAGTGGACATAAATAATTTTAGTTTTAATTTTTGTAACATAAAAAAAGATAAGTATTTCTTATCAAACTATTGTAAGAGACATATAGCTAGGTGGCTATTAAACTTTTTATTTTTAAAACCAGCCAAGGATTTGGCTTCTTCGACTACTGTTTTTATTGAACAGAATACTAGTTGTAGTATTAACGAATTGGAATATGTTCCAAATACTTATTTAAATTAGATAATAAGACAATGGAGGACGTCTCTTGCAGAAATAGGTTAAGTTTAAGTGTACAAAATCCTACCAATGACTTAAAAAAATTTAAAGTTTCAAATAATAATAAATGTAATTTGATTAATCTGGTGCATCAAAATTTACAAGGAATGGTAGGTAAAGAACTTGAAATTGAGTTATTCTTAAAGGAATTTAATATTGATATTATTTGCATATCTGAACACTGGTTCAGAAATCATGAACTCATTTTCAATTTCAATGATCACCAGGTAGCTAGCTCGTTCAGTAGAGAGAATTCTATTAGAGGCGGCTCTTTAATATTAATTAAAAAAACCTTAAAATGTAAGGAACGTAAAGATATTGTGAGTCTCTCAACTGAACGAGTAATTGAGGTGGCCTGCATAGAATTGAGTCATCTTATTATTGTGTGCGTATACAGGCCTCCATCTGGGTTATACGAATCATTTGAACAAATTATGGAACAATTATTGTCAAAAATATGTGCATCTAACAAAAACGTTATTATATGTGGTGACTTTAATATTAATTTGTTAGACCTAAACTCCACTACGGTTAGATTCACATCATTGTTTAGATCGTATAACCTATTTAATTTATTTCAAGAACCAACAAGAGTATGTGATACAACTGCTACTTGTATTGATAATATATTTACTAATCTTATTCCAAGTAAAAAAGATATAATTAATAAACTCAGCTCTGATCACTACGGACAGTTAGCTTCTTTTAATATATATTGTGACACTAACCTAAACGAAAATCAAGTGTTTATTCCTGTGAATACTAAACGTATTGAGAAATTTAGGAGTAATTTAAGTTCAAATATTAAATTATTAGATGGGTCAAATAGGTCAGATGAAGCTTTTAGTAAATTGTTTAAGATAATAAGAACCCAATTTAATTCAGTATTTACTCCTAAATCGGTTAGAAAAAGCAACAAAAAAGGTAACTTTATTGAGTGGGCAACTGCAGGAATTAAAATAAGCAGACAAAGACTATATGAATTATACAGTGAAAAATGTATAAATAACAGTGAAACTTTTAAAATATATGTTAAAAATTACTCTAAAATTTTCAAAAAAGTTTGTAAAGCTGCAAAGGCTCTTCATATTAGAAATAAAATACAAAATTCTAAAAATAAGATTAAAACTACATGGAAGATAATAGCTGGTGAGACTGGAAACGTCACCTGTCGTAACACAAATTATGAACTTAGTTTTGAAAATAAAAAAATAACTACAGATCTAGAAGTTGCGACGGTATTCGAAAAGTTTTTTGCTGACATTCCGGTCTCAACTACAAAAAGTCTAGATTCGTCTCCTGCAGCTGCTGAAAAAATACTTAAAGATAATGTAAAGGAATGTGATGTCAATTTTAAATTTAAAGAAATTGATTCCAGAGAAATTGTTAATACATTTAAGATGTTAAATATCAAAAATACTGCTGATCTCTGGGGCATGTCTACAAAAATTATGAAATCAATAATTGACATCGTAGCTCCTCATTTAGCAATGATTTTCAATGATTGTACAAAGAGTGGTGTTTTTCCTGACTTAATGAAGCATAGCAAGGTTATACCCTTATTTAAAGCTGGGAATAAATCTGATCCGACAAATTACAGACCTATATCGATTTTGCCGACTTTTAGTAAAATATTTGAAAAATTAATTTTAAATCAGTTATTAGTACATTTTAATATAAACAATCTATTACATAATAATCAATATGGTTTTACTAAGGGTCGATCCACAACGGACGCTGGTATAGGTCTGCTTTGTAATATTTTTGAAGCTTGGGAGAGGTCGCAGGATGCGTTGGGTGTGTTTTGCGACCTTTCCAAGGCTTTTGATTGTGTTGAGCATGCTACATTGATCAGGAAATTAAAGCACTATGGCATAAGGGACTCAGCCCTCAGCCTTTTGAGTTCTTATCTTACAAATAGGATTCAAAGGGTGGAGGTAAATAGTAAACGGTCCACTGGGACTAAAATAGAATTAGGTGTCCCACAGGGATCCATTTTAGGCCCATTTCTTTTTCTCATCTATATTAATGACTTACCTTATCTAGTTAAAGATAAACATGAGATAGTATTATTTGCCGATGACACTTCACTCATTTTTAATGTGAAGCGACAACAGTCAAATTATGACGAGGTAAATAGTGCTCTCTCAAAAATAGTACATTGGTTTAATGTTAATAACTTATTATTAAATTCAAAAAAAACTAAATGTTTAAAATTTACTTTGCCTAATGTTAAGCAATTACAAACCAATATACTATTAAATGATGAGAAAATGAAACTAGAGGATTCCACTGTGTTCCTGGGTATAACACTAGATAGTAAATTACAGTGGGGTCCTCACATTGCCAATCTTGCAAGTAGGCTCAGTTCTGCAGCATATGCGGTTAGAAAAATTAGAGAAATTTCTGACGAAGACACGGCGCGATTAGTATATTTTAGTTATTTTCATAGTAGGATGTCTTACGGCATTCTCTTATGGGGAAATGCCGCCGACATTAACACAATATTTGTGCTGCAGAAGCGGGCAATACGTTCAATTTACAAAATGTCCTCTTTTGAATCTCTAAGAGAGAAGTTTAAACAAATTGGTATTCTTACCGTTGCTTCTCAATACATTTTAGACAATGTGTTGTACGTTAAAAAGAATTTAAGTAATTTTAAAATGAAAAGCGACAATCACAATAGGAACACTAGAAATAAGCACAAGCTAGATATACCGGTGATCAGACTGAGTAAAGTTAGTAAATCATTTAAAGGTCAATGTATACGCCTGTACAATATAATCCCAAATAACGTTCAGAGCCTCCCTATCAATAAATTTAAAATTGTAGTTAAAGAACGTCTTTGTTCTAAAGCTTATTATAAGGTCAATGATTTTGTTGACGATTGCACACCTTGGGAATAAGATGGCCACATGCAAGGCTACCTCAATGTACTTTATGTACTCTGTCTTTTGTTATAATATATAGATTAAGTTTTTACATTGTTAACATATTATGTTTACACTTTTAAAAAAAAGAACAATTTTCCATCTTTTTGCTAAAAGATGGCCCCGTCCGAGTTTCTTACGCCGGTTCTTCTCGGCGGGCTAGGGTTGAACCGGTGGTAGTATTTTTGTTGACTTTCCGAAAATAGCTTGTTAAGTTTAACTTGGAAATAAAATTTTTTGAATTTTGAATTTGAATTTTTGAATTTTGAACACGGTCGCGCGTTTACATTTATACAGTCGCGATGTTGTAGCGCGTTAGTAGTGCGATGACATCGCTCCTGTAGCTCGTTGCAAATGCGACTAACGCGCGTTGGTAGCGAGCAATAATGAAACTCGCGACTGCATCGCTACAAAGTCTCTGTGGGTAAGGGCCCTAATTTCTGCAACACTACGAGAAGCTGTTGTGATTGGTTAATAAATATCGATTTCTAATATTCTCAGTTGTTATTTATATTGTCACGGCCAAATACTGAAACGCTCATCAAACTGTAGAGCACAGGATGTCTCTGTCACTACTCACTACACAGCGGAATGACAAGGACAGCTTGTGTTGAGCGCCACAGCTATCGCTTCAGAGTTGTCAATGTTCCGCGACGTCGCGAGGTTTACTATATTACTGGTCAGCTATACGAGCTATGTGCGTGGGAAGCGTGTGGGTATGGTACAGGGGTACAGTTCCCGTCGCGCAGATAGAACGCTGACGAGGCAGTGCGCGTGCGATGTCAACCAGTTGACGCGGTCAACCGATGTCTAGCAAGTATCTAGAAGTACTATTGTCAATTATCTACCAGTAGGGCTTAATAATTCAACCATGAAATGACTAATTTGCGCATCCCAATTCATTTATGCCGACCATCTACGCGCTTCTCCCCCAACTGCCGCGTTCTGTCCGCGTGACAGGGACTGTAACGTACAGTGCAACTACGTTCATAATGTCCCTCGGTAACCGTAGTTTGCCATGCAACGTCAATGCCATAGAATTTTGTTAAAATTGTCGAGGACATTAGAACGTACAGTACGATCACCTAATGTCTCTCAGCCCTCGTTCAATGGAAGTAACAAACGCATGCAAAACGAAGACTCCCGATGGACATTAGCAACGTTGTTACACTGTAGTAGTACTGTATAAAGTTTGAGCGAGTGGCGAGACCCGGCGCGCGCGCGCGGCGCTCAGTCGGGGCTGGCGAGGCGCGCCTTCAGTTCCTCGAGCGGCATCACCTCTTCGTCACCCAGTGGCGGCTGCTGCTCCGTCTTCGATTGTTCTCTGAGATCTGTAACGAGATAATTATACTAATTAAACAAAGCCGCGACTTTGCGCTGAAATATTAGTGTCGCGGGGGACTGTCATTGTCACGGCATAGAAAGTAGTGTTTCTATCTGACTATCCAGGCTACAAACAGTAGGCCAAGCACATTTGAGAGCTCCGTAAAGTGTCGTTACGAATAATAATTGTATAAGGAGAATGACAGCGACAATAAAATTTATATATAATCGATTACTTAAATTTCATAACTTTCAAATGTTCCTGCTTGGGCAACACTTAAAACGTCAATGAAAAAGTGAAAAAAAAGGACAGTTGCCTTAGTAGGTACGTACTATATTTTTCAAATATAATGCAATAAGTGAAATCAAGGGGAACCTTCGATAGTATTAAGATACTACTGACAACTAGTGCATTCATTTTCTTTACTTGGGTAGTTGGTAAAATTTTTTTTTGCCAAAAAATAATTATGTACGTGACACGTTAAAATGACAATTGTCTACGAATTAAATCCATTTCCTTAAAAGATGGGCCCTTACTTCTTACGCCAGTTCTTATCGGCGAGTTCGGGTTGAACCGACGCGATGGTAGCTTTTTGTGTTGACATTCCGAGAGTTAACTTATGTTGGTAAAATCTTATTATATCGAATTTAATAATATTTGTCGAAAGATTATAATTTGATCCACACACATTGCGTAGCAAGAATGCGAGAGAGAAACTTAACCTCATGTTTTGTAACCAACTTCCGAAGTAGGTAGTTATATATTTAATCCTAGTTTATATTTTCCTTGATATAAATATGTGTTGCCTGTTACTATTTTTGTGTTACGTAACGTATTTGAACATTTATTTGTACTTAGAACATCAAGTGTCATGTTTGCACTTTTGTACTCTTTCTTTACTAATTGTTAAAACCTTTTATTAGCTTCTCTTTTTTCTATTCGTATGAACACCCCACACCACGTCAATCTGGCCCCAACCTGACTAAGTATCCAAAGAACTTGTGTTACAGGTACCAGACAACAGAAATATATTTAATACTTTTATACTATAAACATATTTAAGATTTTTATTATATTAATACACAAATTTAATACACATCCATGACCCAAGAACACAGAAAACTTTTTGTTCCTTCGGCAGGATTTGAACCTGCAACCTCGAGTTCGAACACTAACGCGTTTAACCACTGCGCTACGGAGGTCGTCAACGTCGAGGTATTGTATTATAACATTGTAAAGCTGTTGGATTTCTGACAATAAATATCTGTTTTACCCACCATGCCAGTGCTGCAGCTGCAGGTTGTAGTGCCAGGCGCGGTCGTGCTCCTTCAGCTGGGTGAACACGTACACGAGCCCGCGGTAATCGTACTCCAGCCCCGAGTACCGCTCGCCGAACAGCTTCAGACCTGGTCGATGAACAATATTATGTCATCAATTCACCAATGAGGTTTCAGAATGGCTTGCTAACTAAAATGCTAGCTGATCGACGATTATCTCCCGGTTTCAGAGACACTGATCATGTCTCTGAAACCGGGAGATAATATCTTAAAAACGAATATAGCGTTCGAGTGAGAAGAAAATGTAAAATAATCTTATATATAAAAATGAATTGCTGTTCGTTAGTCTCGCTAAAACTCGAGAACGGTCGAACCGATTCGGCTATTTTCAGTCTTGAAATGTTCGTGGATGTCCAGGGAAGGTTTGTGTGCTCAACGAAGTGGGCACGGGTCAGCAGCTAGTACTAGTGTGAAATTTTGTCTTTACAATTTAGCTGTCTCCCGCATAGCAATGCAAGCGTGGGAAGGGATACTGCACTACTTTCTACTCCTTCTTCATTCTTCTGATTAATTTCGTTGCGGGTTCCAAGACAGATCTAGCATGTCTCTCGGGTTGCCGTGAGATCATATCGAAGGGTTTTTGAGGTTGGTCAACACTTTCGATTATGGCTACACAACCTGGAGTTGCAGTGGTGAGAAAGTCTATCGTAAATCATTTGTCCTAAATATACACTTACACTTGAGACGGCATATGTGTTGAGGGAGTCGGCCCGTGTGCAAGGGGGAGACGGCGATACTCACTGATGGCGATGGAGCGCAGGTACAGCTTCTCGGCGGCGCGGTGCATGTTCATGTGGTAGTTGTACAGCGAGGCGAGGTGGCCGACGCTCAGCCCCACCTCGTAGTCCTCTGGGCCAAGAAGCTCCTCCTTTATAGCGATCGCTTTGAGGTGCATCGTTTCCGCGTCCTGAAATCACAGAATCAATGATCAAAAACTAGGTATGTGGTTTCTCGTTGAGCGTTGCGATTTGCGCATTAAGCGAGACAGACAGGCAGTCTTAAATTAAAAACCATCTATTGCAGGCTGCATAGGCCCATATTATAAATACCTTACAGACTAACATACATAATATATATACTTAATTACTAAACTTTAACACGTACTGACGGCGACGTGCTACGTAATATGCACACAACACACGTAAAAATTCAGCTGATTTCAAACAGTAAATTGATAGCAACTTACGGTTTGAAATTAGCTATGGATAACAGGAATCTATCAATATAATATTTTTTTTTACAGCTAAGGTCAATATTTTAGGGCTGATGACTTTGAGCCGATTTTAAAAAATATTTTAAATGTATTTTTTACCTTTATAGTAATAGCCAAGAGGTCTCAATATTTTAGGGTTTTTCAGAGTTCGGTTTCAAGGTACATAATAATAAATTACTAGTAAGGTGCCCTAACTTTAAGCCGCTTAAACATAACAACAAGGAGATGTTGAAGTGTTATGCCTTCAAGAATAATTTCTTAAGTTAACAATGATAATGTACCTGGAATTTCTGCATGCTCTGGTACAGGCGGCCGAGGTTGCCGTAGTGTTTGGCGGTCTGTACGTTCTTCTCGCCGAACGCCATGATGGACAGTTCCAGAGCCGCGCGGTGCAGCGCCTCCGACTCTTCTAGAAGACTTGGCTCTGTGAAAAATATTTTAAAAAGTTAATCCTATGATTTTCAAATATTAAGTCCCGATTTCACCAACGCATGTTAGTGTTAACGGCAAGTCAAAATACCATGCCTTCTCATTCGTAGGAATTACGAGAGGAACAACATGATATTTAAAGAAGGATTAACTTTAACATTGCTTGGTGAAACACGCCCTAAGCCATTCTGAACGCTCATTGGTGAACCTTCCGCAACAACTTCACTCAATACATTCAGAAACAGGGGGTAAATCAGTGGCAATTGTAATACTTTTTTCTTTTTATTGTGACATTTGAAAATACATTTTGACGTATGCCTTTGGACTTCCATTGGTTTCTGTTCATTTCCAATTTAATCAAATCGTAATTTCTTTGTTGCTCGTTAAAGTGACATTTCAATTAAATTGGTAGGACATATTCCTACCAATTTAATTTAAATGTCGCTGCAATGCAATTGTTATTTTTATTTACGATTATAATAACTTAGACCTGACAAGAGTATACGAATATTATTATAATAAGCAAATTAAATGTATATAGGTAACATCGTGGGGCACTTGTGACAAGTTATGAAGACTTCTTATATGTACCTTGCATATTCTGTCCGGCGGGCGTGTCTAGTGCAATTTCCTCTAAGATCAACGCTTTGACTCGCTTCGCCGACGCGAGCAGCAAATGATCCCTCGGCACCAAGTTCTATTGATAAAGAATACCGTGTTATAATAATGTTCTTTCCTTAATTTGCGAATGATTATTTATTAGACATTTGCGAATGATTATTTATTAGATTCTTTATTATGATTGTAACTTATTAAAGCGCAAGGAAAAAAGGTTGCCAGGAAATAACGTAAAAACTAAATTTTCATTCACATTTTTTTGGTTGTTTGAACTTAGGGCAAATAACAGGAATGTGATTAAGAATTTGGTTCAAAACGTTCTTTACTTGCAACTGAAACTTTAGTTACAAACTCAAATCAAGTTTACAACCATATCAGCGGATGTTTTGCGCTCGATATTTATCTTGCCCTATTTAACATCGGAATCCAAAACAAACCAAATATTTTGATTAAAATCGAATGGGGTTACCCATTCGATTTTATTTCGCTTTCTTTAAATAACTCACCTCTATAATACGTATCGCTCGTTCCGCATGATCGCGCGCCTTGTAGAACCGTCCCGACGAGTATTCCAGCACGTACAACGCGTACGCGAGATCCTCCTGCGCGGTCGCCACGTGGAGACTCGCCCGCCCGTATACACGCCTCAAATGCGCTAGGGCCTCTTCATACACGCACACGCTGCGTTTTATTGCGTCCACATTGAGTAGATAGAATGCGAGGTCTAGTAATGCGTGCGCGCGGCGCGGGTGTGCGGGCGCGTGCGCGCTGGCCAACGCCACGCCCTGACGTGCGAGCAGACCCGCCGCGCCGAACCGCCGCTTCACGACGCACGCGCGCGACGCGCCGCGCACGCACTCGCCGCGGATCCTGGAAATAGCAACGCTTTACTTAATTTATGGGGATTATACATAAACGAAATAAGTAGTTAAATAAATTTGGGAAACATTTTAGTAAAAATTTTAAAATTACATTTAAATTCTCCAGTAATTTCATCAATATATTCAAAATAAGTTTATTGCGAGTTGAAGAAGCATCTGCCTACATGAATGGTAGGTGCGATTAAGCCTATCAGTAATGTCCTGAGACTGACCTGACGGGTATGTCCGGCGTGAGCATGTGCAGCGCGCGCATGGACCACGCGTGCGCGGCGCTGTAGTCGCACAGCACGAAGAACAACGCGCTGAACTCCTTCAGCAGACGCACGCAGAGCGCGCGCGCACCCCACACCGCCACGCCCGCGCTGTTGTGTGCCATCTCCGGACCCAGCTCCAGTCTGAAATTATATTATAATATGTTTTAATTTCGATTTAATACAGATAGAGATAACCCCCGACACAGATTAGTTCTCGATAAAAATATTTAATCTTTCCCAACAGTACATAGCATAGACTAAGAAAAAGTAAAGCCGGACGATATAGTTGTGACGTCATAATCTATGGATAATCGGATTGAGCGTCATCAAAACATAAATCAATGTTTTGATGACGCTCAATCCGATTGTGGCTTTCGCTCGCTCATGTAGCGCTCTTATTACATGTTGTCACGTCAATTACTATTTTACCACCGCAGCAGCGATGCAGCAGTACAACAGCCGACTACGCGTGTAACAGTATGTATATCTGTACCTGTCGTCGGTGTCGTCGGTCTGAGTGGCCGCGTCACAGGCGGGCGCGGCGGCGATGGGCGCGGCGGGCAGCGGCGCGGCGGCGTCGTCCGGGATGCCCAGCAGCTGCAGCGACAGCGAGTACGTCTGCAGCGCTGCCGGGAAGCAGCAGTACGCCGACTGCGTGTGCAAAAGCCTGGAAATTGAAATATACAATTATGAAAACTGGAATAACTTGTTTTAAACAGGTAATATTGTACGGTGGTTGAGTGTCTGTACAGGAGTAAAAGACAAGTTAAGCTCAATTGGTTTCCAACAGGAACCGATTCAACATAAAATAGGCAATTAATGCATACGCGCGAGTCCAGGTACTAGAGCATAATGAGTCCAGGTACTAGAGCATAATGAGTCCAGGTACTAGAGCATAATGAGTCCAGGAGTTACTAGGGCCCGTATTAATAAAGAAGTCTCAAACCGGGACTCAAGACGGTTCCCCTACTTGAGTACGGTTAGCTTCTCAAGGTGGTATTTGATTAATAGTCAGATCTCAGCTGAAACTTGAACTGGGTTTAGGAACGCTGCCTCAACTAGAAACGTCACCTCACCTTTGAAAACTGTTTTTTTTAAGTTCGTTCACGATGAACAGGCTAAGGTCGTAGACCATACTTCCTAGTTTGAAAACAGAATTTTTTATTATATTACTAGTCAAATACCGTTTCAATATACTTTTAAAAATAGCAGATTTATATTTTGTTATACATTCTTACAAAATTTCATAACTTAAATGTAACATATATTATTCTAGTAGGTATAAATATCAAAAATAAACTTTAGTCTTTATTAATGTAGTGAAAAACTGGTTTTCGTTATTATTGTGGTTAATTACTTAATATTTAGAAATACAATATTCCTTCACATATTATCCATATTTGGAACTAGGAATAAAACTGCGGATTGGCATTCGAAAAAAGTTTTACTGTCTTATTAATATTTCCGCCATAAAAATTTGAAGATTGAAAGTTATTTTGTGATGTTTTGCCGCCATAAACAAAAGAAGAAGAAGAAGTATTGTAACTTTGTAAGTACATATTATTAAAATTAATTTATTAGTAGGTAGGTACCTACAGGTAGACCTGAATAAATTCTAAACCAAAGATTATTATTATCATAAATAGGTTCTAAACTATCTTTTAAAATTGTGTGTCTCCTCTTGAACTTACACTTCTTTAATATACTACCACCAACTCTTAAATCCAACTAGGTAATTCCATTCTGTTTCCTTTTTTCAGATACTGTTACACATAAACATTTGAGCCATGAGTGCTGAAGCAAATTGTATGCACACTAATTATTTATTGTAGATGGTTCATTCCCTGTAGTGTTGATAATCATTTTTAACCAATTTTCAAAAAAGAAGTCAGTACAACAATGGGGTAACATATTAATTTTTGTTTATAATAATAATATAATAAAATATTTCTTAGGAACATGTAATTTTATTTATTTTCATGTACCTACCTACTTTAATATTATTATCATATATTATAGTTGTAGGGTCACCGCTGCTAACCATAACACGGAAGTGTGACAACTCCATTCTTGTATGCTTCACTTAGCCCTTACTTTTTGGAGATCTCCATGTAGAGATTTCTACCTTTACATACTATAGCCTAGACCTAAAGGAGAACCAGCCTTTTCTAATGATGAATATTAATAATATTACTTACACACTACATACTTAAAACTCCCTCACCTATTTAAAATATGCTTTATGACTTAATTAATAATTATTCTATATTGTTATTAAAATATGTACCTACTTTAGGTTCTTAGTAAAAATTCATATTAATTCATAATATAAATCTAAGATACTAATAAGACTTTATTAGCTAGTTATTTTTAACATTAATTGTGTTAAATATTACAGGACTATGTGAGAGGTGGTCCTTTGCAGGACACATGTTTCAATTAAATTAAATTAAATATCATTTATTACAGTAAAAAGTAAACTAACATACATATTAAATATACTTAAGAACTACACTTTAACACGTGCGACGTGCAACGCGCTTCATTGATTTCATGTTTAGAAGTTATGCCTGTGTTTACAGGATATTATCAGTCTAGTTTGTCAACCGAATGAAGGTGTACAGTCTGTGTATAGTCAGGAACAATTACGAGACGTCTGCGCCGTCGCGACGCCGACAAGTCCAAAGAGAATATAATCACTACGTTTTAGACAAGTGTTTCGTGCATTATAATATCCTCTATGCTTTCGTGGTTTCTCCCGGCGAGTGTGGGCTGCTCTCCCTCTTTGTATTCGGGCTAAAATTACATACAAATAAGGGCGTTTTAACGGTCAAGTACTACGCGGTAGATAGATTTGTATCCGAGTTATTTATTCAAGTTAACTTTCAACATATATCTACACGTTTTATATACAAGATAACTTGGACTTTTCTATTTATTTATGATTATTTTTGCTTAAAAAAAGCTATTAGAATTACATCTCGCATTACGAAAATTTGAACTTAACATTGTTATTGTACTTCATCTTCTACTTTTGGCATAAGCCATCAATAGAAACTGCCAACGTCGGAGTGCAAAAAGCATGGCAGTATAGTCGGTTAAAAAGACCTTCACGCGAGTCTCGTGTAAATACAAGCTTAAATAATTTTTAGCTGAATAATTTTCTTAGAGGATATTTCTTAGCCTTTTTTGAATTCTATTATGATTGGTGGATTGGGGATAAGTGTTGAAAAGTGTAAATATTACAATACAGACTTACTACCTGTCATAAATTTAAACTAGACCTATAATTGTTGTCACTTTGTTATTTTATTATATTATTATTGTTGGGTTCCTTTTGACTTTTCTGCGTGTAGCCTTTAGGTATGGACCAGTGAATAATGGGGGCATTATTAATATTGCGCGGGCATTTTGAATAATGTCTAGCTATAACGGGTGAAGTGATCCATTAAAATATAAACTTCATTATTTATCTCATTGCGCAGTCTTTATGATATTTCTACGTGAAAATTGGGCAATTTGATAATAAAACTAAATTTGACGCGGTGCGGGGAGGGAATATGCGTAACACACATTGCCCAATCATATACTGTCATTCAGCGTGCGGCTCATTTGGAGGATTTTGAAGTCCACCCCATGAGCCCCACGCTGAATGACTATTATTACCTATAATATAATATTTTAACCCCCGACGAAAACAGTTTTTTATAAGTTTGACGTGTCTGCGTGTATATTGTACCTATAATAATAATCGCACTCCTACTATGATATTTTTTTTATAATAACCGGGCATTATGTACCTACTTATAACGCATAACTTAATTATTTAGTATAGTTTAGATAATAATAATTTACTATTATTAGCGTTATTAATATTAAATAAAATTTTAAAATGTATTTTGGTAAATTTAGAGGTGTATTAATAAAGATTTGACGGCAGTAGATGCCAAAAAAGCAGAAGAAGAAGAGGAATTGTCAAACTCAAAGAAAAGTCAACATGGCGGAATGTCAACAAATTTATTTTTTTCGATTTTAATTATGTATTTTTAAGCATTTAATTTAAGTCAAAAACTATGGATATGTGTTTTGAAGTGGCAAAATGGCTTTGTAATTAAAACCTCAACCATAAAATTACCATATGCACAATAATCGATGAACAAGATTCTAAAGTTAAGCCAGTTGGACTGTTGTTCCCACAACCTCACAACAAACAATTTATTATTTCTTAAAAATATAGATACCTATAAGATTACCATTATTTAATTATATTTTTTTGAAAAATGAGGCGCAGTGTGCATAAATGATAGAAAATGGGTGCTCATAAAATAAGAAAGTTGCATTAATTAAACACTTAAAAATACAGTAAAAATATTGAATTACTATTCTCCAGGAGGCTTATTAAGTTATTGTTTTAACATGTTTTCATGTTTTCAGATGTTACAAGTAAGCACATTGACAGGCTTCAATGTGCAAGATTTATTTTCAGAATAAAGGTTTCAGAATTAATATTCTTGTCTTAAAGGAAATGCACAAAATCCATGAATCTTCAATCAAAGGCAAATAAAAAAAGTAGCCAGCTGAAGTTAACTTAATGAAAGATTAAAAGGTCTACCATCTATCCAAAACTAATGCAATATTAAAATCTGAACTGAATCAATTTTATGAGCCATTAGGCTCAAAAATATTCTTCATAGTATACTTTATGTTAAGTAACTTCAGAGAAATTAGGTATTTTAAGTAGAAATAAAAAAGTAATAGTTTCAAAAGTTGTTTTATTCTGTATTCTTTCATAGTTATAATATAAATATTTATTAAATAGAATTGCTGTAAAATGATATTCATAAAATAAATTCTATAAGTCCAGCAATGCTAGCAACTTATAAATAATTTCTTTACTCCTTTGTCCTTGGACATTCTCATTCTCGAGTAAGCCTTAGGATTTACTGACATGAGTTGGTAAATGTAAGGAGATATGAAAATTGGTAAAATTTTTCAGGCTTTTGTTAATAGAATTCAATATATTATTCTTTTTAATAAAGGTTTTACCACTAACAGCTAGTAAGAGTTTGTCGGGAATAAAAGAAAGATTAATTCTTTCATATTTTGTTTCAGTCAAAAACATAGGCACCTACATATTTTTATGTAGGCAACAGTAATATTATAGTAGGTAGGTACCAAGTGAATGTTGAAAAAGTGTGAATTGTAAAATCATTGGAGCTTTTACCATTCACAGTTGGTAAATCTTAGGTTTTACTCTTAAGTCTTAGGATTTACCTTATTTGGAGCATTTTCAGTAACATATTGATGCAAGAGAATGAAAATGCTGTAAGCTCCATTTTCTTGCATCAATATACACTTATAAATTACAAAAATCTCTGTATGTGCAAGTACAATTGGCCCTGTATTTGATGGTGTGATATAATATGTATTTGAATCAATTGATTTACTTTGAATCAATTAATTTAACATCTATGAGAGACAACAAAGTGAAAATATGCCAGTAAAATATTGGAAAGAGATGTCTTCAAAATATGAGCCACAACACAATACCTATTGAATTTAAAAGTTTGACATGCTAAATATTTTGCAAACAATGAGCACAAATTAAACATTATCATTTACTTGTTAGCAAGAAAAGACTATAATTATCTGGTTGCTTCACCAGATGGGATACTACTGACTATGATGCAAATTTTTTTATTTATACATTTATAGAGTTGCAATCATTCGTCTTTTACGTTGAAGATGCCCCATTTTTGAATTTGTGTTTGATTGATTGTGTACACTATGTAATGTCCACTAATTATAATTAGTTTCTTCAGACATCCACATCAAAATAATGATCATCTGCCTGAACAGCATATCGATTTTCTGGCTCATAACATATTTCCCACAGAGAATGACGCAAACAGGAATCGTTTCACTGGATGTTTATTGGCAATATTTTTACCATACATATCTAACCTTTCAAGTCTTTTTTGCCTCGCGAATCACCACGTCTTCTGTAAGCTCTGGCAGTCGCCAAGTACTAATACATAAGTACTAATAATCAAGTAGTTTACGGTCGTCTGTATTGTATAACCATGTACAGGTGCCAAAATCGTAGATTTCCGTTTCTTATGTAAAACAAATAACAATAACTAAAACACGTATCAGAAGCCAAGGTCACCAAAGTAGGTACCTACAGGGTACATCAAAATAATAGTTCAAAGAAAAGCCTAGATTAATCATAAAAACAGCTTAAACGTAAAAACAATTTAGGGAGAAAAACACGGAAACACATTGACAACTAGTGACATAATAAGCCTCACTCACCTAAGTTGACGTATCCAAATATCAGTTTGTCGTGTAACGTCACTTTCGTAAGTTGACATATCCAAGTAGCAGTTTGACAGCTGTTGACAATGCTCGCCCCGGCTGAGACACCTTTCTTGAGCTAGGTGCTCAAGTAATGTCTATTAATTCGAACGTCATCTCAAATGCTGTCTTGAGTTTGACGTCTTGGTTGAGATTTCTTTATTAATACGGGCCTAGGACAAAGAAGGCTGATCACCTGATTATCTGATGGAAAATCCATGTGTCAGATGGGCGTGTAAAAAGTCAGTCTTGCGCCTCGCCAGTCGTGTCGGGTAAAGTCCCACTGGGTCATGAGAAGAAAAGGAAGCGAAAGAGTGTCCTTGTGTAGTGCGCACACATTTGGGCACTATAAAAATGAGTCCTGCGTAGCTGGCCTGGGTTCAACACTAAAAACGGGGTGGGAGCTTATACCTGTGGCAGCACTCGAGCGTGAGCCGCTTGTAATAGGTGGAGGGCGGCTGCGCGCGGCACAGCTCGAGGCAGCGCGTCAGTACGCGCTCCGCGTCCGGGTACCAGCCGGCCTCGTTCAGGAAGCCGCCTGGAACGTAGGGGAACATCTGGTTATTGATCTGAGGGCTTAGCCAGCGAGAACAATATATATTGCCTGTACTCGCCACGCTCGACAGGTGGGTTGGCGAGCGAAGTTTTGAGATCATAACAATGTCCGCGGTACAGCCCATTTCTGATATATAATATATGCCCACTGCCGCCTTTTATGACACCATAAATAAAGATGGTTAAAAGCTATACTTACCACACGGACAAGCCAGGAAGTACAATGTCGAAACGGTGCAGTAGAAACGATTAAATTTTTGGTGACGACTTGCTTACTGGTTTTTTTATAAATAGTTAACACATTTTCCATAAAGCGCTCTACTTGCTGTCACCCCCACCATCATAATGAATCTCTCACCGAGCCTCAGCCCCAGCTGTATGACGGTGCGGCGCGGCGCGGCGGCGGAGGCGGCGGTGTCGCAGCGCGCGAGGTACGCCCGCGCCAGCTCCTTCGACAGCATAGACCCATGCTCGATCACAGCCTGAAAACATTGCGACATCATGGTTCAAATAGGCCTTCGCCAAAGGCAGGTTCTCTAGCTGATATATAATTATACGTAATTAATAGGAATTTGGGTAAAGACCTTCTAAAGGTGACGGATAAGTGAATCCGGTATTTTTATTATATCCTGAATTAAGTTAGAGGAACCCCACGTCACTGGACTAGGAAGTAGGACTACTAGTTAATCCTCCGTGATAGGACGGAAAAGGCCACAACCTGAGGAGAGCTGGATACAGTATACTAGCCGACGGTAATTTAACAACTCCTGCAGATTGAGCTAGCTGTAGCCTTTTATCGGCATGATCTTACCGATTAGATCAGTTGGAAGTTAAAATAGACCATGACCGACCACCAGAACTGCAGCGTGGATCAAACCTGTAATGTCATGCCGTTAGGACGATTGGAAGTATGGTGTAAGGCTTTTAATATTGAACGGTTCGTTAGTAAATAAGGTACTGCGAAATTTCACCGGTGTCACAGATTATGCATAATATCAAATTACTACGGGTGAAACATTGTAGGTGTTGACCACAGCACCCATGCAAGTGCGGCCTTATAGTGACAACTTAATACCTGATTATGTCTTACATTGTAATTAACACGTAGGAGGTAGGTGAGAATTTCATTTATGTAACATGGTTACGCATGCAGTGCAGTTTCAGTAGCGAAGGCTGGTTCTCCTTGAGGGAAGTTCTAGTCTACAAAACAAGATCTTAGCCTGTATGTGTGTTGTGTGTAGTGTTCAGAGGCGAGTAAAGCCAAGAAGAAGATAGTAATAGAGTTATAAGAACACCAAGCCCCCTAATTCAGTCTGAATGTGCCTTTACTTTTTTATCTGTTTCGAAGGTATGTAACATCCCCATTATGTCTTCTTACTTACGAGACTATTTAGAGGTTGAGGGTTAAGCCTTTACCTCTAAATAGTCAACCAACACAACGATAAAGAAAATACCAACTGTATTCAAAGACGCGAACTCAAAGTGTGGGGTCTAAAGAGGCCGCTCTATTCTTGTTGAGAATTGCCGCTTATGAATTGTATCCTAATCAAATTATGGCGGTCAAGTGGCCGATCGATACGACCTTTGAAGTGATTCACAAACAAGAATTGAACGAGAATAATTGTCGAAAGCTTCCTTTTTATTCCTCAGGCTAGGCTGAGAGCTTGCTTAACTAACTACAATTAATACCCTTGCAATGGTCTCTTTAGTGGTGAGCAATAGTAGGCTCTTTCATCTTCTTTAGCAGCAGAGCATGCATCATATATAGGAAAATTATCTAAAATGCCAAGGTTAAAAAGAATACGGGCCAATGACCAGGATAAAAAAAAACCTCGTTCATAGTTATTTTGAACAAATGCCAGGAAATGAGAGGAAAAGAATACAACAAAATTAAAAATATTTGGCACGAACAATTGATTTTTATGGAGAAGAAGGATTAAAAAAGCATACCTACGTCATAATAGCTTCAACATTTGTACCAAATGACCACCATGTTGTATGCAAACATGTATTAAGTATACAGTGCGTTATGCGAGTATATTATGCGAGTTCGCACAACGCCTTTGAAGTGTCGTCGCGGGCGTGCGTCGCATGTGTAATCACGCAATTTTATTTTAATGCACGTATCCGCGAGCGTCGCGTGAATATGTGGCTTTAACAAGCTACTGAGGCGTCATTACTCGAGATAATTATAATTACCAAGTTTCGATTTCGACCTCCTCAACGTGAAGAGAGTTAAGCTCTAGAACTCTAGCCTACCCACCTACTGCGAATTTTTAAAATTTTAATGCATTGCATCGTTAGAACATTGTGTGTACTTCTTTTTACTGCCGAGTGCTCTGTGAGATAAGGAACAGGAAAATCCATAGTTTTAATTAGACTCTGGATTGTTTGAAGTATTTTTGTTTGTCTTGTGAAAACGAGGCATAAGTTGCTTTGAACTGTATAAGACATACGAAAAATGTAGTATTTATCTGAAGTTTGTGCGTTTATTATCTTTTTTATTTGATGTAAACTATTTATGTAGATTTTAACTAATTTGCAGTCATCAAAAACAATAACTACACACACAGGCGACAACACTCGCTCATCATCAGCTCATTCACCTGGAAGCACTGCAGCAGAGGCAGCTGGTTGCCGGAGAACCGCAGCAGCCGCTCGAAGGTCTCCAGCTCGGACAGCTCCGCGCCCAGGATGCACAGCTTCCGCTCCTGCAGCATCTGCAGGGTAGGGGCACAATGAGTAAGTGGTGAAGTACAAGGAATAACATAATATGTTATTAAATGTACTGTAGGTTCTTGATGGAAATAATAATAAATATAATAAAAATTGTTTATTTTCTCACCACAAGAATTACAATACAATATTTTGAAAAATCACACAGTTTACATAGAGTTTGTGGGAGACTGGTGCCTAAACTAGGCGTGGCCTGTATTTCAGGACACCAGAACCTCCGAACAATAAACATTTCAAATAGTTGTTGCTGTATACGCAATAATAATACACTAATTACTCGCACATATGATATAATTACTACACCTGATGATGACTTAGTCGAAACCGGTCGTGTATTTCAATAAATCTTATGGTTAACAACTAATAAAGTGGAGAAAGTGCAAGTAATTTGTGTATTATTACTGTGTACAAGGAATAAGTTGAGGAATAATTTGTTAAGTTGTGAGGAAGAACGCAAGCAAGTTTGAAACCATCATCACTTACGAAAAAAATAGGATTCTGTGTAAGTTTCGTTAAGTGACATAAGGATACGCTTGTCATTTAGCGAACCTTATGTCAAATCCTACATATTTTTGTTTTCGAGCTTCGTAAGCGATAATAGCAATAGTATCTTGAATTAAAGGCCCGGACACTGAATAACTAATAATAATAAATAGTTTATATATTTTAAACATTCTATGGTATTTGATATAATGTTCAGTAAGTGACATACAGGTTCGCTTGTCATTTAGCGAACCTCATGTCATATCCCATACATTTTTGTTCTCGAACTTCGTAAGTGATTATAGCGATGGTATCTTGAATGGACCAGGATACTGAATAACTAATAAATCAATGGTTTATAATGTTTATATATTTTTATGTATGGTATTTGACATAAGCCTCATCAAGTGACATACAGGTTCGCTTGTCATTTAGCGAACCTCATGTCAAATCCCATACATTTTTGTTCTCGAACTATATAAGTGATTAGCGATCGTAATCTTAAATTAGGGGCTAGGTCACAATATAACTAATATTCAATAGTTTTACATAAACCATTGATTAGTTATTCTAATAATATGGGGGTTAAGTGTGCACATATTATTTATGAAATCATTCAAACGCAAATATATCATTTCTTGTTGTAAAATAATAGAACCTAGCCTACATATAGGGTAAATGCCATAGGTTAGTGGTTACTGCTACAAAAGCGGCGCAGTGATTCACGGTCGAAGCAGCAATATTGAAACAGGTTTATTTAAATATATACAAGCCTGAATGTAATCTATAAATAATTCATACAAATTATAATTATAACGGCAGGTAGGTATGCGATTTCGCCTTGTGCTATTGCAATAATTAAATGATTATTATCACTACAATAATTGCATGTATTGTGCCATTTCTTATGAAATATTCAGCTATTTATTATTTTTTAATTTATTGCACAGAATAAAAAGATTTTTTACTATGTGTAATCACTCAACATTGCTTGTGATCAATTTCACGTTTACCGCAACTCTCAACATTGCTTGTGATCAATTTCACGTTTACCGCAACTCTCAACATTGCTTGCGATCAATTTCACGTTTACCGCAACTGTCAACATTTCTTGCGATCAATTTCACGTTTACCGCAACTCTAAACATTGCTTGCGATCAATTTCACGTTTACCGCAACTCTCAACATTGCTTGTGATCAATTTCACGTTCACTGCAACTTTCAACATTGCTTGTGATCAATTTCACGTTTACCGCAACTCTCAACATTGCTTGTGATCAATTTCACGTTTACCGCAACTTTCAACATTGCTTGTGATCAATTTCACGTTTACCGCAACTCTCAACATTGCTTGCGATCAATTTCACGTTTACCGCAACTGTCAACATTGCTTACAATAAATTTTACGTTTATCGCAACTCTCAACTTTGATTTCAATCATTACATTCCAACCATCCAATAAAAAATAAAAACCATCACATTACTTCCAATCCATTTTCAATTTAACAGCAACTCTCAACATTTCTTGCAAACAATTTCAAGTTCACCGCAACTTTCAACATCACTTGCAACCAATTTCACGTTTACCGCAACTGTCAACACTGCTTTCAATCCATTTTCATGTTTACCGCAACTATCAACATTGCTTACGATCAATTTCACCCTAACCGCAACTGTCAACATTGCTTGTATTTTACGTTTATTTTACGTTTACATAAATAATATTGCGTCTGGCAGCTACTGGCAGTGTCAAGTACGACGAGACGACTCCCGGGTCGCGGGTCACGCTGCACGTGCTAAACGCGTGACCCACTGACCCGGCACCGAGGCGACCCCACATCTTCATCTACCACTATTGCATGGGCTTAACTGATTGTTGGCTTATTGTTATTTTCCAATCTTTACATTTTAAAGTAGTAGGACAACGAAAAAATCTGTTCAGTTAACGTCCATTTCCCAGAAGTGATTCAATATTTCAAATCACATTTAATATGAATGAATGAGGCTGAAATCATATGATGACATTTTAACTCTACATTACGAACATTACGAATAGAGTATAAACAAGATCCAAGTAGACTCTATTACTTAGGATTATGTTAATTATTATCGTCGTTTATTATATACTTTGTGACAACGTCAAAGTAAAAATAAGTATTATACAGGGTGTCCCAAAAATCAACGATAAACCTAAAACGGGTGATAGGCCAAGTCATGACAGTTATGAGAAAAATGTGAAAAAAAATCTTTGTCATGTATTTTTCACATTATAAGGACTTTTAAAAATATCGGAAAAACTGACACCCTGTGATGGTCTTTCATGTCCTAAGACTACAAATATTACTTTTTTGTGTTTTTTTTTTCGGTATTGTAGTCATGACTAACCCTTCTGTAAATCACAATTCATAATTTAAACATACCTGCCTCAGTTTTCAATAAAATGGTGTGTTTTGCCCAAGATTAAATTCAAAATAATTACTACACACAACTTTAATCGTCTGTACTGTAAAAAAAAATTACTACAGTATTTTGGCAAGTAACTTTAAAAGATGGCGCATTTAATCTGGATTCCAAAATGGTATGATACTTGCTGGATTACTTCTTTGTTGAGGAAAAAAAAATTTTTTTAACGGAACCGGATGTTAGGCCAACTCTGTTTAAATTTTTAAAATGTTGGTATTAAGTTGTTATGTGACGACGATGAGTGACGTCATCTTGTCTAGAGTGAGCGAGACAGACAGTGACGCTAAGTGCGAGTGAGATAGATAGTGACGCCAACCCGACAACACAGTGATGAACGTGCAAAACTGCAGTACGTTACGATCTTTCGTTCATTGCGCATCTTTCTGTATCCGTATTGACTTCGTACTTACAACTGTGCTTCTGTTTATTGGACTTGATTTGCTTTGTGATTTGGTTTTATCTGCCCCGTTTCTGACGACCCTGGACTTGTTTTATTGTCGTATCTTCGGTTGTAGTGTGTGATTCCATTGTAGTGTGTTATCATGCCATCTCGATACAGGTGTAAACCAAACCCCCCGATATAGCGCAACCGGCGGCGGCGCGGCGTCAGTCAAACTACTCAAACAATTAGCAAACTAGTTAGTTAGCGGCCGGGCGATAAGGCGCGGTAATCACACCACTTGACCTTGTGCCGTGTAAACGTAGCTTTAGACACACGTTAATATAAACTAAGACTATCAAAATATAGTTAACTTTTTTCTCAACTTAGAAATAAAAGATTTCAGTGACCCGCGAATGGTCCAAGCAGTCAGCTAATTATGAATTACAGATAAGAACACTCCAACACAGATTACTAAATAGTTACTCCAATCACGTCAGCTTTAAATATATCAAAATCAGTCTATTCTTTTGTCAGCTACTATGACCACAGAAGACACGTCAAACTTATACATATATTATACTAAGCAGTAAGCGCAAGGATGAGAGCTGAAGAACCGATGAGATGCAGTGATGACAAGACCGGCAATCCATACATCTGTCTCGTGATGATAATGAGCGCACATATAGTATATTAAATCGCCTCCGTGGTCTAGTGGATCAGAGCTTTGCTCTCGATCCGGAGGTCGTGGGTTCGATTCCCGCGTTGGAACAACAAAAAATGTTGTTAACAAGTTTGGTTAGGACAATGCAGGCTGATCACCTGATTATCTGACAAGAAAGTTGATCCATGCGTCGGCATGTGAAAAGTCGGTCCTGCGCCTACGGGGCATAGTCCCGGGGTTTTGATAAATTGCCCTAACGACATTGTGTGGTACTTAGTCACTACTCAAAATCGTGACCATCCAAAATATTTATTAGAACTTTTGAATCATGTAATTCGCAGACGATAATTTTCCTGCTCTCTATGCTTTATTTACTTCGATACTCGACGGTCGCCGGTCCACTCATCCACTTTCATCAAAACTGAAAGTGAAAGGTTCGAATTTAAATTCATTTTAGAGACTAAATTCAAATATTTTGTCTATGGTCTTATTGAAGAGTTTCCGCGGCCTTACACAAAAACTTCGTGAAATAAAGTGAGTGATAGTATCGAAGGTGCATAAGAGTCTAGGACTCTAGGTCTTTTGTTCGTCAATATATTCTGCAGCTCCTCTGAAGTCCAGTTCTTGTATCTTCAATCTCATTAATTAAGAGGAAAGATTTGTTTCTGTAACTACTTACGGCGCCTATTGCAAACGAAAAAAAAAAGGAATTCTGGAACGAAATTTGGCACAGACATAGGAGTAGACCACTGGGACTGGGAGGTCTACTACACGTTTGAAGTTTAGTAGAATGCCATTTTGTTGCTGTGGGGTTTGGACTGTATCAAAGCTTATATTGGACTAGCTGTGCCAGCGACTTCGTTCGCGTGTTTTTTGAGTAACTTAAACCGTTTACGCAGCGCACGCAACGAAAGTCCCCAAATGTGAATAATTTTCCCCGTTTTTGCAACATTTCTCACTGACGCTTCGCTCCTATTGGTCGCAGCGTAATGTTATATAGCATAAAGTCTTCCTCTATAAATGGACTATCCAACAAAAAAAAGATTTTTTAAAATCGGACCAGTAGTTCCTGAGATAAGCGCGTTTAAACAAACAAACAAACTCGTCCGCTTTATAATATTAGCATAGATCAGATTAGCAGGAGCGACCTGTGCCTACTGTTTACCATTAGACCGTCAACCTACTCGTTCGGTGAAAAGATAGATGAAGAAAGATTACGTAACATTAGATATTCAAATAATAAGAAGTTGTATGTGCAACGTAAACAGGCGCAGTACAAGGTCGCCGCCAGCGCCAAGTTTCCCCAACCTTTGTGGATCTATTTCAGTACTGCGGTTATGTAAAAACACGCTAATCGCCAATATTCGGCAAAACGCGAGAGCCAAATTAAATATTATAGTCATTAAAGGTCACGGTTTAGATCGCTGACATATAATTTGGCCGCTTTTTAACTTTATTCCGTGTTCAACCCCTTGATGATCAACAACCGTCCTGCGTTATAATATAAAGACGATGGTAGGGGACCTAAACTGTATTCTACCTTCGGTTAGAATCTACATACTTGAACTGATAGGTACCTGAGATGAGTTGAACTGGTGGTAGCCTTATTTTGTTGACTTTCCGAAAAAAGGCCGTTTGTTTCATTTGGAAATAAAATATTTAGAATTTCATAGTACGACGACGGGTAGAGAATCTAAAACCACCAAGTGTTGAAGATGGAATAAATCCATTTTATAGTCTGGTTAGCATGTAGGACGGTCCCCGAAAATTACAAAGTGTCATTCTATTCAGGGTATTATGTACAAAGTTTAAAGAAACTAAAAAACTAATAAAACCAAAAGGCATATTGCAAAAGTTATAAACAATTTATTACAACAACAAGTAAGGTTATTTTTGTAGGTATATGTCAAAAACTCGAAATTCAAAATATTTTATTTCCAAATGAAACTTTACAAGCTTTTTTCGGAAATTCAACAAAAACGGCTACCACCGCGGCACCGGTTCAACCCCAGTCCGCCGAAAGAAACTCAGATGGGGCCATCAATCAATCAAAACTTGTTATTATTTTTTAAAAATGTATACAGAATATCTTAACAATGTAATAAATAAATCGTAACAAAAGTCAGAGTACATAAAGTACATTACAATACCCATGCATCTACCCATTATAAATGAATAAAGCATTATAAAACAATAAAAAAGTTAGTGCATTAACCCTTTAAAAGCACAACAAAGTCACAAATGACATTCAGTTGTTTATTAGCCTGTTATGTAACCGTCTGCGGGAGACATAGCTGCAGCTGATGCCAATTACCGACGCGACTCAACAATGTTGTTACCAGCGGTGACAGCCTCGTAATGCCTTTATTAAAGTTTAGAGCTTGGTTCGATTCACCCGTTGAAGCAACAGATAGCACCGTATTAATAAAGAAGTCTCAAACTTACTCTTCCTTCTTTTTACTCACATAACTCATTGGGACCCTTGACCGGTCCTCATCATCAGGTGAACGCACCGAGGCACCGCCACAATGCAATCACCTCATTGCCTGTCAAAAAATATGATCTAAGCCTCGGATGGGCATGCGCCTGTTTTCTCTCTAGTCGTGTGGGGTAACCGACCCACTGGGTTATGTGAGTAAAGGAAAGAGTATCCTTGTGTACGGCTTGGGCACAATAAAGATATCCTGTGTAGCCGCAGCGTTTCCACAGACATTGTTATTATTTTAAACTGCGCTCGTCAACTTGTGCGTGGCGTGGATACTGAAGAGTACAGGCAAATACCCCATACCCCCATTTTGGGGTGGCTATGTCTAGCAGTGGACGTCATAACTGAAACGACGACGATATACGGAGCTAAAATCCCTCCACCAACCCATGGACCCATTAACCGATCGTGGTTATACTAGTCGAAACGTAGTGTAAGGTATTCCCTTCAGGTGCGCAAATCGCGATTCCCTACAAGTTATTTAATATCGGGGCTGGAGAAATTTATTCGCGTAGGCTAACGCACACTCGTTCATAACTATCAATCGATACATCGGCACTTCAACAGTCACGCTGGTCGCGATGCTAATCTCCCGACCCAGTTACACAACGCACCCTTGACCGGTCCTCATCGTCAGGTGAACGCACCGAGGCACCGCTACGGCGCGTTTCAATGTAACAGCCATCGAAAACAAATGAATCATGTGTTTATACAACCGGATAAAGCGCTGGTAAATGAGGGCATACTAACTGGGTGTTTGTTAAGACTTCGGCCGAATATTAAACGCTAATTAAAGTTATGTGCCCTATTCAGTGTGCCACTTTCATGCTTGGGGGATTGACAAGGATAGCATGGAAATTGACCTTAACAGCCGCATACAGAAAGGCTTATTAATATTAGGAGCTCTTCTATGTACAGTCTGTCACAGTCACTGCTTGGCGGAGGAACGAGTACCGCAAACCTAAAGCTATACTGGTAAAAAGAATAAAGAGTGCCCGCCCATGCATACACATCATAGATCAACATTTTTTAGCGATGATATTTGTCAATTTTATACCCAATGGGGTTAGCATCGAATATAAAGTTAGATACTTGTCAAATTCCAATCCAATTCCAATGCCGAGCTATTCAACACCTGGGCCACGATTCAAGAGGCCATCGCTATTATCCCTTACGAAGTTCGAAAACAAAAAATAAGGTTCGCCAAATGACAAGCGAATTCGTGTGTCACAGTGATAAAAGCGATGGCATCTTGAATCAGGCATTGTTTTTTAATCCGAGAAAATTACATTACGCATCCCGCGGTAGATGGCATGGGACTCCTACCGCGGGCATGTGGGACTCGCCGCGTCCAACGAGATGGTGAACCTGGCACAGCCTCTACCCACTAAGCACTCGGCGACACTCCTGGAACTTGGCAGTGATGCTGTTGACGGAGTCTCGGGGATTCACATACATATCCACCAGTGGCGTGGGGTCTGTTAACCCCAAATCCTAACCGAACAGGCTGGGGCTTCCCTCTGAAGGAGAACCACCCTTCGCCCCCAGGGCCTTACTTTCCAAACTGAATCGATTTTGATTCAGATTTGATCGTGCCGCGTACTCCCGAATAAATTGACGGTTGTTTATTTCGATTTTCCGTCGGTTTTCCGTCGTTAGTATAAAAGGTTAAGAAGGTTTTCTCTATCCTGATTATTTTTAAAATAATCCACCAAATGAAATACCAAAATCCGTTGAGATCGAACTGATTCGATTCTCGATTGTGTCGGGAGTAAGCCTGCTGATATACGTGATATGATAGGCGTACTGGTTAACGTACTTTTTGCCCTCTATAGCTTCAAGGTAAATGATGGATGTAGACGGCGAGTGATATACTAAACAATTCCGTGCCGCACGCCGCTACGTGACGGGCTACGCGTATCTGGCGGCCATTCAGCAATCGGCAAACGACACGAGGAAAACGCCTATGTATTATGGATGCACAAGAACATTGTATTTTTTATGTGAATACAAATGATCAACGAATTCAATAATTACACGGACGGACGGAATGGACAAACCTTACGCACGAAAATCACAATATAATCGCTTTCTATTGGTTCTCGATAAACACATTTCTCGCAACGCAAGGGAACATATCCGGAACCGGGCAGCAGCGTTTCAGCCGACAGTGTCATCGGAAAACTGGCGCTCGCTAATCCGCTTGCCATGTGTGGCGAGTGTAGACAAATACCTCTCCTTAAAATACTTTGGGGGAGGCTTATATCCAGTAGTGGACGTTATAGGTGAAATGCTGATGAAAGTAACAAAAGAGTTTATCCGATGATAAACATGAAAACTCTTCGTGAATGAGAGTAGAGCCTTATGGTGTTAACAAAATCCACATCAATCTAGAACAAACCGCTGCTGCGCTGTGAACAAGCCTCCACTCGCTGTCACAATGACAGCCCGTGTGCAACTGTCACCCGCGCTGCGCGTGCGTTCGGCGGTTGTGCAACAGTTGTGTCACTATCTGGCCGCTCCACTTCCTCTATCGCGCGAGTCAATGACACGCCCGCTTCACAAACGCCCACTAAACTTTACACTCGGCGCGGGACAACTAGAACGTGCCTAGTAAACTGGGGCGCGCGGATCGCGGCCTCGGGTCTTTTGTCTTGGAGGGCGAAAAGGATCGTTCTGGCCTACAGACAATGGCCTTGAGCTTTTAACCCTCAGAGGGCGAAAAGGTTAGTTCTGGGCCCAAAGATCATGGCCTGGGGCCTTTTGTGTCTCGGAGGGCAAAATGAAAAGGTTGGTTCTGGGCCAACAGATCATGGCCTGGGGCCTTTTTTATCACGTAGGGCGAAATGAAACTGTTGGCTCTGGGTCGACAGACCATGGCCGCCGGTTTTTGCTCCGTCAGAGGGCGAAATGAAAAGGTTGGTTTCGAGTCCACTGACTTCAGAGGACAAAATAAAGGCCGGTTGTAGCAATGCAGATCATGGCAATGGACCTTTAGTCTCTCAGATGGCGAAATTAAAAGGTTGGTTCTGGTCCCATACATCTTGGCAACGGGCCTTTAGCCTCTCAAATACGCGAACCTTTTTCGTGGATGATTCTGGCTCCCTTATATTTTTAAGAACGAATATTTCATAATATTAACTTTCAGCTACTACAGCTTGAAAGGCGTTAAACCAGGACTAATTTAAACCAACGTGGTGGCGGCCTCGTACTAATGACAATGTTTATACAGGTGTACCGTCATACCGCCATGAAGTGCCATGAAGTGCCTGAGACTTATCAAATCAGCCATTACATAAATTCATACAAAACTACAAAAACACCACTATTTCTGAACTTTAACTGTATGCTTTACTTACTAGGTTTTCTCTTTGCATTCATTATTCGTCAGAAAAAAACTATATAGACCAGAACAAACCAGCTTATCAGTGTGTATTTTTTTTTATAAATATGGGGGCTAATATATTTCTAGAACATAACAGCATCTCGAATGAAAACCGCTGTGCCGCTAACACCAATAGAACGCGGTACAAAAACCAAGTGGTACAGCGGGCCACCCGGTTAGCAGGGCCTAGAATGCTAGAATGCCTACCTACATACCTAGAACCTAGATACCCGGCGAACGCGAGTTACATACAAACCACGCTGTTATATCACAACGTACGTAAGACCGACTTATGTACCAAATGTCCTAGAATGTTGCACGGTTACACCAATTATTTAACTTTCAACTTCCAGTGAGATTACCCATATTCAAAGGTCAGAAGAAACAAATATTTTTTATGTACCCCCTCGAATTGTGCAAGTAATGATAATGAAATTTAGCTTAAAACACCCGCGATCACGTTAGCTTTCAAACAAAAGACTATCAAAGTAGGTATATCCATTTGTGTTTAAAAAACTTCCGATCCTTCCAGCCTCAATACAGCAAAGCATTATAAAAACTTAAAAACACCTTTCTTTGCTAATATCAGCTGTTATCTACACGCACATTGCCATATAATCCTCCATAAGTTTCCTAGAAGACTGTTGCCGTCATACGCAAAATGGCGCGGGTCCTATATTACTGCCACTATAAGACGGCAACGCTATCGAGACCTTATAGTCTCTGGTTTCCTAGGATCCACTATAGGATTGTAGCAATTACTGGTGTAGGAACATTTGGAACTAATAAATCTGCTTTGCCTACATCTGATCTTGATGTAGGCGAAGCAGATTCATTAGTTCTTGATTACTCGTCTGCCTGTTTCTTCGGGAGCTGATCAACCAACACAGGGTTAATAATCAGCTCATGCTAAACTCCCACTCCACTTTCTGTGACTGGGTTAATGTGGTGTGCCGCACTCGACTAGATGACGAATACGATCATTCAATGATGCACTGTGTGTCGTGATCTTGCAACAATAAGGAAGTCCAGTGCAAACTCGAAATGACGAGTATCATTAGATGTGGTGAAGTCATAATTTATAAATACAATTACTATTATATAACATACAAATACAATAAGCAGTTAATATGCTAAAGAGCTAAGGCACGGGAGCTCTAGCAGATAAGAATTTTAATTGGGCATAGGTTAAGACAACAAAATAGATCATAAAAATATGTATACTTTGTCCAAAGTTAACTCGATACTTTTGGTAAACAAAATATATTGCCTGTTTTTCCAGGTGTTCGGCTAGGAACCAAAAATGTTGAACTGAATGTAATAAATTACTTTAGGTATCGGCTGGAATTAGATTTAACCCCCTTTAACAAAATATATAAGTAGAGGCCTCCGTCATGTGAGGAATACCTTGGTGTTCAAAATGTTAAGTACAGGCCAAGCAAGCCATAAGGGTTTGGCCTGCCGTTGATACATCACTCATTTAAATGACATATTTTTTTACTATGGGTCAACTCTTAACCAATTTTCTCAGACATTTGTCAATCGCTCAAAGACCCTAAGGGCGTGTTTCACCAAGCAATGTTAATGTTAATCCTTCGTTAAATATCATGTTGTTCCTCTCGTAATTCCTATCAATGAATGAGAAGGCATGGTATTTCAACAAGCCGTTAACACTAGCATGCGTTGGTGAAATCGGGACTAAGAATTATTAAGCAACCTGTTATACTAAAACAGTCGGGGTTAACGGTACCTGAAGAAGTTGGTGAAAATAGTCAACTCGAAAAGGAGTTAAAACCAAATAGTTGAGACGAGAGTTTCCTTTAACGGCGTTCAGTTACATAAGGTCAGGCGCTTATATGGAGACCATTAACACCGTTCCACGTGGAAAAGTGGACAAAAAGAACCAAATAGAGTAAGGAGTTCTCACAAACATTGCTTAGATTAGAAACTTTATCTCCTACCAGAAAGTTCCTTTCATGGTGAAACATTTTCGATTCGCAGTATGGTTCGTTTTCGCGAGTGTGCAGATTTTAACTGCGACTGCTTTACTAGTTCAGATTAAAGATTGATTGGCAAATGAAGACATTTGCACATATTTCATGTTCTGGCTTCAATTTTATCATGTATTTCTTCTGATTCTAGGACCCCAACATAAAGTTGTTCACATTTAAAAGTGAAACGAAACGTTGTTTTATCTGTCAAATAGGTTCTCAAATAGTGAGGTTGGGTTTGGCTCAATACAATTTCACATTAATCAGGTCACCTTCAGATGAGAAGGACGTAACACTTGCATCTACAGTAAAAAACAAACATCTATTGGAGAGGCCCACACAAATGCACTTTCAACCTACCTAACCAGTCGTAACTACAGCAAGCGACTGAAGAGGAAAGATATCCTTCAAAACAAAATAATAATATTATTAGAGACTAGCTGTGCCCGCGACTTCGTTCGCGTGGTTTTTGAGTGAGTTAAACCGTTTGTGCACCGTACGCAACGAAAGTCCCCGAATGTGAATAATTTTCCCCGTTTTTGCATCATTTCTCACTGACGCTTCGCTCATATTGGTCGCAGCGTAATGTTATATAGCATAAAGCCTTCCTCTATAAATGGACTATCCAACAAAAAAATATTTTTTCAAATCGGACGAGTAGTTCCTGAGATTAGCGCGTAACAAACAAACTCTTCCGCTTTATAACATTAGTATACATGCACAGAGGTGAAACCACTCTACGCTTCATACATTTCACCTGATTTTGTGTTAAGGACCCTGTGATTAATGCTGACAATATGAATATCTATCTCTATCGGGCTAATTTTAAGTAAAATGAGAACAATAAAAACTATATTATGTTTATTACTCTGTCCAAAATTATGTATAATGTCTGATATAAATTAAGTCTTTGGTTATGCTAAAATGCATCTGATATTAAAAAATTAAAAATACTTTATAATGCTCAATTTATACTTGGTCCATTATGCATTACTGATTGCAGATACTAGATACAAAAACCGTAAATGCGGTCGAATTTCAATAATTTGTTTACATCAAAGTTCTATTTCCCCCATTCTGTGTGACGTGGTAAACATGACGAAAACGTTACCAATCAATAGCCGATAGCTCGCCCCGATAACGCCACCGTGCCAAGGACGCAGGGCGTTCACTAATTACTTCTTATCTCCTCCGTCGAGACGCCAGTGCCCGCCATATCCCGAGAGGAGAGATGGTACTTTAGAAACACCACTGTCTAGAGCTCTAGAGATATCCAAAATAAATATTTGTAAAATCTAGCTGAAAGTATAAGCTTGGGTTGTATTTATTTATATGATTATATATTAGCTGACCCGTGCCCACTTCGTTGATCATACAAACAGTTTGTGATGAAATTTTCCATATTTTCTCACGGTTTAAACCTACCCGGGACTTCCACGAATATTTCAAGACCAAAAATAGCCAAATCGGTACGTTCTCGAGTTCTAGCGAGACTAACGAACAGCAATTCATTTTAATACATAAGAAGAAGATGTATTTATGTACATAACTATGTACTAGGTAGGTATGTAACGGAATCTTTAGCATAATTTTCACCAATTTCCGTAACGTATCAAGAAGGACCACTGACAATGCAAGCGTGTTTTTGTAGTTTTTTTTATTTTTATTTTTGTATATCTCGTCCATTTTTGCTCCCTCGTCTGTTCGCACCTTTTTACAGCGCCTGACCTCTAAAATACTTAACTTGTTGACCAAAATACTTGAATTGTAATCCTTTAAAGTTAACAAATATTTGCTTAAACCTAAAGCATTGGGTAAAGAATACAATCAGGATCGTTGAACTAAAAAGTACTAACACTTGTATGCTAAGGTTGAATCACGTTTAGGTTTAGGCCTTCAATAACAGCTAGAGACTCCTTATGCAACTTATTCGGAGAAATACGAATGCCGCGTTTTGACTCGCCCGTGCTAGGTCCCTAAATTGTGCTAGGGCAGATCGTTTCGATGTCCATCGTCTTTGCAACTATGCTCCCGTCCTCAAACTAAAAGGCTAGGTTAGGCCGCCTTCTCTTCTATATATTTAATAATTGCTGTTCGTTAGTCTCGCTAAAACTCGAGAACGGATTCGGCTATTTTTAGTCTTGAAACATTCGAGGAAGTCCCGGAAAGGTTTAAACGGTTCATCACAAACTGTTTGTATGCTCAACAAAATGGGTGAGCTAGTATTTTATACTTTTATGTTATTTGTATTGACCCCCCCTGAGGGTAAAAGCCTCCGAGGTGCACCACGGCAATGTTTAACTAATCGTTGACGCATACTCGACCCTTAAATCCTCGTTCCAATTGTGTATTGTGCGCAAACAAACGTTTCTCGCGCCACCTTCACGTTTGAACCACACGTGAGTGAACACAGCTGCAGTCTTCAGAGCGAATTGATTTCAAGGGAACTTCAAGGTTCAATTGCACTCGTAATTCTTGCAGAAAAATGTGAAGATAACGGTAAAGGTATGATTACGTACACATACGGACGTTCACAGTTCACGTCAATCTGGCCTCGTGCTAAGTATCAGAAGAACTTGTGTTACGTTACGGGGACAAGCCAACAAAAGTATATATAACACATTTATTATATACATATATGTAGATTTTTATTATATTATACACATTTAATACACATCCATAACCCAGGAACAAAGAAAACTTTTTGTGCCGTCGGCAGGATTCGAACCCGCAATCTCGCTCATGGTGTGTATTGATATAATAAAAATCTTAAATTTGTGTATAAGTAGGGTGAATAATACACATAAGTGACATTATTATACGACCATATTTAAATTTATTTACATTTGCATCGCATTGAAAAAGGTAACAAACTAAACTTCTCTTTGTACGAAAGCATTGGCAATTGGATCAAAATTAGTTAATTACAAAAAAAACTACAACGATTTATGTCAATTGGCTATTGACGCGCAGTATGATGTATAGAGCGACTTCCGCATCTCGATACTCGTTATCGCACAGTGTAATAGCAAAAACAATATTGTATATCTATTATACAATATTGTATTATGTACTTATCAGGAAAATAGCTTCGAGTTACGTACGATTTGTGACTATGATCAGCATCAGCCAGTAGCATTCATTTATTGGTTTTTCCGTGGAGTGGCGGAGTAAGAGCAGCCTGAAGGCGAGGAGTAGCCGCAACTAGCGCCACTCTTTTTAAAATAAATATCTTATTAAAAAAAGTAATCGGTTCAAACTCTAAGTAAATAGTTAAATTAATTTATTGGCGTTTAATTACAGCTCTAAATCCTATACTGTATTTATTCTTGTAAGTAATAACTATAACGGCCGATTACTTTTTAACCGACTTCCAAAAAAGGAGGAGGTTTCTCAATTCGACCGTATATATGTTTTTTAATAAGATCTTTGTGTCGTTGTAAAATTTATTTTAAAAAGAGTGGCGCTAGTTGCTGTTATTCCGCGCCTGAAAAGCACCTCCCCGTCAACCATCTTTCCGGTTGGTGTCGTAAAAGACGACAGAATATCGTCACTTCACTTTCGTCACCTTCTCAACCTAGTATCTAAAAAATCAATGTTATATAGGTACATGAGCATTCTGGCTTCACCTGCGAGTGAAGCAGCAAAACTTTTATACAAAATTATTTATTAATATTAGTTATGATGTAGTAGTATAAGTTACGATGGGGCTGACATGCCATGTACGGTAAAAGCCTCTTAAAAAAATAAAGAAAAAAAAATCTCAAGATACATTGCTGTCCTTGTCATTCCGCGGAGGAGTGATAGTGACAGTCTGTGAATAGGACCCTTAACTTTAATTGGCGGTTAGATAAGGATTTCCAAAGCGACATTTTTCCTTTTGCCTTGCTAACGAGGTTACAAATTTTACCTGTTTTGCAGTTCTTCCACGCGAAACAAAGAAAGTAATCCCCGATACGTACCTGAAACAAAGATAACATATAAATAAATACATTTATTAGAAAACAGGAGAACAAAGGAGATTGAGGAGAGTCGAGCTGGGCCCTGGGGGCCTACTCAAGATGCTATCGCTATATATCGCTTACGAAGTTCGATAACAAAATATATGGAATTTGACATAAGCTTCGCTAAATGACATGATCGCTCGCTCGTCATTTAGGCAGGCATTTTCGAACTTCGTAAGCGATAAATAGCGAAGGCCTCTTGAATCGGGGGCCTGGTGTTCTTGAAGCGAACTGACCGAACCCAAAGAGATGAACCGATTTTTGTCTAGTTTTGTTTGAAAGCTTACATGACACAATTACGGTGTTCTTAGCTATGATACATCAGCATCGTTTAATAAATAAAATAAGCGTTAGTAACATACAGTTAGATATTATAGCAATTATATTTTTCTTTTTTAAATACTATAGTACTTTTGCTCTCAGACCCCAGCATCGCTTACTTTTTGACAATTCGGGGATATTAAATTTTGTTTATAGTTAACTGTAAACGAGAATAGACTGTAGTAGGCTAGCATGCATTAGTAATCTGTAGTTAGAAGGTCGCAGTTCTGTGTAGACGAAAGTGAAACCGGCTAGCGACGGACACGGTGCATTAAGGCGAAGCAAACACTTTACAGACAGTACTGGGCCCTGATTTGACATAAGCTTCGCTAAATGACGAGCGACCTCGTATGTCATTTAGCGAAGCTTATGTCAAATTCCATAAATTTTGTTTTCAAATTCGTAAGCGATAAATCGTAACGGCATAGAACATAGGCTTCCCCCAAGGACTTCCACAACGACCAGTCGTGCGCTGTCTATACTTCTTAATACCCCTCGGCAATCATCATTTTAAAATTTAAATATATAATATCTAGCAATATCCAGCGAAAAATTTATACCCACAACCTGCATGCGTTTGATGCACCTCCCTCCGGAGGGAGGGAGGACAGGACGGAGGTGCATTTTTCGCGGGATATTGCTAGATATAATATATTTAAATTTTACGCTATGGATTTCCGTAAAGTAACGCCTGATTCCATTAAATAATCATCATTTTTCAACGGGCGATGTATGAAAAACGGTGTTTCCAAAAGTAGGTACGTAGTACACCTTACAAATATTCTTACGACTTCAGGGAATCATCGTTTTTTCTAGTGAAATTATGGCTTACATTTTATATTCGCTTAAGTGGCTTCCAGTGGAGAAGACTGGTATTCCTTTAGAGGTATGCCCTGACATGTATAATAGGTAAGAATTTAAAAGATGTTCTTCAAAAGGTATATGAAGGTGAGTTACCGGACCCCACGCCACCGCCACACACATGAATTCGAAGTTCGTATACCGTTAAAATATCATGCCTTCTCATTCATTGACAGGAGGAACGGGAGGGATAACAAAATATTTAATGAAGGTAATAAGTTTAACATAATATGTTGGTGAAATAGGCACTTAGCCTACTGATAATGATGATGTATCAAATGGACAGTGACTCTGTCCACGTGGCACGTGTACAGTTCACACTGAAACACATCCGCTCAGATATAAGTTCATTAAACTTACACACAAAAACAACTTTCTTTATTTTTGTTTGTGTAAAATATTATAATGTTATGATTAATTATCACTTTTTGCACATAAGATTGGCGTGGACACGAGTTTTGCTTATGAATTCCTCTTGACCAATAGAAACATTCCTAAGCCGTTTTAAAATGGTGTCTAAAATCAGAATTTCGAATCTTATAAATATCAAAATGTTTGGAAAAATATACGAGTGACATGCATTGTTCTCAGAAATTAAGCCTTAAAATCTATAAAGTAGTTTAGAACAATAGCTGAAAATGTCAGGAAATCTGTTCTAAGACAAGATCTTCTAGGTCAAAATTAACATTACCATTAAAATTATGTATTGTTGCATAATGTAGCAACCAAAACACATCTAAAGGGATAATGGGCAAAAATGTATGGATCTGGTACCATTAAATAATAATAAATACGTTATTGGACATAGGTATTTTAATTGGAACAACAGTTGATGCCGTGTATGGCAAAAGCCTCTTTAAGAAATAATGAATTAAAAAAAACAACAGTTGCGGGGAAATCTTGATGGTACTACCAACTAGTACTTTGACGCGTTTACGAATTTGAAATAATGGCTGTTTCTTGACCGATTTAGCGACCAAATGAAACAAAACAATAATTGCCACAAGTAGAGTACGTACTCCTTCATCTTTAATCATTCTTGCACGACGCCACACACGTAACTAAAACATACTCAGTTATCATGAATAGTGACTGATTTTGTGTTGAGCTGTAGAACCGACATGAGAAAACTGTTGTTTTCAAAGTTTGGCTAGCACAATGCAAGCTGATCACCTGATTTGTCTGATAAGACAGATGATCCATGCGTCGGATGGGCATGTATAATGAGCCTGATCTCTCACCGGTCGTGTCGGTTCTACTGTGATTCGTACAAGAGTAAGGAAAGAGAGAGTGGTCTTGTGTATTGAACGTATCTCCTGTAAACTAGACCGGTTTTAATGAAACCATCGTCACCGAAACCACCGTGGGGGATCAGCAATCAGAACGGACTGCACCTTAACGTGTGCTGGTGAAATTCACCTTGAAAAGCGAAAGGGGCCGAGTGCCACGACGTCCGCCCACAGTGAGCGAAGAAAGTTATCGCGACACCGCCGACACTTGTACACCACCAGGGCCCTGATCCAAAATGCTATTTATCGCTTACGAAGTTCGTAAACAAAATGTATGGAATTTAACATAAGCTTCGCTAAATGACGAGCGAATATGTATGTCATTTAGCGAAGCTTATATCTTGAATCAGGGCCCAGGGCAGGACTCAGAAGCGCGATGCGATGCGATATGATGCCTCATCTCTTATTTTTCGCGTTTTGTGTGGGAACCCTTATACATATAGAGACTCGCAATGTGCGTCAAAGGTTTAAATTATGTAGAGGTACATTATTTTAATGTTTTGATGATTGTAATAAGCTTCCCACGCCGATTTCGTTGACGCGGGATTGGTTTCGTTGAAATTAGTCCAGCTACACAGAACAAACGTACGTAGGAGAGCTCCAAGCTGCAACCTACTGTTGATTCTTCTTGCTCCAGCTTGGCTCTCCTACCACGGAGCCATCAAAAATGTAGTTTGCACCTTTGTTCTTTGTCACGTCTCAGTACATAGGCCAAGGGCTCGAACGCTGAGGATGTTGGGTATTTGGTAGCATATATTTTAACACTTTTATACGCTTAGGTTGTAACTTAACTTACTTGTAAGTATGTATATCTATATATGTATGTATCACAATCTATGAGGATAATTTTCTCCAATTGTGTGAAGTGACAATGCAATAAGCGTGTTTTCTCCTTTTTTAATTTAGAGAGACAGACAAATTAATATACACGTAAACAGTAAATAATCTTCTAAGTTTAAAATTAAGATAAAACAGTACAGTTAATTACCAAAAATAATAATATACACATAATAATCATAAGTTGTCAGACCGCTGTTATAGTTACTAGCTGAAACATAAAACAAAGCAAGCCTGGGCAAATGATGGAAAATTTTCCTGTTAAAGGCAATTTCACATAATCGAAAACACTCGAAAAAGATAATCATGCTGTTTGCCAAAGATAATGCAGCACAGCAAATAAAGATAACTCGCAGATTATGAGATGAAGTCAAGAAACGGAAACAATATGATTATAACACGATCTATATCATTTTAGCAATAAACTGGCTGACCCCTACCCACTTCGTTAAGCATTGAAACAGTTTGTGATGAACCGTTTAAACCTTCCTCCCGGGAAGGATTCCACGAGTATTTCAAGACTAATAAAAACAGCCGTTCTCGAGTTTTAGCGAGACTAACGAACAGCGATTCATTTTTATATATAAGAAGAAAGAATAAGAATAGACGATGATAAAAAAAGAACTGAAAATCCCGAATATTTTTTTTCTATTTTGATAAACCCCGGGTCACGAGTGTGCCAAACAATTATAGATACATACATACATACATGCATGTAACTTTACTCAGAAGCACATTAAGCCCAGAAACTTCTTTAAACCTGGTTCTTTCTCCCTCTCTCATTCAATGTTAAGACCCGAAGGACAGATTGAAAACCGTAGCTTAGTTAACGCATCGGTAAATTGACCAGAGTTATGGTTAGATGACCTCTTATTTCTGAGCATAATTAAACTTTTACTAAAACAGTCCCAAGGAAGAAGTGCACTTCAAACTGCTCTCAAGTCCCAAAGGCCTCTATAATTGAGGCCAACTTTGAGCCGTTTGACAAGTTTTTTGGATCCACCTCGCAATTTAAAAAACTTTCAAAATAGCATTGCATAATCGCTGTTGCTAACCCCTCGACTTTCTCAATACTTTATCGTTCAACGTGTAAGGTCAGCAGCCGGAGCTGTGCGCTATGATTCAATATCCTCTAATAGTTTTCACGCTCTGTTGTTAAACGTTAGTTAGGAGTAGCCTTGAGTCAATTAGATTGCTGAAATTACTTTGCAAGATGTTAGTTGTTATCCACATTTCAATAACTAATTGCGATTCCGTCATTTGCCCAAGAACTTGTTCCGTGTACTTCATTTTTAGTCTGAACATGACCAGCAATTCATGGTTTTTAATTAAGTCGAATATATTGTGAAGAGAAGGACAAGTAGACTGTAGAGTTTTTTTTTTGCACCTCCACCTGAATTTATCAGCATGAAGGCCTTTTACCTCTTGTGAGATGATTTCTGGATGAGCGTCTGAGAGGCACATTAATTGGTGGGTATAGAGATCATAGAGCAGCGAGCAACTCTTTGTGGTGTGGTGTTGTTCTGCTTAGCATGCCATAGTGCACGTTTTTTGCAAGCACTTTTAGAGTCCATCAATTTTTCTCCATTTATTTCGCTTTCCAGCGAGATCATCTAATTAAGCAACATCAATGTCGAAAGAAATCATATGCATAGGAGTACATAACCTTAATTCGCCAACGTGGTTTTTGCAGGCCAGTATGAGGTCAGTGTTGTTTGTTTGTACATCATACACGTGTAACGGTGCCCGCTAATTCAATAAATGCCCGACTTATCGCTGACCCGTTACTCGCCGATGACTCAATATTCTCGACTCACAAAAATAAGTGACTTTGGTAGGGCACTTTAGGGCATTTTGTCTTATTCGATCGTATACAATACTGCCGTCCTTATCATAAACAACGCAATTGCTTAAGGTTACTTTCGAGTAAATCGCGATCGTTCTTTTCTATAATGTGTTGTCTTTATGAAACTAATAGGAATATTCCAAATATTTTAGTTTTGTTTAGTACCTTTCAATGTGGACTTTGCATGTGCGATATTCTATGTACGTATTTAGTTAATTTATGATAATTTTACGATGGTTACGACTAGTTATTAGTTGTTTATAAGTAACAAAATAACAAAAAGTATAACAGCTATTAGAATTGAGTGATTGATCCTGGTAGATCTCGTTGCGGTCTTCATAAACAACACGTGACATTATCTGTAGTTAATCACGAATTTGTGCAGTTGTCTTATCATCTACATTAGAATTCTGTTCTATTTAGTATGTTCTAGAATCTTTACAAACACAAATCTTCATTAAATGTAGTAGTAGCGGGACACATGCCTTATAGCGTGAGACAGGACTTATAGCGTGAGACAGGCCTAATAGTGGGAGATAGGTCTAATAGCCGGAGACTGGCCTTATAGCGTGAGACAGGCCTAATAGCAGGAGACAGGCCTAATAGCAGGAGACTGGCCCAATAGCGGGAGACAGGCCTTAAAGCGTGAGACAGGCCTAATAGCAGGAGACTGGCCCAACAGCGGGAGACAGGCCTTAAAGCGTGAGACAGGCCTAATAGCAAGAGACTGGCCCAATAACGGGAGACAGGCATTAAAGCGTGAGACAGGCCTAATAGCAGAAGACTGGCCCAATAGCGGGAGACAGGCCTTAAAGCGTGAGACAGGCCTAATAGCAGGAGACTGGCCCAATAGCGGGAGACAGGCCTTAAAGCGTGAGACAGGCCTAATAGCAGGAGACTGGCCCAACAGCGGGAGACAGGCCTTATAGCGTAAGAAGGCCTAATAGTGGGAGACAGGAAAGAAATTGTATGTTACTTTTAGCAAACACTTATTCAGCATCTTTACAAAACAAATAGTCCTCGCCGCATGTGTATATCTGTCCGTTCACGACAAACTCATAGACTAGACTACTGCACCGACATTCTGTTTTCACCAATGAATAGAGTGATTCTTGAGGAAGGTTTTAGAGTATTAATTGGATGCATTGTGGCGTTCCTATCAATGCGTCAAGTACGTAGGAACAGCTAGTGCTAAAAAACAAAATTTTAAATTTTAACTCCCGAAATTTCAACCAATAAGCGAACTGCTGACATACAATAAGAGCTAAGAACATTCTCGAATACGCCAGCTTTCAAACAAAATAAAGTACATTGGTTCATCCGTTTGGGAGCCCCTCCTTTTTTGTCGGGGGTTAATAAAAGGTTCCCAATGACATGGCCTACCATCCCATACAATCTATATTTAATACAAAAAAGTTGCAATAGATGTCACTACTATTAAGTATTAACGTTTGTAAATTATAAAATGTAGACATGCCGAATTAAGTACAAATATTGACATTGAAATAAAGGTAAGCATATTTTTTAAGCATAACATAACATTCATTCATTCTAAATTCAACTCTTTAATTAAGAAGAAGATACAAAACGAAATTAGTAATTAGTATTTTCCAATAGTGGCGATAGATGGCGGTTTCCGGAATGTGCCTGGACTTCACCCTTTGCCAGTCGTATTGCCAGTATTAGGTTATCATTTTATAGTACTAGGTCGTGTCTCTGTTATATATCTACTTTGTGCCAATGGTCATAGAAGACCAGACATAGAGATGGGGTTCCTTACGATAGCTGAAGTCAAACAAGGACGCTAGGGGTTGATGATGCTGACTCATCTCAGCCGAGCGTGCCCGGCGCGGCTGTGGGCGGGGCGCCGTGTACCGTAACACCGCCGTACCGTTACTCGATGACTAACCAGTCACCACCACGCTCGTAGGGGTTAGCGGGGACCATTGACGGCTACGTGTTCGGAGCGTTATCGAAATATACTCGTATGGAAGTGGCCCATACAATTGACATTCTATTAAGTTACGTTGACAGCTAACGTACATTACAGTATTGAAAGATAATTTGAAGACATGAATGGGATAAAGGTTTGTCGCAAATAAAATTACCCAGAAAATTGAGTTTAAACACTCAAACATTTTAGGATATGTTGTAACTTGGTAAATACATTGATTTTAGAGATGGATCTCTAGATTTATGTACTTAATGCGTTACGACATATTCTAAAATGTTTAAGTGACAGTTTAAACTCAATTTTCTTAAAATCATAATTTTGCTATACATCACCTTCATCTATTCTATAATCTATTGTATGAAGGTTATGAGAGCGCTCATAAATTCGATAACGTTACGAATATGTAGAGCTGTTATTTGTACCTGCTTACGCCACAGTAACATAGACGAACTGCGCATTGAATTCTGCAGCGTCATGTGTATGGCTACTGTTATACTACCAAATTAAACGACATATTTACCGTACAATAAAGACATTAATTTGGAACACTTAAATATTTTTGTTTACTAACGTTATTAATTATTAATCAAATAAACATGGGATTTCCAGTTTCCACACAATGCATTAGATTAGCTTGTAATCGAGGCACAAACGACTACAAACAACAGACATCAGTATCAATATTTGCTGTTCTAGATTTCCACACAACAGATGTTTCCGTTACAGATGGATTACAACTATAACCTATTCTCAAGCCATATTATCATATTTTAGACTATAGTAAGGTGGGGAAAGATGCAAAACGGGGAAAGACAAAAAGGCACCAATAATGCCTTTATGTATATTATTACAATAATGATTTTGTGTAATTTATCCAATGCAGGCAACAGTTATAAGACAGCCATTTCATTACGCCCCACATCTCAGTCGCCACTTGTCGTTTTGTGGGATCGGTTCAATGTTATATGAGAATATCTTCGAAGTGAATTTTAAGTGTCGTGTAACTTCACATTCAGATAATTTGTGTTGTCTGTGTCATTTGAAGGTATTTTTACATTATAGCCAGTAGTGTCAAGACCATTTAATTTGCATCCTACTGACCGTCAATATCGTCTGGCATTAATTTGAACGAAACGATTTTAGAAACCACTTCGATCTCACTCCACACCCCTTTCATCTTTCCTCGTGTTTTTTTTTGCTTTCTAATAAATATAACAGGGATTTATCGTTTTGACATAAAATTATGTTCTTTGTCGTTTCAGCTGACGTCCACCACTGGACATACGCCTCCCCCAAACTATTTACATGGGACCATTTCTTTTTTGTTATTCGAACGCGGGAATCAAACCCACGACCTCCGGGTCGAGAGCGAAGTTCTGAACCACTAGACCATGGAGTAAAAGCAATCGCAAGAAGCTGCAACGAGACCGTAAATCTTGTCCACCTTCAGTAGCGTCAGTGTGGTTGTGGTCCGTGTGGAAAGGCCCCAATTAACCCCCCGCGAGAGAACTCCAGTCAGACGTAACAATTGTCAGTAGGTCAAGTAGACCTAGGCCCGGAGCGTTTAGCTCTCGACCCAATATAAAACACGGCCGCAAGGAACGTTCCAGTTTCTGTGTCAAATTGCAAAATAAGGTAAAAAAAAGTAGATCAGATGTAAACTTAACTTTCTTGTACGGGGTTCTTGTACAATAAGAAGAAGAGAACAATATCTAGAAACTGTAACAAAAGAATATGATTTCATAGAGGCTAGAGCAATCATGTAATATTGTAAAAAAACAATAAGGACACGTTTACAAAATATCTTTGAATATGATCATAAGCATGACCTCTTTTAAAGCGCCTCCGTGGTCTAGTGGTTCTTAGCTTCACTTTCGACTCGGAGGTCGTGGGTTCGATTCCCGCGTTGGAAGAACAAAAAATGTTGTTTTCAAGTTTGGTTAGGACCTGATTGTCTGACAAGATACATGATCCATGTATCTTGTCAGACAATCAGAAAAAGTCGGTCCCGCGCCTGTTCTCTCGCCAGTCGTGTCGGTTAACCTGAAAACCTGAAAACTGGGTTATGAGAGTAAAAGTGAGTGTCTTTGTGTATTGCGTACACACTTGGGCACTATAAAATAACTTTCACGTAGCTGACCTGGTTTCAATGAAATCGGCTACCGACACCGAAATCGGTGAGGGGAGCTGTTATAGGCTTGGCCTCTTTTGGAAACTTTGGATGAAGAGGATAAGGAAAACTATTTTTGTTGTACTAAAAATTATATTATTTTATAATTGTTTTACAGTAAAATAAGTTCTTTTTTTGCGACAGTTGTTACTTTTGTAGGATTTGCTTCCATATGGTGAAAAAATCGCCCAAAATCCTCCAATTTATGACAAAAAGCGCGTCCGTAATACGCTCCAATACTCCCAATTAAAATGTCACTAATGTAAGTGCAATAAAGACACATTAATTAGAGCCAAACAGAACACATCGTATAGTTAATTTAATTCAATCATGCGATGAACAGTCTCCAGCCAGCAACGCGCGAGAGGGGTTATTAAAATAGCCACAATGAATAGTCAGTTTAGAATTTAGATGTCAAGGCTTTATTGATTGTCAATCGGGGCACGTGAGCGGCGGGGAGGGGGGAAGCTGTTGGCGGGAAACCTCAGTCCTCACAGTCACTCAGACATTTTACGATTGCTTCCTGAAGCTTCTCGAAGGATAAATGCAAATGACAGACGCGCAACAGACGAAACACATTTAGTTTTATATTTCCGTATTAAAAAAAACTTTTATAATTTTATTTTGTGTGCTCGCTTTTAACACTCGAAAATATTGGTAGCAGTGGCGTAAGGTTCATGTAACTCCATTCCTACCGGCTTCAATTATCGATTACCATTCGAAAACCCTCATCCAGATTTCTACATATTGTAGGCCTTATATCATTCCCTTTAGAAGAACCAGCTTTCGCGACTGATTGGTAGGTTCTTAATTTCAGAGCCAGGATTTCCCAACCCAACAAACTACAAAACAACTAGTGTAAAAATTTTCCGTTACCCCGAAATAATAGTAAAAACAAACATAGCAATCGCCGAACTCACACCGAGTGTATGGCGAGACCATCATTATTACGCTTTGAAAACGACATTCATTCCTAATAAATGAACGACCGAATACTGAAACGATGATTAAATTAGGTAGCACTAAGTCAAATGCGTGGGGTGCCGAAGAAGGAATCTATCCATCAACCATCTTTCCCGTGGGTGTTGTATGAGGCGACAGCGGGAATATATTGCCGGAAATGGGCAGCAGCGTTTCCGCGGTCGTCGTTATTATATTAAAAACTGTCCAATCCACCTGCAAAGCGTGACGAGTATAGGCAACCCAGACATTTTCCCCCTTTTACTTCAGGCTCATGTCCAGCGGTGGACGGCATAGCCGAAACGACGAAGTCAAGTACTCTTCTTCTGATTTCTCCAACAAGCGACATTGGCAGCTGCGATAAGGACTGCTCTTGATTGCGTTTTAGTATTCCGCCGGTAGCTGTAAGCTAAAGCTGTTCTAAAAACAGCATCTCTACATCAAATAGGTATTTAAAATCCGTCCATGCGGAAAATAGCGCAGGCTATTTTTGGAATCGAATTGAAATTATAATGCATCATCCTTATAATATTGTTAACAATTATTTATTAGTATTCCCATACTATACTCATTGGGGTTTCGGGAGTTGGGAATTATCAGATTATTTATCAGAACCACTTTCAATGACAAAGATTGTAATCCGACAATCTGCCATAACAGCCAAAGGTGTAGATTATGTAAGATCGTCAGAAGATAATTCATATCCCTTCGAAGCCTTCCATCATAGGTTCTATCTAGTTACAAAACCACGTCCCACCGGCTCACCTTCACCTAAAAATGCTAATCGCTAGCGGTACTCGCCCCGCGTCCGTGCCAATATAACGGTTAAGGCGTTGGCCACTTCACCACAAACCTATTTTTGCGTATTTACTCAATAGTAAATATTATTGAGTATTACTCATAAAAACAGTTGACTATTAGGATTATGTTTGCTCGAAAAAGTGAAGTCGCATCTTAATAGTCACTCCTCGATTGGTCATTTAAGTGAAAGGGGTATTGGTTTATGAAGTTGCATGGGAGATCATGCTTCTGAAAAGAGAAGTACAGGGACGCCGTCAAACAAATATTGTCACTAAAATGGAAATGGGCCATAGGCAAAGAATGACAGATGGAAGATGGTCGCAACTAACTGGAGTCCTATTTACAAAACTAGAAAGCAGACCAGCTTAAACATGGAGTGATGACATCGTGAATGTTTTGGACGAGATTGTCTCGATAGAGAAACCATAACCCTTATCCTTTGGCAGTAACGACCTATAAGTATATACTTCCTATTCGAAGAAACTAATGTGTTCTTGTTTTTTTCTGTGCGGTGAATAAGTGACATTTAAATTAAAAGTCCAAGAATATTAAGATTTGTTTACATAAAATCACAATGGAGTATTAGCATGTGATGAATCACACTGATGGTTAAACGGGTTTTCCCATAAGGACATACTTTTGTATCAAATCATTATCATCCAAAATTACTTTGCCCAATAAATCAAACGTGACTAACATTTGCCCTTCTTTTCAGTCCAGGAGGTAAAAGATAAAGTCGCATGTTGAGATTTCACATTATGCAGATTACAATATGACAGGCACCGGGCACGCTATCCTAGCATGTTGAAACGTCGCTCGATTAGATTACCAGCGATATGTTGATATGCCCGATGCTACATCATGTCGAAAACAGATATTACAAAACACAATACGAATGAGGTTCAAAATTAACCCACTCCTGGGTATGGTGTATTTCGATTACGGTATTCTATAAATTTAACGATATTGCTCTTCCCTTTCCCAAAAGATGGTCGTTGATGTGCTGTTCTAACTCCGGCACTCCACGGACAAATGGTAATGATTTATACAGCATCAAGTGATTTTGGCTTTGAACTCTACATAAATGTTTTATATTTCGTAACATTTTTGGAACTCATCGGCGTGCCTGATTTTCCCTTCGGTAACGCACATTGCTGGTCGATTCCGACTTCCAAGTGAAATGCATACGCATTGCAATCAGCATCAGTATGCCCTGCGCGTGGGCACTTTCGATGCCCCTTATGCCTCTTGTGGAATAACAATTAAATACGTAGAACCAATTGGTCTATTCACTGTTGGAATGTTTGAAAGGCTATCCAAGCTATTATAAATATCGCGTAGATTCTCAGATCTAGTTTAGACCTAGATCTTGCCTGCACGAAATATTTAAAGAGTGTTGAAATAGGAGGTAGCCTTAGCGGTCGTACTGATTCGTTAGTCGGTCAGTCAGTCGTTACTTAGAGGACTGATGCCTCAAATTGCAAAAATCCTAAAATCCTTTGTTCCTAGTTGATGACATCACAGCTTTAAAAATATAATATGGGATCTTCCGTAAGGATACCCGAATATTGCTATACCTAATTAATATAAAGATAACAGTGTAAGAAAAGGCATATAATCCTATGTAATTTACCTCATTAATGCAGTTTGTCACACTGTAAATAACTGCAACGTGATTTACTTGCGCGTTTTACGGCGGCTTAAAAATTATTGCACAATATTCAGCGTCGTTAACATCTTCATTAGTATTTTACGACAGCTTTAGGATGCAGTAATATTTCAATTGGCACATAGTAGATACGCAATCAACGAAAACACCGTGGGAGAGCTACACTTCAGCAAGAATCGGAGTGACAGCCTCACAAACACAGGCTTGAAGCTACTTGCGTTGAGTTTCCAGTCGGAATATAATAAAAATAACACCGATTGAGCCAAAACAAAATGATGAGAGAAATCTGACTCGACTTCCAATTCGAAAGTACCTACTTATTACATGTGCTAATTTTTCACTTTCTGATTGTTGTTGTTACGCAATGTTTCGATGCTTCCGGTCACAATGGTAATCTTCAAGAATCGTTTCTCACACAATTATGCTATTAGCCTAGTCCCATTTTTATGAATGATTTGAATTCTGAGTTTCATTTATAGGCATTTTTTTGACTCGTAAATATTCAATAGCTTCACTATGACACTAACAGTAAAAAAGGTACAGATCATTCCTGAAAGCTTTGGTATTATTTACATTTGCCCGAATGGATGCCATCCATAATCTCTTAGGGGCAATCTGGAATGTGTATTACAAGCTCGCAAACTCAACCACTTTCTTCCGCTGTAACGAAAGCACATCCTTCAACGGCGGAAGGCCGCGCGGACGCGGGCACGGCAAGCTCTGGCCAAATTACCCTCACTTTCATTTGTGTCACAATTCGCGTCGCGAATATTAGAAAGTAAAAAGCGTAACAATTTAGAATGTCAGAGATTCGAGTGTGTTCGCAGTCTTTCGCAATCGTTTCGGTTGTCGTTCTCCGGTCAATTGTAGCGGCAGACGAGGGACTTTTGTCGGTAGCGAGTTTTAGCCAGAACGGGATGAGTGTCAGCCAGATTAAGCGGTCACTATAACCATTTTTACATCAATCAACTACGTTTTGATCCAAAAACAGGATGGATCGGCATAAAGCTAGTATCAGCCAGATTAAGTTAAACGGATCTCCATTATCACTGTAAAGGGAGATCAAATCTAATCTTGGCTCATGAATGAAAGTGTTCATGAATTACCAAGATTTGATTCAAAAACAGGATATGCCGTTAATGACTTGGATGATATCTCTTCTCTATCATAACTGACGAAGTTTTACCTATATTGAGGGCCTGTTTCACAATCTACAGAAAAGCGTCAGCTTATTTGCATGTTATATCTCTGTCCTAAAAGCTAGGCCTGGTCTCTAAATAAAGATCATAATAATCATCAACATATCGACGTAAGAAAACGAAACTGCTGTACTGACAGTACTTTTAAATTTTCGTTTTCTTGCGTCGATGTGTTCCCAAGAGAAGGCAATGAAAATATTTAAAAATCTCATCTAGGAAACAAAACAACGCGGATATAGTTGACATACTTAATAATAATGTATTAAAGACGTATTTTGAAAAACACGCGGAAACATCGCGTGATAATTATTTTGCTGACATTTCACACAATCGAGTCTCGAGTCTCGACCGCTCGACCTCTTGTTATTGCCGTGTCAAGATTTTAACGGAGATTGCCTCTTCCGCCACAAACGATTGTCAATAAATGTACAGTCGCAGACGGGACCGGTGTATCTTTGGAACCTTATAGCCAAGTAATGAGATCGAAAAGTGGAACATCACCAGGCTTACTCTCGACACAATCGAATATCAAATCAGTTCGATCTCACCGGCTTTTGGTATTTTATTTGGTGGATTACTTTGAAACTAAATAGAATAAAGAAAATCGTTAGTTCGTATCTTTTTGTACTCCCGACCAGGGCTTGAATAACCGAAAAATATCGGTAAAAACGGTTAACGGTATGACGTCAAACCTTAAAATTATGGTAACCTTATATAACGGTACCGCTATTATTTTGGTACCGCAAAATTATGGTATCAAAATTTTTTCAGATACCCAAATTTGTAAAATAACGGTTTTATTAGTAGGTACCCTGCTGCCCGCCAGAGTCACGTCGATTGCTTTGGTCGTAGAATCTTGAGTGTTAAAAATTACTGACAGTCGTGCGGAGTGCCTTGCCTGTAACGCAGCGTACTGCGTAGGTACTTAGTTAATAGTAAATTGCTAAATAGTTTTTAGTAAATAGTTAATAGTAAATTACTAAATAGTTTTTATTTAGACAGTTTTAGTTATAAAACTTGGGAAACAGTTAAGTTAAGGATACCATTAAATTACCTATATAACTACCTACTTATTTAAAAAATTCATAGTGCATAGCAATTATGTTTTATAATGTTTAATTATGTTTTATTGGTGCGTTAAGAGCGTGCATTCAATTTACGACGATGTTTCAGTTTTTCGGTGTTTTTGACTGCCCCGGACATGCATAAAATAACAAAATTAAATAAAACAATTAGAAATATTTAAAGATAAACTCTTTGTTTTTGGAATAATTTTATAAAATTAAAGTTTTATGTAGTACATTTGAGTAAATTTAAAGATTTCGGAACGCCGAATCGCAAAAATGCCGATTTTAGCTCACTTTGATAAAGTACCTAAATAACAATTAAATCGTTTTAATATAGTTTAATTTCTATTTTCATAAAAGAGATTATAAAGTCCTTAAATGAAAAGTTGATAAAAAATTAAAAATATATGTATTGTTAAATGCATAAAAAATATTTTAAAAATGTCATAATTTACGTTTTTCAGTGGAGTATTTCTACTGGAAAAACAAAATTTCTTCGATGATATTATTTTTATAATTAATAATCATACTGTTGGTAACTTGACACTATTTTTTATTTAATTAAAATCCGATGTTTATCCCACTATTCAATTTTTTAAAAATTACTTGTTTTCAACCAAGCGCACGCGTCATGTAAATCGCGATCTATTTAGTACCCGCTGAGAATTCGTGAGGGGAGGCCGTGTCGCTCTGCGCTGGACCGTCAAAGTATAAAGGTTCACCGACCTGGTCCACTCATAGACATGTAGTGCGACTAAGCAGAATTGACGCTTTGACGAGCATTAATATTTTTATGAGAAATGGGGAAAATTTACAGAGATTATATTATGTCGATTACAAAGTTCATATAAAAAAAAACATTAAGAGGTTACCACAAAAAAGGTGTGTAATGTGTTCAGAGTTTATTTATAAAATATATATAATAATCATCATCAGCCCCTGTGTGTCTGTCTCTCATATCGTAGCTCCTAAATGCATTACAGATTTTGATGCGGTTTTCTTTAGCAGAAAGCTGGTGTGGTTTATATATTTAAAAATTATACTAATCATCATCAGCCCCTGTGTGTCTGTCTGTAATATCACAGCCCCTAAATTAATCAACAGATTTTGATGTCAATTTCTTTAGTTCATAGCTGATGTGGTTTATATATTTAAAAATAATACTAATCATCATCAGCCCCAGTGTGTCTGTCTGTAATATCACAGCCCCTAAATTAATCAAAATTTTTTGATGTCAATTTCTTTTGTTGAAAGCTGATGTGGTTTATATATTTAAAAATAATACTAATCATCATCAGCCCATGTGTGTATGTCTGCTTTAATGTAACTGTCATCAATATAACCGAGTATCTGGGGGCATGGCAGTGCTTCTGTTAACTTGAGCATGGCTGTACCATCAATTTCTCGAAGCAGTTTAGGCCACTTTCAACTCCCTATAACTTTGTTGTGGATTAAAAGAAGCCTGCATTTTTAGTTACTAGGAAAGCATTGTATAAACATAGTATATTTCAAATATTATTCAATTTGAAACAGAAGTTAAATAATTATAACTTGTCAAACTTCTTAGTTTTGTCACTGACTCAATCACTCACTGACCGATCATCAAAAGTATTAGGCACTTCTAGCAGACATAGAAGCTTCAAATTTGGAATACAAGTAGTGTTTAGTGTATAAATAAAGGAAAACCTAAAAAAAAATATTTCTGTAGAATTATCTAGACTAACTAACTGCATAATTAACTTTGTAATGTCATATAAATGTATAGGATTAAAAAGGTATATTTGCTCTTTTCACAAAAACACGCGTTTAGTAAATCTTCTACAAAAAGAACTGAGATCCCATCAAAAACATATTTTGTAAAAATTGCCAAGTCTCGCTACTTAGTTCTTCTACAGTAAAAACTTGTGAGATACATGTTATGCCAAGTAGGGGTTAGTCGGTCGGTCTAACAACATCTTATAGTGATCACAATCATTATTATTTTGGAAAGGATTGGCACTTTTTACAAGTTTTTTTTTATATGGGTTATCCTTTTCATTTCCAATAACAAAATATAGCATGCGCACTGTCTTTCTTGAAATGGTCAGACTTCAAACAGCTGCTATGCTCTGTCCTGTTCTATTGCAGGGGATGGTTGGTTGGGACCTCTCAGTCGTACACAAGTTGCACCAATATTTTATTTTTCAAATTTCGCAGGTATAATCTTTAATTTTATTTAATTTTCATTCAATAATCAGACGGTTGCAAAATGCTAGTATAGCTTACCTGTTTGTGCCTGGCTACCTAATAGTTGTGACAGGAAACAATTTTTCAGTGACAACATTTTTGAAACTGAAAAAAGCATGTCCATCCCGACTACCCACTAAAATTAGTATTTTAGTACATTTTAGTGGGTAGTCGGAAGTGGGTCAGTAAAATATTTAGGGACAAGCATTTCTGGACATCAAAGATGAAAAATAAATAACTTGGTATATTTTTATAAAAATTAGGTTGTTGAAGTTTTCATTCTCATTACTTACTTATCCTAAATTATAAATGTGAAAGTTGGTTTGTTTGTTCGTGTGTTTGTTCTTCTTCTTCACGTCTCATCTACTGAACCAACCACCATGAAACTCTTTTCACACAATCATCGCGCGAAAGTTGTTCCCGACGGTTTGACAATAACGCGGACTGAGCCGCGGGCGATTACTAGCATGTCGAGTATGTATAATTTGTATTTTATAACTTAAATAATATTAAATATAATTAATTATAGGTTACTTGCACGCTCTACCTACGCTCGACCTAGCGTTAACCCACACATGCGTGTTGTTTTGCGTCTGTGTGAGTCGATATCGGCTCTCGCGGCGATTTCGAGTTGATGAAATTTGATTGCGCGCTCTTAAAATACTATCTACGTTAGTTAGTAGACAACATGTAACATACCTTAACATTTGTTTCACAACCAGGAATTAAACATTTGGAATATTTAGTTTCTTTATCATACGTAAAGTATGCGTAAACTGCGTTCTTACGCTTCCTTCCCATGACTGTGAATTAGTTAATAATATATTATAAATAAGTTAGCAACGTAACACGACGTGTAAACTGCAACGAAATTAGCGAGCGAATGAAAGATCAAGGAATAGCAAATTGCAACGAATACCACTAATCCCGTATTGTGCAAGTCTTGACTCTTGACATGTAAACTGTAAAGTTTCGAATTGACAACGCCGCGCCGCGTCAGCGCGTGCGACGTTGCCGCGTTGCTCTGAAATTTTTTTCGGTACCGAAATGATTTCGGTTACGGTAGTGATAAAATATAATGATAATGAGGTATAACCATACCGTAAAATAATAAAGGTATATATCGTTATTTTGCGATACCGCAATGGTGAATTTCAACCGTTTTGACCAAACCAAACCTTTAAATTATAGCGATATCGTAATTTAGTACCGGTATAATACCTTTATATCTGTACCGCTTTCAAGCCCTGCTCCCGACTATATTAATCGTCTGAGAATCAAAATAAGCAAACGTCAATTTATGCGGGAGTACGGGACCCGATCAAATCAGAATCAAAATCGAATCAGTTTGAAGAGTAAGGACCCTGATCGGACAGATCTCTCGGCGAAGGTACTTACATACATTAACAATGGTTAAATGTCTTCTTGGTCCAGTGGTTTACAGCTTGTCTCTCGACTCCAGAGGATGGGTTAGGCCCCATGGAACAAATGCTGTTTTCAAGTGTGGTTATGACAATACAGGCATATCACCTGTTTGTCTAGCAGGTTAATATATGCGATTAATGGTGTACACCCTCGGTCCTGCACCACATCCCGCAACATTCTTGTCAATAGCTTTCCCACTGGGTTTCGTGTATTACGCACCAGAGGAGAATGCTAATTTTCCTTCAGAGGGAAACCCTAGCTTGTATAATAAGTGGCAAGCCATAGGAATGGAGTTATAGAAACACGACGCCTGATACGCACATACTTGGGCACTCTAAAATAATTTCTGCGTAACAATGAAACCAATCACCGATATAAATGGGTGTAGGATATATGTAGGATACTAACATAGAATAGTTAAATAAACTAGACAAGCACCAAGAATAGATATATATACTTTTGTTCCCCCTAAAGCATTCCTGCAACTTCGTCGCTTTAAAGTTTAAACGCTAATCACAGGATCTAATAGTCCAATTTGAAGGTTAGCTCGTTTATCTGAAGACCATAATCATCACGCTTAAACCAAAAGAAGTGGAGCATCAATGAAAAATGTTTCAAAATCGGTGGTTTTCACGCGGACGAAGTCGCCGGCGCACCTAGTCCCTTAACTCCCCTTAAGATTTTGGCCAGAACAATACCTAATCTATGAAACAGTTCTACACCGATTCACGAGATCAATTCGGCAGTATCCATTATCGACAGACACCTCGACGCCAGTTACGAAACATCTCGAAAGTCTACAGAATTCAATTTCATAATTATTGAATAAACTTTCCTTTTATTTTATAGTCTTCTGATATAATATCACATCTCATTCTGCCTTTATATTATTTAGTTATCATCATTTCACCATGATGTCCACTAGTGGTCATAAGCCAAATTATTTCATGAAGGTCAGTGCCTAAACTCCCGGGACACCTACGGGAAAGATGGTTGATGGGAAGCTGTTCTTTCTCCATGACCCCACTGAAAGTTATTTAGTAGACCCATTTAAAATAAGGGAGGGAAATCACAACTACTAAGTTAGATATAGGTATGTACACTATAACAATTGATCATACAAGTTTGTTGTCTAAGCCCATTTCATTATTTAAATAAGTTAATAGTTATACTATTCAAAATACCCAATTAAGTATGCTTTTGATAATATAATCCTTCGCAAAAAAATGTTTTTCATTTACAAATACACTATGAATATTTATTTTGCATAATATTTATATAAATATATTGTTACATGAATTTATTGTTAAAATCTAAATCATGTTCTTGTTAGAATCAGGTTCATAAAGCAAGGTCCATATAATTGTTCGGTTTTTTATTTTGATAAGGTTGGGTTGTCTCATAAAAACTAAAAAAAGTATTCTGTAAACAGTAACAATATCCCTTTTTGATTTTTTTCCAATTCTATTACCACAAGATGTTTAAATCCCTACACAATGTCATTAATTAAACCCATATTAAGAATGTATTAACTACTATTTAGAAATGAATATTATGTTCTTCATAAAATAATTCAAATTTAGAACACAGTGTTTGATACTCAACAGTAGGTACTCATGCAAATAATATGTCGGGTGTTATCAACCATCTCTTAGCATTATATTTACTATACTAAGTTCCATATCAAGATATTTAAATAACATAAATGTACTTGTGCAACATTTAAGAACAAATCTAAACATTTGAATAATACACACATTTTTCAGGTAAATGATTTAAATAAAATAACAGATATAATACATAAATGCTAAACTCGTTATGAATTATTATTGTGATTAATGCCAAATCTTGATGTCTACTTTGATAAGGATTTGCAGCAGTAAAAATATTGGGCTCCTTCTATTAAGCACATATTTATGAGGTACAAAATATTATCGGCAAATACATCTGATTTTAAATATCTTTGAAGTATAATTATGTTTTAATAAATATATAACAAAAGATTGTAATTTAATATTCGTAAAATTGTTTGGGTAGGTACCTAATGCAAAGAATTTAGCACACAAGTCTTTTGTCTAAAGACTGCGATCAAGTGATCACCGTCATCAAGAGTTGTTAGGTTTAAAATACTTATATAAACTTCAGACTTGTATTTCGCAACAAAGAAACGGGCATCGTATGATGTCTCAGCAACAAAGTAAGCACATATTATGAGTGAAAGTGATCTATCAACCAGTCAACCAGCTTAGGTGCCCATGTTGTTTTAGTACGGGCGACTGACCGTGAACTCGAAAATACCAATAAATAACAATAGCAAAACTATATCGTGTTCAGCTTAATCACACCCCGACGACACACAGTATCATAAGATACATTGTCGGCAAAACTAACGGTGCATTTCGGTCGCTGTACAGTGTTTTAATGGATAAAAAATATGGCAACTCACCTTGTAATACACATCCATGAGGATGGTGTCCGGCAGTGTCCGCAATTCATTTCGATCGCACTTGAATTTTTGTAAATAGTAAACTAAATTCGACAGACACACTTCATATAAATTATCGGGTATTCTTTTTATGCGCACCGACGACGACGCGTCAGCCATTTTGGCAAGGTAAAATAAAACTTGCTTCATTTTACCGCACGATTTGACAGCTGGACTTGTTTCGCACGAAGTTCACGTATATGGCTCGGCTCGTATTGGTTCCTTTGAAGGTCGTCTCGACTTCTATTGGCAGACCGAAATATTTTCCAATTTACGAGAAATTGGGATCATGTGATAAGAAACAAAACAACAGAAGTAAGAAAGAGATGAGTGAAGTAATATTTCATTTTTATGGATTTTTAACAGCTGATTGGTACAATAAAGTACAAAATATACCTACAATGGGAGCTCGCGGGAACTTCGAGTGCAATAGAATTTACTTACCGAAGAATATAATTTGAAACGGAATTATATAGAAACTAGTTATCTTTATAACTTATCTTAGCTTTAAATAAAGTCGTGTTCATATTACTCGTATAAATAAATATAGTTAGAATAAATTGATGCTTCTTAACTAACTTGTACCCGGTTTCTGAGGAGTATTTGTAGTTAGTTTATCTAGCTAATGATTTGATATCTCTGAACAACAAAGCAACAATATGAATTAATGTAGGACCTACTTAAGTTTAACCTTTAAGCCTTTAGCTGATCATTGTGGTGCGTTTAGGCCTTTTAAATCGATTTCGGACTTGTAATTATTGACATTTGACATGGCTATTAATAGATGCTCATAAAATGTTTATTTCTTCTTAGGGCCCATGGATGAAGTATAATAAACATTTTAAAGCTTAAATAATATTTTTTATCATCCAATTGAAAGATCCATCTAGTGACCACTAGCTGATAACTTAGATTTTTAATTTACATGTCAATGTTCGACAGATGGCGTTGAAATTCGTCTTCCAGATCAACGACTATCGTATGCTTAGAGATTAGAGTAGTAGCATGGACCAATTTTATTATACATGTAATTGGTCTATGGTAATAGTTAGAAATGATCGTGTGCATTTACTTACTTACAATAATATAATATACTCAACATGCGGCCCATGGACTGTAAAAAAAATGTGTGTATTCATCCTAAATGCTATTATATTATCTAAATCATGCCGACTCAAATAATGATGGTACTGGCATTTACTAATACCTAAATATGTAAATAACAATATTATCTAAGTCATGAAACTTTATTTTATACTAGCTCTTGCCCGCGTCTTCGCCCGCATGGAAGTGCTCTTTGCACAATACTTCCTTACTAAATAACTCTACATTTAGATACTACTATAATATTAAATAGTTGGTGCCGCTCACGTCTATCTTGGCGAGACCGCTTTTCACGTGTACTTTTTTAATTTTAAGATATCAACAAAATATTATTACAATGTGTATGGTGTAGTTACGGTTTTTGCAGCTCAGATTATAGAATAGCATGCATTAGGCAGAATAATTTTACTAACTTGACTCTTATCATTATACTTTGTATATTTACGTCTTCTTCATAAGCATTTAAACCTCTATGTACCTAGTTACTTGTTTTATTACAATGCGTCCAGCAGTTTTGCATAAGGCTCACAAACTTTCAAGTTTATAATATTACTTATTAGTAGGGATTGATCGCAGAGGCGTGTTGGGTGTGTGAGAGGTGTGTGGCTGTTATCAGATTATTATTATATGCTTTATCAGCTTTAGATTAGCTTCACCAGCTAATAAATTCAGATAATATAATAAAAGTTTATGAAACGGTGTCCGGTACATAGCGCGAAACGTGATTTACAGTACAGTAGACACTCGATTTAAAAATCGGCCAAGTACGAGTCGGGCTCGCGCAATAATGGTTCCTATCCGTACCATTGGATACTTGGATATACCTACTAAATGTATCAAAAAATCAGCCAATTATTTATTTTATTGTTTAGACTTTACAGTAATTATACAATTCAATACAACTATTTTGTGAATAATAATAATATCATGTCTGCCTGTTGCCGTTACTGATACCAAGCAAAGACCAAAAAAACTGTTGAATGTGAGGGCCTTTAAATATTCATTTTATTCTGTTTTTAGTATTTTTATAGCCGCAACAGAAATACATAATTTGTAAAAAATGCAACTGTCTAACTATCGCGATTCTTGAGCTGCGGCCTGGCGAAATACAGACTGCTGAGTCTTAGTAATTGGGTCCCGTTTCATCATGCAAAAAACAAAGAAAAAACTTAAAAAAGTAACTATTAATAATGATAAAAACCAAAAAAAAACCGACCGAATTGTAAACCTCTTCCTCTTTGGAAGTCGGTTACAAAGTGTAGTTGATATACTCTGACAGAGTTCACTCTAAAGATATTCTAGATAAAATGTAAAAGGTATAAAATAAATATAAGAAACAACAATTATTTCTGTAATAATCTATTCTATATTTAAAACTAAAACAGCACATCTTTGTAAACTAAACATTCATACTTTAAAGCTATTCTAAAGCAAAATAAATGCTTTACCCATTTTCAAAAACTGTGTGGAACAAAAAAAAAACAAAAACAATCAAATTCCTACAATTTAGGAAATAATATGGTATTTCTGGATATTTAAACTGTACATTACAACATTCTTTTAGAAAGAAAATAAAGATTATCCACTTTTAAAATCTTATTTCACTTCTTGCAATATATTGTAATCTATTGCTTTCCAATAGTGAACTTGGAAATTCCTTCCAAGAGGTTGATGTACGCCGTGTGCTCATACGCGGTGCTCAAGTCTGACAGCTTCTGCACGAATTCGTTGCTGACTCCCTTCTCTTCCAGAAGATTCATCAGCAGATCATACAAGTACTGGAAATAAAAATGATGCTTGTTTAGATAAGATTTATCAAGTTCGCAAGTTTTTCTCTATGCTTAATAGGTCCGTTTTTCTTGCAGAAAAGTGTAACATTTTATAGTTTAATAAGTATAGCATAACATGATAGTTTCAAACTTAATATTATGTCATTTAAATAAAATAATATTAGCTTTAGATTTCTTCCAGCCTATTTTTAACTGACTTCAATAGCTTTTAAAAGATGAGGTTCTCAATTAGACTGACATTTTTATTATTTGTTTGTTTCCTAAGAAGTGTCTGGGGGAATAACTGATATTGATGATTTTTTTTATTGAAATGGTTGTGCGTGCGCTGCTTTTTCCATGTGGACCCATTATTATTAATTTGGAAGTCAGTCTTAATTTTTAGCTTTATTACCCAACCGCCAAGAAGGGTGGTATATCTTTTTAATCTACTTAGAATTCGACATAATAATTATTTCCCATTAATATGTCGTACTCGACCCTAACATACAAAGTTTATGACATAAGAAAATGTTGCACTTCATTGAATACACTTTCTATGAGAAACTGTAACTTCAACTTAATGCATCTATTTACCCCATACTTGGCGCTTGCTGACCACATGGATCGTGGAAACAAGTGTGGCAGATATTATGGGGATAGAAAAAGCCAACATAGTAGCTAGGATTTGAACCCAGGTTCCCCATATCACATGGTGGTTACTGGTACCACTAAACCAATGGCCAATGAATGTGTAATATGAATTTTGCTATACCTATATACATATATATAGTGTGGGTGGCAAAATAAAATAATACTTACACCATCAAGAACATCTCCAGCTACTGCATACACTTTGTCGGACCACTCTCCCTTGTATAAAGTCACCTCATCTATTCCAAAGATGTCATCTGGAAATGAAAACCAAAAAGACGATTAAAAAAAACTTTTACATTTAAGTATTAAACATATTGATTTTAAGTGCAGAAATAAAACTTTGGAGATATAAGCAATTATGTATTTTAAACAACTTTAGGAACATGTGACTTCATATTATATACAAAATTCTGTACCTTTGAATAATTGAATATTAGTATACTTTATCTTTTGTGCATTAAATTACTTATATGTTATTTTGAGCACTATTCATTTATGCAATGAAAAATTCAATGATCTAGCCTATTAGTAACTATATAATAACTATAATATTATTATATTCATAGACAAAATGCCAAGAGGCACTCAGATACAGTGACTAAGCTACCATAGTTTTATAAATTAAAAAATGTATCTTACTGTATTCATCAGCATTCGTGCTGGGTGGGTCCTGCAGGAAGGAGCATGTGAAGCCCAGCGTCATGTCTCCTCTCACCAGGTCCACCTCAAACTGTGGCTTGGAGCGCATCTCCGAGAATTCCTGCTTCTCCGGCTGAGCATCCTCCAGAAATTCTTCAGAATCCACTGTGTGGTTGACATTGAATGTGATTGTGATTCTGGAATGGTTTTTCAATGGATGATTATTATGAAAAATAATCGTGTTACACATAATTAATTAGACACTGAGCAGCTAAGTACATGTTTTGTCCTTGTCTTAAAAATTAAATACTACATAATAATATAGTAAATTACAAGTGTGTAAATATTTTTTGTAAGGGGTTAGAGTACAATTTTTATTTTTAATAATAATGTTAATAATTTTAATTAGGTAGACCAAAAAAGCAAATAGCATAATCAAGATTGATAACCCTATACTGAGTTAATTAATATAATAATTCTACTTTGTATACAATATGCAATGTGACCACTTGACAGAATATATAGCTGTCATATACATTAATGCAGAGTAGAGGCAGTAGACCTGCAGCTCTGGATGTGTGCATAAGTTAATGTAACCCACCAACTTGTAATGCTATTTATAAAAATAGCACCGTAATAATATTGATGGGTTATGTTTAGCGCTGGACGTCCACAGGAGTCCAAATAAGGCCATACACGCCTGGCCAAAAAAAATGGGTCTTGATTGCCATTTTAAATAATGAAGTAAGCACCAAGCATGGACCTACAGGCTTACTCCCAATACAATCGAGAATCAAATCAGTTCAAACTCAACGGCTTTTGGTATTTTATTTGGTGGATAACTTTGAAACTAACTTGGCATTTACGCGTCACAATCAAATCTGGATCAAAACCAAATCAGTTTGGAGAGTAAGGCCCCTGGTTAGGCAAGTTCTATTGAATTTAGCTATTATTATAGTATAAATATATATAACTTGATATTACAAATGTATGTCCGAACTGTTGGTATATTCTTTATAGTATTCTTCAAGTAACAATAAAACATGTACAACAAGTTACTGAATTTTGTGTAAACAAAGAGAAAACATGCAAGTGTGCGAATATTAGTGTCAGAACTACTGGCTTACGTTTCATCTTTAGCCTCTTTTGTAAGAACCACCTCTGCTCCGTCGCCCTTAAGTTGGAAGCCATCAACTTCAGCTGGCAAAGACTTTAGCTTCTGAGCTTTCCGCTCTGCAACTATTTCTTCTGTAAGGAACTCAACAAGTTCTCTTTCACCTGCAAATAACACAATGATACTAGATTTTTTTAAATTATATACCTAATTACAATTTACAATAGTAATTAATCTATGTAGCATACAATACACTGGTTTAGACATTAAGTCTTAATCTACTCCAATATATTCAAGAAGATGATGCAATAATTTTTATAGTTTAAAAACTTAAATCGATTTTCTCATCAATAACAAGTAACAAAATCAATTTAATTTTATTAAAATATACTAGGGTTACAAATGAAAGGGATATAGGATGAGGAATAGGTTAAGGAATAGCTTACCGAGGGGCTTGCTTGGCGTTGTAGCATTTTCGTCAAACTTATCTAACAATACAAAGTTAAAAGGTTATGACTTTATATCATATAAATAAATGCAAAAAAAACCTTATACTATGATGTGGTGCAATCATAACCTAAAATATTTCGGGACGAACCTTTTGTGTGTATCGCCTTTCCGCACCCACAGCTGCATGTTTTTGAGTAATTCCCAAGCAGGTTTGATGCTGCCGATGTGCTGTCCATACGCTTGGAGCATGTCATATGCCATATTCCTCTGGTAAAGTCACGTTTTACTGGCGCTTGTGTGCGAGAAATAATGGCTCCCCTAAAACCTGAAGTTTTAACGCCGGACTGTATTATTCTATGAGCAGTTCTCACTAAGCCACTCATTTTTGCAATTTATTTACGATTAAGTATAAATTTTAAAATTTATTGGGAATTAGTGAAATTTTCAGACTAGCACACCGGTAAATGTCAAGTGTCAACTGTCAAGTATTTTTTTTTAATATAAGAAAGTGACGAATGACCGTAAGCCGGTGATTCCAACTTTACATTTGGATTTTTCATCGTTGGGACCTCTGGGACACAATGCTTACATTGTATTAATGCTTGCACTGTATATATATGGAGCTTAAAATATTTTAACTTCTTACTTCAATCGCAACACACGAGCTACAGGGACGCATAGTCTATGCATAGATTAGAGCAATACAAGGTGAACGTGTGTTTTATTTAAATTCCCTTTTGAGTAGAGTCTTTAGGTTTCAATATAATGTCCTAAATAAAACCTAAATCAATAATTATTTATTTGGCGTCCTATCTCATTTGTATATTATATTCTTCTTGCAAGACCACGGCGTAGTTTAAGGTCATATGAAATAGTATGACCTTAAACTACGGCGTAGTTTAAGGTCATACTAATAAAAAAGGACTTTATCGATTGACGATAATGTCGTCCTTGTTATAAAAATAAATAAAAATAAAATAAATAAACGTTAAGTTTATTCAACTATTACATAAATAATTAAAAACTAGTTTAAGTATAATATAAAAAAGCTTAAAATATACATATAATTTATAGGAAAAAACTACTAGTAGTAGGTCATACTATTTCCTGTCATCTCAACACTCTTCTTTTCAATTTCAACAGTGACGAAAATAGAACTCTGCGCCAATACAGACGCAGAGTTCTATTTTCGTCACTCTGGACTTTAAGTACATAAATTACGAAATATAGGTCTACTTCTTTAGTCTACTTCTTCTTCTTCTTTTTTTGGCATATGCCTCCCCCTCAATAGGAGTTGCCAACGTCAGAGTATAAAAAGTTAGCAGTACAGTGGGATGTTATGAATAACTTCACGCGAGTCTCGTGCAGATACAAGTTAAATAAAAATTACATGCTGGTATTTTACTTAAAAGATGTTTCTTAGCCTTTTATGAATTTTATTATGATTCGAAATTAAATAAGTGTTCAAAAAAGAAATATATATATAATACATACCTTCCCGAATTACAGAATAAATATATAGAAGAATAATCAAAGTTTAATGCGATTTAAAGCTACAAATGAACATAAAGTGTCTACAAAAGGAGTAAATACATAGGATAAAATAAACTTGAGATTAATGGGTCGAGGGATATGAGCAGGAAGGAAGTCATATAACGAAAGATTTTTAGGACAGCTAAAGAAAATATGGTCGGGGGTGCCCTCATCTAAGCCACACTCACACAATGAGCTATCCTTGACCCTAATTTTAGCTAGAAACACTGGATTACACGAATGACCAAGGCGAAGGCGGCAAACTGTAGAACAAACAGTCTTACTAGCTTTCATGTATTTGAAGAACCAAGGTCTACTAGGTATAGATACTTGTATTTCAGCATAAAATTTACCTTTAGTTCTACTCGACTCAGTCCAAATATTATTCCACTCAGAAGTCATATGAGACTTAAAATTATTTAAACCACCAGATTTAGAAGCCTCCTTGGCATACAGATCTGCACATTCTTTGTAGTGTTTTTGATGCTTGGGAGGGATCGCAGGATGCATTAGGTGTATTTTGCGACCTCTCCAAGGCCTTTGATTGTGTGGAGCATGCTACATTGATCAGGAAATTACAACACTATGGCATAAGAGACTCGTCACTCAGCCTTTTGAATTCTTACCTGAAAAATAGGATTCAAAAGGTGGAGGTAAATGGAAAAAGGTCCACAGGGACCAAAATAGAATTAGGGGTCCCCCAGGGATCCATATTAGGCCCCTTTCTTTTTCTCATCTATATAAATGACTTACCTTACTTAGTTAAGGAAAAACATGAGATAGTACTTTTTGCCGATGACACTTCACTAATTTTTAATGTGAAGCGACAGCAATCAAATTACGACGAGGTAAATAGTGCTCTCTCAAAAATAGTACATTGGTTTAATGTTAATAACTTACTTTTAAATTCTAATAAAACAAAATGTTTGAAGTTTAGCTTGCCCAATGTCAGGCAAGTACAAACCAATATACTATTAAATGATGAGAAAATGAACTTAGTGGACACCACTGTGTTTCTAGGTATAACATTAGATTGCAAATTACAGTGGGGTCCACACATTGCCAAACTAGCAGATAAGCTCAGTTCTGCAGCATATGCAGTCAGAAAAATTAGAGAAATTTCTGATGAAGACACGGCGCGACTAGTATATTTTAGTTATTTTCACAGTAGAATGTCTTACGGCATCCTTTTATGGGGAAATGCAGCCGACATCAATACAATATTTGTGCTGCAGAAGCGAGCTATACGTTCCATTTACAAGATGTCGTCCTTTGAATCTCTGAGAGAAAAGTTTAAGGAAATAGGAATATTGACCGTCGCCTCTCAATACATTTTGGATAATATAATGTATGTCAGAAAGAACTTAAATAATTTTAAAACGAAAAGCGACAATCACTGTAGAAATACAAGAAATAAACACAAGTTAGATATACCTATGATCAGGCTTAGCAAAGTAAGCAAATCTTTTAAAGGTCAATGTATACGCCTATACAATAAGATCCCAGAAAACGTTCAAAATTTTTCCATCAATAAATTCAAAAAAGTAGTTAAAGAACGTTTGTGTGCTAAAGCTTATTATAAGATTAATGACTTTGTTAATGATAGCACACCCTGGGAATAAGGTGGCCACTTTCGAGGCTATTTCTATATTATATAGTATATATAATTTTGTAAATTGTAATTTATTTAAAGTGATAACATTGTTATATATATATATATATTTTTTAAAAAGAACAATTTTCCCATCTTTTTGCTAAAAGGTGGCCCCGAGCGAGTTTCTTACGCCGGTTCTTCTCGCCGGGTTAGTCCCCGAACCGGTGGTAGGTCATCATGTAGGACAATTCTAAAAGTGTTAGTAACTAACCTATTTGGAAATAAAAGATTTTTCATTTTCATTTTCATTTTCATTCATTTCCCGTTATCCCGCTATGCCCGGGAACCCAAGCAATTACAACCTGAATATTACTACAGTTACATTTAAATAGCAGTTCTTTTATTTTAATTATTATAGAGGACTTCAATTTGCTGCGAAACTGGTTAGACAAAATAGCCTCAAGGGAACTTTTAGAGTCCGAAAAAATTATTGACTTATCCAGTTTGTGAGATTCAATAAAAGAAAGCGCTTCAAGGATAGCTAAAGATTCGCCAGTAAAGACAGAAGTGATGGAAGGTAGTTTGTTGTTAAGAATTACATTAAACTTTGGGATCCAGACAGCGGAACCAACACAAGAGGATTCCGAAAATTTTGATGCATCTGTGTAAATAAGAGTCCAATCTTTATACTCATTCCTGATTAATAAGTTGAATTGAGCATTAGCAAAAGAAGAACCTTTTATAATTGGCAAATTTAAAATTACACTTGGAGAAAATATGAGAGAAGCAAAAGAAGAGTCAAACAGGGGATGAATAGGAAATTGAACGACTGAGCAAGACATAGATTTGAGTTTTTGATAACTTTTTAAAAGACAAGGCAATCATTTATGAATCCAGTATTTAGTAGATGAAAGTTGTAAAAGAGAAGAAAGTTTCTTAATAATAGGATGAGAGGAACATTGATAGGCTTTAAATAGAAATCTATCAGACAAATATTGGCGGCGTAAAGCCAAAGGGGGCTCCACACACTCCACCTGAAGCGCATTAATTGGGGACGACTTCATCGCACCTATAATCAGCCGTAAACATTTCGCTTGAAGTTTATCAAACATTTTCAAATTAGTTTTATTACATGGTTCTAGTAAAAAAGACCCGTAATCCAAATGACTCCGTATCAATGCGTTATACATAAGTCTCTGAACATATGGGTGAGAACCCCACCAAACTCCCGATAAGGAACGAAGTACATTTAAATTTTTTTCAGCCTTTTTAAGTGAATTATTAACGTGATAGCTACCAGACAATTTAGAATCTAAATATACACCCAAATACCTAACACAATTCTTAACGGGGAAAACCTGATTGTTGCAAGTTACGGAAACATTAGGAAGAGATCTGATACGGGAGAAAATCATGACATTACTCTTTTCAGTAGAAATTGAGAGGCCATGATTTTCCAGCCAGATATTCAAATAGTACACTGCAGAGTTAAGTCAATTGACACCCTCAACAATATCCTTAGATGAGATATATAAAGTTAGATCATCAGCATATTGTAACACACTACAAAAGCAACTGACAGAGAGTTCAAGGTCATATGTATAAATATTATATAATAAAGGACTGAGCACCGAGCCTTGAGGAAGTCCTTTCCAAATAAGTCTAGGAGGGACAGACAAATTTTGACAGTTAATAATAACAGATCGAGAAGATAAAAAGTTAGAAATATAATTTACTATTTTCTCTGGTACACCTAGTCTAAGTAATTTCTGTCTGAGCACAGGGAGAAGGACATTGTCATATGCAGAAGCTATGTCTAGGAAAATACTCACGATTGACTCATTTATGGAAAATGCCAAACGGACATCAGTTATAAAGATGCCTAAACAATCCATAGTGCTTACATTCTTTCTAAAGCCAAACTGACTGCGGGGTAGAATATTTTTATTTTCTATAAACCATTCTAGTCGATTTTTAATTAAATGTTCCATAATCTTTGCCATAGTTGAAGAGAGAGCAATAGGCCGATAGGATGACGGAACACCATCGGGCTTTCCTGGCTTTAATATAGGGATTATAACTTGTGTCTTCCATTCTGATGGGGGAAGCCCAGACTGAAAAACAGCATTTAGAGCCTGAAGGATAATTTTTTGCGTAGTATTACTGCTCTTAACTATAAATGAATACGGTATTCCATCAATACCAGGTGCCGAATCCTTAAGGGATCCCAACACTAACTGGAACTCCTCCCACGAGAAAGGAGCCTCGAGGGTATTTCCCACCGACCTAGAGTTTTTATAAGTAGAAAATTCTTCTTTTGAAGGGACCGATGGGGGAGCTAATCTTTCGGCAAACGAATCAATCCAACGTGAAGGATCATTAGAAAGTTGATTAACATATGAAAAAGAACCACGAAATCTCCTAATATTCTGCCATACAAGAGATGGATGAGAGCGAGGGGAGAGACTTTCGCAGAAATGTTGCCACCCAAGCCTTTTTTTTTCGGAAAAAAGTTTCTTGGCCTGCGCTGCAATACGTTTATATGACAAAAAATTTGTCATGGACATTGATGACGAATAAACACGCTCTGCTTCTTTTCGACGATTACAAATTTCTGTACAATCAGAATCCCACCAGGGGGGGGACGACATTCGAAATGGACCTTGTTTTTTAACGGGAAAAGATTTTTCAGCACTTCGTAACAGTGCCGACTTAATGGAAGGATATATGTCATGTACGTTATCCGGGGTAATTGGACCAAAAAAATTAAACTCCTCATTCGTTGCAGAGGAGTACAGGTCCCAATCTGCTTTTGCAAGATTAAATTTTTGTCTAGGAGATGAGACATAGGTAAACAGACTACTGGAATTTTGAAGGAAAATAATAATTGGAAAATGATCGCTTCCATACGAATTCGAAAGAATGGACCAAGAACACTGAGAAGAAATAGTAGAGGAAACACATGATAAATCTACGGCGGTTTTAGGATTCTGCAATGGCGAAACCCTACGGGTTGGCGAACCATCATTTAATATGACATAATTACCGTCGTCTACAAAGTCCAGCAAATAACAAGATAAATTATCATTATAATAAGAACCCCATGACATATTGTGTAAGTTAAAATCCCCCAACAACATAACAGGAGGAGGCATGGAGGAGATAATTGATGACAATTCTAATAACAAGGAAGGATTAGGTTCCGGGATGTATACTGAAAGGTATGAAATATTTAATACGCGGGCACAGACAATGTTTATACCTTCGCTATGAGAGGGGGAAGGAATAAACGCAAAGTTACTACAATTTCGTATTAAAATGGCCGAACCAGCTTTCCCATCATTCCGGTCATCTCTAAAACATGAGAAACCAGGAATCCTGAAGAGAGAGCCAGGCTTCAACCATGTTTCCTGGATGGCCAGAACAAGAGGATCGAATTTTCTGATTAAAAATCGTATTTCCTGAATTTTGTTATTAACACTACGACAATTCCATTGTATTATCTTGTGCGCCATTATGAGGGATAAAAGATGAGAGCTTAGTCAAATGGTTGACGATATTGTTCGGTAATCCGTTATCGAAACGGGAGATAAAATTAATAATAAAAGAGAACACAAATTCAATCATATTGTCATTAGAATTCGATTGAGTAGGCTCTAGGGGATATGCGCCCCCATTAGGAGAATACAAACTGGGATTTTCAATAATTTTGTCATGACCATGACGGTCATAGCCAGGGATAATTGGAGGAGGAGTCCGACGAGGAGAAATAATGGTTTTTTTATAAGAACGCTGTACCAGTGGGGAGTTAGAAGGAGTATGAGTAGAGGCCAGATGAGCAGGAGAAGATTGATGAGTTCTGGAAGCGTCGGCGAATGAGCGCCTCACTTGGGGGAATCTTGCAGAAGCTTCAATATAAGAAATACTTTCCTCAGACATCAACAATTTAATAGATTTTTGTCTGGAGTGCTCAGGGCAATCCTTGGAGTTGGCCTGATGTTGACCAGAGCAAAACAAGCAAGAAGGAAACTGCATAGTACAAGTCTCACCCTCGTGAGATCCCGAGCACTTAAAACACCTCGGCTGTGACCGACATATACTCTTTACGTGACCGAATCTACAGCACTTATTGCACTGTATTGATGGTAGACTATAAATTTCGACTCGTAGAGAATTATAAAAGCAAAAAACACGGGATGGTAGTTTTTGACCAGAAAAGGTTAATACAACTGACTGTGACGGAATCCAAGACGGAGTATTATCAATGACTGATTTTCGGCTCAGTCTACGTGCCCTAACAACTTTCCCGAAACCATCCGGCACTCTCACATTTTCTACTAGTTCCTCCATGGACCATTCGACTGGAACTTCCCGGATTACGCCCATACGAAAAATATTGTAGGCTGGAATTGTTGCTGAATAACCATTATTTGTTAAAACAGGATTGCAAACGAACGAATTGGCACTTTCAGCACTATTAAACTCGATGGAAACCCTATTTCGGCCTAATCTTTTTATACCGTCATTAACAATATTTCTAATGTCATTTTTGAAAAGAAATTGTCCAAAATTAATAGGTTTCAAGACAGTTCCGATAGAATTTTCTGGATCAATTCTTGATACCTGAACAACAAATGGACCAACATCAATGCTGGAATATTGTTTTTCAGACAAAAAATCCGGATGGTTAAAAATTAACTGAATAGACGGATTAGACAAATAATTTTTTTTAGACTGAGTCGAAACATTATCACTACTAGGCCGTTTTCTTGTTTTCGAAGAATCCATTCCGACGTCAAATATATCCGGCGAAAGGGCATCCCCACCACCAGGATCCGGAGGATCAGTGCCCATAATATTAAACTTTCAAATTATATACTCTAATATCACTAAATATTACTCTAAACTAAAATCTCTAATTATAATAAAGGTACAGGCTAACTAATAAGGGAAAGAAACAAGAAAGGAAAGGAAAAATTAAGGAAAACCTCAGAAGCTTGTATCACGCACTCGATCATAGATTCGAATCCTCTTTAGTCTACTTAAATTAAGTCCTTAGTTTTTATGACGTTTGAAAAAATGGCCGAGTGTGGTGCACCTTTAAACTGAGAGGTAACTCTATGGTTGAAAATTTTTCGAGCATTTTGTATTACAAGATGAAGAAGAAGACAACTTGAAATGTCAAATCACCGAGTTGTCAACTGTCATTTTCACGTGTGTGATGTGTCGCGTTTTACGTTCTTCATGGTTATTTAGTTTTTACTAAAAATAAATTATACACGGAAATAAAATGGGCAATAAAAGGAAATTCATAGCAACCGAATTTCCGCTTAAAACTGCTTTGCCTGTGGAAGTTGTGTTAGAAGATGTAACGACACATCCCTTATGTTTGCATGGACCGACGTTGCTGTTTTCGAATGAAAAAGGTCGGTTTTTTGGTTGTGCCTCATGTAGGAACAAAAAAGAATGCACTTTACACATTGACGAAGAAGATTGGAAGAAGGAAAATGTCAGGAAAAGGAACGAAAAGTACTATGACCTTATTCCTAAGCTTGACAAAACATCTGCTTGGAAAAACTTGAATGAGGTAAATAATTTTTTTTTAAATATAATATTATTTTATAAATATCAAGGATACTAACCTGTGATATATTACATTTACAGATAAAATCTCAGCATGCTTCAAACAGAGCATACTGTGACACTTGCAAGGAGTTATATGTGTTGGGTCAAACAAGAAAACATATTAAAGACCACAGGGTTATTACTCCATTGGTTGATGAGCAGCTGGCCAACCCCTCCTCGTTTCTGCCACCGATTGAGGATGATCAGCAACAAGCCCAATATATCTTCTCAAAGAAGTCAGTTAGCACAATACTTGGCATTTTGAGGAACAATCAAATTGGGTAAAAGTCTACCAAAAATAGTTGTACAAGTAGAAATTTTCTTCCATTCAGTTTAAAATAGATAATGGAATATAATAATAGATACTAAAAAGGCTGTGCTATCCTTTTTATTTGCTTTGTGTGTGTGTGTGTCTAACGTGGTTTAAATGATTAAATATCTCTTATAACAGGAATATCCTATGCATCGGAACCCCATCAGTACACGAGGCAGCCCAAGCTGACCCAGATTTTGACTCTCTGCTTCTGGATTATGATACTCGACATCACCTGTTTCATACCAGCTCAAAGTACCTCTGGTACAATATGTTTAACAATTATCTATTCAACGGCAATGAAGATGAGAAAGTCCTGAAGAAATTCCTCAAGTCTTCAAAGTAAATAAACATTTTGATACTTTTTAAATGATTAAGTCCCAATTTAACCAACACATGTTAGTGTTAATGCCTTGTTAAAATACCATGTCTGTCTTCTCATTCATTGATAGGAATTACGATAGGAATAACATGATATTTAATGAAGGATTAACTTTGCTTGGTGAAACACACCCCATAATATAATTGCTAAGCTTTTAAGCTACAAATAATAATTTATAATTCAATCAATAATTAGTGTTTTATATGCCTGTAAGTCTGCAAGTTTTGCTACAATATTATTTCCAATGAACTTTTAACTTTTTATCTGAATTATATTGTATTTGTAATTATATCATTTAATGGGACATAAAGTAAAATAAAACATTTTATCACAGGAATAAAGGCTTGTGTATAGTCATGGATCCACCATTTGGCGGTCGTGTAGAGCCACTAGTGCAGACAATAAAAGAGCTTTCAGGAATGAAAAACAAAATTTGTGACAGTGGAGACCAACTGCTTCCAGTCATCTGGGCATTTCCATACTTTTCCGAGCCTTACATATGCAACATGGTCCCTGAGATAAAGATGCATGATTACCAAGTAAGTTGCTTTGTTGCACTTGTAGGCAATTCCATCAATTGAAATAAAATATTTTATTTTAATTGAGGTCAATATACTTTTACATTTTTATAGGTTGACTATGTAAACCACAAGAAGTTTGGCAGTAAAAAAGGTGGAAGAAAATTGGGATCACCCGTACGCTTCTTTACAAACCTGCCACTGAAAACCATAGATTTGTCCAACGACAGTGCTTACAAAATGTGCGACAAATGCAAGTTTTGGGTTTCCGTATCTAACATACATTGTACCAAGTGTAAGCAGTGTACGAGCAAGAATGGGATGAAGTACAGGCATTGTAATGCCTGTCACCGCTGCGTCAAGCCCACATACAGTCACTGTAAGACATGCAATCGGTGTTGCCAGGAGAAACACATCTGTGGTACTGTTGTACAATCTCAGGTAAAGTCCTAATAGTCATGATGCTTATTCTTGTTTTTTTTCTGTATAGAAAAAAGTATAATTTTATCTGTGTCCCTCTTGACATGAGCAAAGGCTTTTGACCATAGATAAGGAAACTGAACTGCTTTCATTCTCCCCTTTGGACTATTCTTCTTAAACTGTTACTATGTATATATAATATATATATATTATGCTGTAAATAGTTTGAACATAAAATTTCTATAAATGTTTTAAAGTAAAAAACCACTCCGTCATGTAATGGATTACGGCGCCAGTTTGTTTGGCTTCAGTTATAACTTTTTTTTTATAACAATTAATGAATATTATTAAAAATGTGTAATTTTTTTTAGTCTTGCTACAACTGCAGTGAAAAGGGACACAAACAGGCTGATTGTCCAGCAAAGGGAAATAAGAAACGGAAGATAAAATAATTATTTATTTTATATTTACAGAATATTTTTAAATATAAGATTTATATTTTAAACATATGATTGTTACTTTTACCCATGATCTTTAATACTAAAATATTATAAAAAGTAAAAACTAATAAGTTATTCTTAAGTTCTTATATCCACTTGATACTATGATCCACTGAAATAAAAAATAATATTGTGATTATTATATGATATAACTATATTATGATATGTACAGTCGCCGACAGCAGGCTCACTCCTGACACGATCGAGAATCGAATCGGTTCGATCTCAACGACTTTGGTATTCTATTTGGTGGATTACTTACAAACAAACCAGGATAAAGAATATCGTCAGATCGTAACTTTTGTACTCCCGACTATTAATCGACTGAGAATCAAAAAAATAAACAAAAGAAAATTTATTGGGAACTACGCGGCACGATCGCATCTGAATCAAAATCGAATCAGTTTGGAGAGTAAGGCCCCATTAAATTTGAATATATAATATCTATGGACACTTCACACCACGTCAATCTGGCCCTGTGCTAAGTATCCAAAGAAGAAGAAATATATTTAATATTTTTTATATGATACACATTTACACATATTTAAGGTTTTTATTATATTATACACAAATTTAATACACATCCATGACCATAAAATGTTCCTGAACATTGAAAACTTTTTGCTCCCTCGGCGGGATTCGAACCCGCGACCTTTCGTTCGAGCACCAACACGCTCAACCACTGCGCTACGGAGGTCGTCAAAAGTTGAATACTATAATATAAATAAGTTGTCTTACCTGACATTGAGCGAGTTGAGTATAATCTGCGAGTTGGCGTACCGCGCCTCGACCACCGCCGCCCGCGCCAGCCACGCGCCGCGCACGTCCGTCCAGCGCGCCACGTGCGACCGCAGCAGCTGATCGCGCGACGGCGGCGGCGCCTCACGCTGGCACCGGAACAATATCATTATAGATTAAAAAACTAAAACCCCTACTAAAAACACGCTCTAATAAATTCTTGATTGAGGTGATTGGAAGCAAATCTTCTTATATATAAAAATTAATTTGTTCGTTTCGTTAGTGTGGCTAAAGCTCGAGAACGGTTGTGTGGGAACTATTTTTAGTCTTGAAATATTCATGGAAGTCCAGGGAAGTTTTAAACGGTTTGTATGATTAACGAAGTGGGCACGGGTCAGCTAGTGTGCTGATATAAAGATCTTTCATTCCCCACCCCAGGCGTTACCGTATTTTTTTTTTCTCTTTACTTTATGTTATGCCCTCTAAGGGGGCGCTGTAGCCATTTTAACGTGACGTCATGTAGCCTAATATAGACTACCGCGTATTTTTACAGCAATATATACGTAAGTATATCAGCAAAAGACAGTATGGTGGTTGCGTCCGACACGCTTGGACGCGCTTTAGTTACAGTATCTGTGACGCAAGTTTAAGTTAAAATCTTAGTGCGTTTATTGTTTAAATATTATTTTTTGGTTAATTATGACTTTTTTGGTGATCTTTAATAATACTTTTTAGATTAATAGTGTATAATAGTGAATATTTTCGTTTTTTTCACGTATATTTTTTTTTCGAACTACCCACAAGTTTTGTGATTATGAGTGAATCTGAAGAAGAAGCTGTGTTGGAACCCGTGTTTAATGACGAGATGTCTTCCCAAACTATAAATAGAATCGTGCTTGGATCTCCCGGTGAACTCGAAGGCCAGGTAGATCTAGAATGGGATGATGCAGGTATGTCCGTAGATCATATCAATATCGACGACGACTGTCGAATAATCCAGCCACGCAATAAAAGGCAGTTAGAAGGGGATTCCCAAGATCCTTTAACTGATGATGGTTTTACGCTCGTCAATAGAAACAAACGACGAAACCTGCAAAACACCCCCCCATCTGTATCTCCTAATCCACCGGGAGATTTTAGTAACAATTTTGAAGTTTCTGTAACCTCCAAAACTATTATCCTACCGAAGCAGTTGGCATTTGCAAAGCTTTTGGCAAAATACAATGTTCAGGGAATAGAAACTATCAAGTATATGAATCCTTTTAAACTTTTGATAAAGTTTAAATGTAATCAAGACGCAAGCAATTTTTTGGATAGTAAAATTATAAATGATCATGAGTGGACTTGTAGAAATACTAATGAAATGCATTATTGTTATGGTGTAGTCAGAGATATTGATATTGAAGATAAGGAATTGAAAGAAATTTTTGAATGTGATACTAAAATATTATCTGTTAAACGGCTGTTGCGAAAAGATTTAAATGGTAAATGGATAAAATCTGAAACAGTTCGCATAGGATTTGAAGGGTCAAATCTTCCAGGATTTATAAAGGCTTATGGTTGTCGTATGGCTATAGATTCATACATGTATCCTGTAACGCAATGCTCTAAATGCTGGCGATACGGTCATGTCAGTCACGTTTGTCCGTCCAAGACTCCCATTTGTCCTAAATGTGGTGAAAAACACGAAAATTGTGAAACGAAAAATTATAAGTGCGTTAACTGCAAAGGCGACCATCTATCATTAATGAAATCGGTATGTCCAGCTTTTAAAAGGGAGAGAGATATCCGTTTATATATGGGAAGTAATAATTGCTCTTATAAATTGGCTTTAAATAAGATGAAAGAAGAGACACAAAAAATGAGCTCATCTAGAACAGATGAACCAATTGCTATCCCTAGCACTTCTTATGTTAGATCCGGCGCTGCTTCGTCTCCTACTTACAGAGATATATGTGTTGGTGGTTCTGGGAATAATAATGATGTTTCAGACAGTGAAGATGATAATATGGAACTAGACGAATGTGTTTCTCCTACTACAAAGCAACTGTCAACATCTCATATTGAAGTTAATAAGAAGTCAAAGAATAAAGCAAAGAAAAGAAGTGTAATATCAAAACATAATGAAGAGGAAGTATTTCTCAATTTGGATATATCCAGAACGGAGATCCCTGTTGTGAAAAGCTGTAACAACAGCCATAGTAAAGAACGGAAAAAGTGGTTTCAAAGGGTTTTGGATAAAATAAAAGAAGCATTTGTCTCAGAAGGAAGTTTCGAAGATAAGTTCAAAATGTTAATGGAGTTTTTCTGGTCTGAAGTAGTAGTTTTATTACAAGAATATTTGAATTTCGAGACGTTGCTTAAGTTCATGGGAAGAAACAATAATGGCCAGTAATAATAATAATTTGCACAGTCATATCAATATTTTTCAATGGAATGCTAATAGTTTAAAACATAAAGCTAGCAATTTTGAACTTTTAATTTTACAAGATAAAATACATATGGCTTTTGTGAGTGAAACATGGCTTTCTCCCCACATTTCATTGAAGTTTTCGGGCTATAACATAGTAAGAGCAGACAGAGAAGATTCATATGGTGGCTTGTGCGCTATCATACATAGATCTATTAAATATTCAGAACGAATTATTAATATTTCAAACTCTGATATTCAGATTATTAATATAGAAATATTTAATGTGCCTACACTAAAGCATGTGATTGCTATATATTGCCCTCCCTCCATTTGCACAAGTCAACAGGATTGGGATTTAATCTTTAATACTTTTAAATCTGGATGTCTTATTATCGGAGATTTTAATGCGCATCACACTCTATGGTCGTGTAAATCTGATAGAAGAGGTGAGACTGTTTATAAGGCTATGTTTGATAATGATTTCATATGCCTCAATGATGGTTCACCTACTAGAGTCAAGTGGGTTAATGGAAATCTTCAGAAATCCTCTCCTGATATATCTTTTGCATCCACTGACATTGCAATTGACATGGGCTGGAATGTTACCAATGAATCTCTAGGTAGTGACCATTTGGTGTTAAAATTAAATTGTGGCTTTATACGATCAAATAGATACATCAAAAAGAGAAATTATAAACAAGCTAATTGGACGGAATACACTAAAGAAGCAGCAACAATGTTTGATGTTGCCGAAGTGAGTGATGTTCAAGTAGGATATGATATATTTACTAATAAAATTAAATATTTGGCTGATAAGCACATCCCTTGGATTAAAATCAGTGAGGATCCAACATCAAATTTTAAACCAAAACATTTTTGGAACAAAGAGCTTTCGAAGGCAGTTGCTGAAAGGCGTCTTGCATTGGTCCAGTTAAGACGCAATCCTACACCTTGTAATTTGTTATGTTGGAAAAACAAAGTATCTCAAGCCAAAATACTTATAAGAAAAGAAAAATCTAAGTCGTGGAGAGAGTTTTGTTCCAGTATTGACCAAGAAACTTCAGCACCTGCTATGTGGAGAAAGTTGCGCTGGCTTAAGGGCAACATTGGACGCCGAGATGGTGTTGATCCAGATAATGCAATGAAGCTACTGCATACGCTGACCCCCGATTATGTCGCTGAACAAGAGCCAAATTTTGTTGACGGACAACTCTCTATATTAGAAACACCAATCACTCTTGCGGAATTTCGTAATTGTTTAAAGAAGAAAGATACCTCTCCAGGAATGGATAATATTTCATATACTATGATTTATTATCTTCCACTTAATGCTAAATTAATGCTCTTAAAAATATTTAATCTTGTAATGACGTCAAGTAGCGTGCCTGATCAGTGGAGAGACATACAAATAGTCCCTATTCTTAAGCCGGGAAGGGACCCCACTCTCGCTTCTTCATTACGCCCTATTTCATTGATGTCTTGTCCGTGTAAGATATTTCATTTGATTTTATTAAAAAGATTGGAGTGGTTTGTTGAAAGCAAGGGCCTCCTTCCCGACTCATCAACAGGCTTTAGACGCGGTCACTCTTGTATTGATAATTTAGCCATGCTTACGTCTAATATTCAATTAGGTTTTGCCAGAAGGGAGCCCACTATTGCCTGTTTTCTCGATATTGATAATGCCTATAACAATGTCAATATTACTGCATTAGTTAATATTCTACATGAGATAGGAGTTGGTATTAAGATTTGTAAATATTTGTTCAATTTTCTTTCTAAACGATGTTGTAGAATTAACTCAAATAATCATAATACATCTTTAATAATTAGAAATACATATCGAGGATTAGCACAAGGTGATCCTCTCTCTCCGCTTTTATACAATATTGTAACTATGGGCATTACCAGGATCATAAATAATGTCTGTAGTTCCCAGTATGCCGATGATTTCGTTTTGTATAAAACTGTTGTGAATAGAAATGATGTAGAAGCGGCAAACTGCCTTAAATCAGCTATCAAAGCGATGATTAATTATCTGGATACTATTGGCTTACAATTATCTGTACCTAAATCTAATATTTGTGTTTTTAACAGATCAAGAAGAATTTTAAATGTTAATGTTGAAGTCAATGGCTTGTCACTTAACATGGTTAACAAAGTTAAATACCTAGGTTTATGGCTGGACTCGTCCTTGAGATGGAGTCTTCATATAAATGAATTGTGTGCTAAAAACTATAAATGTTTGAATATTTTAAAAGTTCTATCAGGCAGGTCGTGGGGAGTTCATCCCAAGTATATTCGCCGTCTTTATGTGTCCCTGGTAAGAAGTCGTCTAGACTATGCCAGTTTCATATATGGCAGTTGTGCAAAAACGCATCTTAAAAAGCTTGATGTTTTACAAAACAGAGCATTGAGAATATGTGGCTCCTTTATACGAAGCACTCCGGTATTTGTTATGCAGAGTGAACTATCCATTCCGCCTTTGTATATACGCCGCTACTTGTTGGCTTGTAGATATCTACTTAAAATTAAGTCTGTCATAGGCAGTCATGTGTTAGATTCTTTAAATAAGCTAACTTTGGTTCGTAATTATTTTAGTAACACAAATAATCCTATGCTAGCACAAATCTGTTCGGAATGGAAAGATGTTAATGTTTATCAAAGTGGCAAGTTAGAGACTTATTCATTAAGTACATGGGTATCTTCTATTGATGTAAAGGAACTCATTGCAGATAAAGCTGGCGATATGCCCCCGAAACGGAGCTTATCTGATTTTGAACTTAAAAATTATTTTTTGCAAGTTATTTCTGATTATTATTCTGATTGTTATAAAATATACACAGATGGTTCTAAATGCACTCAAGGTGTTGGAGCCGCCTTTTTTGATTCACAATTGAATGTTTCACAAAAGTTTAAATTGAACAAAGAAAATAACATAATGACGGCTGAACTTGTGGCTATAAAAGAATCACTATTGTACGTTAATAATTTAAATAACATTAACAGTATAGTGATATTATCGGATTCGAAAAGTGCTCTCCAACACTTAAGTCAGTGTGTTACTAAGCAACGTGGGCTTCCAATCGCCTTCGAAGCATTAGATTTATTACGCCGGGTTGCTAGCAATGTTTCTGTGAAACTACAATGGGTTCCGTCTCATATAGGTTTGTTTGGAAACGAAACTGCCGATGTGCTTGCCAAAGAAGCAGTAATAGATGGTCTCATGCTTTACTCTAAACCTTTTGCCAGTGAGCTTCGTCCTCAAATTAAGAAAAAGTCTCTCCAGAAATGGGAATATCATTTTGGTGAGGAACTTAAAAGAGGTGTGGGAGTGTGGTATAGTACCATCCAAAATAAACCTGTATGGGAGCCTTGGTTTATTTCTTGTAACATGTCGAGAAAGTCATTGGTGTCAGCCTTTAGGTTGCGATCTGGGCACATTCCAGCAAATAAGTTTTATTATTTGGTAGGAATTAAGCCTTCACCTAATTGTGAAGAGTGTCAAAAGCCAGAGGACCTTTTACATGTATTGCTGGAGTGTGCTCGAACTGCAGAGTTGAGATCAAAGTTTTTAGGAGACTTGGGTTGCCTATACAATGGGCAGATCAATTGTTTCCTTTCGGAACCGTTGTCCCCAGAGGCAAGCAAAATATACAGTTTTATGGATCTGTCCCTTGTGTAGGGAACATTGACTGAACCTATGAGGCTGACATCAACACCCTAGTGTTGAAAGCCTCTGTAAAAAATAGATTAAAAAAAAAAAAAAAAAAAAAAAAAATCAGCAAAAGACATGACAACGGAGCGACGCGGCACTAGCTATACTGCACTGTAATGTATCAGCATGATATAAAAGTTTTGCACTGCTTATGCGTACACTCGCAAGCAAAAACGTGAGAGTGTACGCATAGCAGTGTGGGAAGGAGTGAGGTGCTAGATTATATATCATTTTAATTTTATTCTATGGGTTTCCGCAAAGTAACGCCTGATTCCATTAACAACTAGGATAATATTATTGCCCTATGTCTTATGTTATTGAAATGTGAAGTGTCGCGCCGTTCGCTATCCTACACCGCTGGGGAAACACACTCAAATTAGTGAATATAATAATATATTATGAATATATGATACGGTGCCGCGTGCCGCGTCGCGTGGTTTCTTGCAGCGTCGTGCTGCACATCTCATACTGTTTAAGTTTTTACTTTACTCAATTAAGTTGATACAAAGAATATTGAGCCGCGTTGCGTCACATATTAGTGCGGTATTACATTTATAATAAAAAAATTACCGACTTTCGATAATCGTGTATTCTATGCATGTATAAATACAATACTTGTCTAGCTATTTACAAACAAATATCCTCCACTGTCTAGGGCTATGTAAATAATTTCAAAGCCTTTATTTGCAGATAAGATATTATTACAATGAATTTAATTTATTATAATCTTTATGTTGGATCAGTGTGTCCTTTTGACACAAAGGCCTCCTCTGTCTCATGTAAATATATATAATATAAAAATGTTATATAATATACAAATGCAATATTAATGAATATTAATTAAATAAGGTGCAACATTCATTCAAAATAACACTTAAATAATAATTAAAGACATGAAGAGGTGATAATAATATGTTGCAAAATTCCAATTTAGAGAAAATGAAGTAAACATAATGTATCAATTACTTTGATTCTAAACAACCTATTAATATGGTATGATATATGCTAAAAAGTTTAAGTGACAGTTTAGACTCAATTTTTTGGATAACATTTTTTGCGACATATCATCTTCACCCCTTCATGTCTTCAATTATTATCTGTGTAAGTAAAAAAACTTACATAATTTAAATTAATCTTATCAGATTTGTGTGACTGTATTTGCTCAGGTAGAAGATCAGGTATCTTGGACATAGGAGGCCCATTCGGTCCTGGCAAATCAATCCCATCTTCCACTTGTTCCATATTTTCTGTGCCTTTCCTGTAAAACAATGATGAAACATAACTTAGTATATTTGATGCAAAGTGTAATTGTACATTCACAATCACAGTAAGAATACACACCCAAAGTCGCTGTAATTAGCTTTAGGTTTGTTTGCAATCCAGGCCCGGCATATTGGATAAAGCGGGGAGTCTTCATTAAACTGTGACAGATCCACACTACGGTCAAAAAGTTTCAAAACATAGGACTGTCTTGGAGGTAACTTGTGTCTTTCATCTTCTTCTGATGTATAATCATCTTCATCTATACTGTCTTTTCTAAAAATTTAACATAATGGGTTATTTTTAAGCAGCGAATGGTCATTCCTATTTGTTTGGAATTTCTCTTATATTAAAAATCTGCCAATTTCTAGTCGAGACTCACGCACCGAGGGTTCCATGCAAACAAGTTCGTATATACATATTAAGTTAGGTGTTGAGATTAAATTTAATTTTAAGGCGCTAAGGTGTTTCCGAGAAAACTGACAAAAAGTGATCCTATATTGGTTCTATTTTTGTCTTTTTAGGTAATCTAAAAAGGGAAAAAATATATAATACATTATAAACATATCATAAATACAACATTGGGTTTGATTTATTACAGCTAGGCACATAATACGGCTGAGGCTGCCTTGGGGACGAGTATAGATGTACCATTTTTATGGTTTTTGATTTCTTTTATTTTAGCCCAACTTTTAATAAAAAGTGAAAGCTACTACATTATTTATACATACGTTATTAATTTTATTAACCTACCGTTCCTTTTTCACAGGCGTATTCTCTATAGAAGCATCAGACTCCTCCGCTGTCTCCAGAACATCCATTAGAGCGCCTTTTAAGCGTCCTCTGGCCGTAGTCACGTCATTTTCGATACTTATAGATTTTTCTGTAACCAAACAGTTGAGAAAAAGCACTTTTTTATATTATTGTACTAGATTTGTAGGGAGCGTTCTATACCTCTAGCTTCCAAGGCTTCTTTCATATGTTTTGTTTTCCTTTTAGGTGTGAATATTCTTTTACGTTTCGGTAGTGGCATTTTGCTTGCTCACTAAAAGATTACAAGGTCCCCAAATACACGTAAATTGATTAAAAATAAACAGCCAAAACAAAATACAAATAGAAAACAGAAATACGAAACTACAGTTTAAAAATTTTACAAGTGTGAAGTGTCAAAATCAAAAATGCAATTTTTTTTTTATTGCAATCGGTACATAAACATTGGCAAATACATTTTAGTAAGAACTTTATTAGAAATGTGCTAAATAATATTCCTAAATATTATGCTTGCAGTAGTTTTATTGATAAACATTGAATACTTAGGTACGTGTACATATATCGAAAATTACAAAAATAGGCAACTTAATAGACGTATCCAGGGAAACAGGGGTAGGAGACTTCCATACATCTGTGCTTTTTTCACTCAAAATGCGACATCTGTAATCAACTTCCAAAACAACTAGTTACTATAAAGTGTCACAGATGGTAGCACAGTCGATAATTTTATACAATAATTTATTTCTGAAATTTATTTATTTCAAATATTTATTTCAGTATCTAATTATTTTACTGAACTTGTTTTATAATTAATAAATTTAAAATTTTGAATACCTTACAACTTTAAGTAATAATTACTATAGCAACACAGTGAATTGATTTCCTATCGATTGTCAAATTGCATAAGATTCTTTACACGTAGTAACTAATTCTTAATCTGTGTTCTTTACGTATTAACTAATTCTTAATCTGTGAAGATTCTTATATCAAGTATAGCGACTGCTCCTTGCGTTTGCGCTTGTTTGTAGTTTTGTTCCTTATTATTTGTGCTGTTCTTTGTGTGAAGTGTGAATTTCCAGAAAATATTGTGTGAGTTGAGCTTTTAGTTCCTCCACTATTTCAGTGCAATCGTTTTTTTGCGACCAGGACGCTACGTTTGTGCTATTTGTTTGCGATATTGATGCTTGTGATTTGTGTAGTACTTAATACATTCTATGTTCATTAATGTAAGTGTATAAGTAAACCTGTGAATAAATAAATAAACTGTAAAATAAAAATGGTTTTATTTATGTACCTACCTATCCATATACTGTGAAATTCAAGGTTTCTGTAATGTAAAGTATTAAACTTTACTTGTATAGAAGTTGATAAAGTTTGGCTATGATTTATTAAATGAATATTTTATTAAATATGTAAATTATTTAACAAAGCCAAACTTTATCAACTTGAATACAAGTAAAATTGCTGAAACTATACTGAAAATATACTGGTATGTATAATATTTATAGCTATACATACCAAAAGTTTGCGGAAGATGATATCAGATGGCGCTATGTAGCCATCAAATGACATTAGTAGTAGTCAAAAAAACCTGAGAGGGTACCCTCTATACCTATTTATATTATTATACTCTATGCAGGGAAATGAGCGGTTTTTATTTTGACAGTTCTACTAGTTTCAGAAAACTGCTGATAGATGGCATTAAACCTAAGTAATATGTCAAGTCCTGTGTAAAATGTCAATTTCCGCTTTGTTTTTTGTTTGTTTACCTTTCAACTTTCTTTCTTTCACTTGCAATAGTTTATTATTTATTACTTGTGCCCTGAGAACTAAACTAAACATGGCTAGTCCATGCGCAGTACAATTTTGTAAAAATATACGTAACCACCGCTTTCCCCAAGATGAAATTCGGAGATCAAGATGGATAGAGGCTATCAAACATATAAAAACAGGATTAACTATAAGAAAAAAATCCTTCAAATATGAAGGACATAATAATAATGTTCAACTCACTTTACGCCAGCAGATTTCATCTCTCCGTCATCACATTTGGCAAGAGCCCCAAGAGGTAAAATATTTATCTTAGCGTCGAGTCGAAAATACTCGGCAGCAGGCTGAAATTTGGCATGTATATTTCTTAGAATCTTAATAAAGGGGAGTACTAAACAAGAACTTCCCGAAATCTCTACGGAAACGGGAGAAAAGTGTGATTAATTATTTGTTTCAAAAATCAAAGATATCGAAGCCAGCGAGCTTTATTGTATGTAGGTTTCCTCGGAAGTGTAGGAGATCACTAAGAAAGGAATTTGAAAGGATTATAATTTTTGTGTATGAAACAGCATCTGGCAACTATTAACCACCCAACAAAGATCACAGATTTTTTGACATACTACATTATGCAAGCGCCATCTTACGGTAGTCTCTGTACCTAAAAGTGACACTTCAAAAACCCCTCATTCTAAGCCCTCATTTGATGTTACATTCGGAGATTGTTAGTATAAAAAAATATTTTTTATATGCCAAAAGAAGTGGATATTGTCAAATTTGGACAAACGTCAAATTGACGTCAAACGTCAAATGCCGAAGGGCGAAGGCCGAAGACGCTTTGTTTTAAAAATAGATTTAAAAGAATCGAAAAATTGAAATAACAGAGAAAACATTAATCAAAAATACAAGGAAAGTACTTAGAAAGTTTTAATCTTCAATACTTATGAAGCATTATGGCTACTGCTACCACATACGAACTTGATGCTGATGGTAAGAAAACATACATACTTACAGATTTCTACTATATGAGGTGATGAATTTTAAAAATAAGTAGTTAAATATATGGCAACAATTATTTAATAATTAAATCTTTATGAATGAACTTTTGTTGTTGTTGTTGTTTTGTCAGTTTTCTGGAAATAATTTCTATGTTTAGGTGGCAAGTACATACCCGCCACGCAGCGCCCAGATGGAACCTGGCGAAAGCCCAGGCGCATAAGAGACGGTTACGTCCCACAGGAGGAAGTGCCATTGTACGAGAGCAAGGGTAAACAGTTCAAAACCCGCCAAACCACAGGGATACCTGTAGGACTCACTCCGGAAATAGTAGCACAAGCCAAGAGTAAAAAGAACACAACACAACCCATACCTGGCATGATTATCAATGTTGAGAAGAAGAAAAAGAAGAAGAAGCCAGGTATGAAGATAACTTAATAGTACTATAATTAATTACTTGCAGAGATTTTTACATAACTTAAGATTTTTATTTATTTATTTACAAGTGTAATTTTCCTTGTATATAAATGTTACAGCTGTCGAGGAAGCCACTACAAAAGTTTCAGAAATGAAAATTACAGAACCAACTTTCAATACTCCTTCCACAAATGAGCCAACACAAACTGATCCAGCAAAGCGACTTAAAAACCTAAAGAAAAAACTTAGAGATATAGAAGCCCTCGAAGAAAAAATAAAATCAGGGTTACTTAAAAATCCAGACAAAGATCAGAAGGAGAAAATGTCTAAGAAAGTAGAAATTCTCAAAGAAATTGAGTCAATAGAAACTAATACTCTATAACATACACCAAACCTAATTATGTTTAAGAATTTTTTAATTAAGAAAGATGAAAAGCAATGAAATCAATAAATTTTTATTTATACTGATACCACTTTGTATTTCTTAATGTTAATGAATATACTCAGTTGGTAAACATGATGTAAAAATTTTGAAACCTCTACCCATAAATTGGATTGTAAATAGATTTATTTCATATTCACTTAAAATATGGGAATATCTAATAGTAGGGAAATTAAAATGTTTATTACTTAATATATTATATAAATTTATTTTTAAAACATTCTAATACACTGTACATATAAGTGTAGAAAATGAAATCAGATTTATTAATAGAGAATCAAAAGTAACCTTTTACAAAAATGGATGTAAAGAGGTTGAATGGCACCTTCATATTTTACACCTTGAGATTTTTTGTACACAATGAAAACATTAAAAAAAGAAAATCATATTCTTATATGTGCAATAACTTTATATGACTATAACATAACTTATATCTATATGGAATAATTACTTTATTTGATATAAAAGTGTAAAGCTTAGTGTACCTCACATTGGTATTCAGAAGTTTTGAAAGTAGATATATAAGTAATTTTATAATTTTAAATGATCTTCTACAAATAGCAGATTATTTTTATATTGTTATTAAAACAGCTAATATTACTTTCAATACAATGAAACAGAAAAACAATGATTCTTATTAATAAGAAATGGATATTTTAGAACTTATGTTTTCATGATTTGTGTTCATAGTTTTATTGGTTGTCTGCTCTTCTTTTTAAGTTCCTAAGGTAATTTTATACTAGATAATATCCCATAACCATTAGTTTCTTGTTAACTGCTGCGCCATGACGATCTAAAACAGTGTAAAAAAATTAGAAAAAACCTCTTGTTTGTTTGGTATGATAAATGCTCTAACAGTGAATGAACACAGATGAAGTAGTTAGGAATTACCTCTATATGAATTCATTTCTCGCTTTCTGCCTCGCGTAATTGCCTAAGCATGCGAAAATACCAATTACTGCAATGCCAACTCCTAATATTGTCGCTAGAAAATCACCAAAATCATATCCTTGGGCCGCTTCAACATTGCTTACTGCTATTAATGCTAGGGTTAGAATGATAAAATTTAAATACATATTGTTTAAATTTCAATGAATTGGTTCTAAAGAAATAACGAAAACGCAAATTGTATGACTTCAAAGTTTAGGACAACTCCTTCTTCTTCTTTTACCACTTGACCACACTTGACATTTACAATGTCAGTGTGACAGTCTATGGATTTAAAATATTTGTTAGTTTACACAGGCCAACACGTCGATCATACAGTTCGTCCCTGATAAATTTAACCTAAAGGTAAATAACCGAATACATCGAAATTTTCCCTTATTCACTTATTGTGCACACTTATCAACACTTTCACAGGTATATTAAAGGATTACATTTCATTATCGAATGCATTTTATAACAATTAAACAATAATTAATATGTTTAACATCAAATGTTAATCTTTCACAGAAATAATACACCATATGGACACTGCCGATTGTAGATTACAAAAATCATTGTATTATTATTGGCCGTTGTGTCATAGACGGGTTTGTATACGTTTAGGTTAAATTTATCTCGGACGTGGTATACTATATTACATCTGGCAGTTTACGTCGGAGCGCGAGGGTTAACTATAATAATGTTATTTGTAACTGGAACGCACCTTTGGATTTATTTTCTAAAATTACTATAAAATACAAAACGAATATCTTTTGCATGATTATTGACAAAAAAAAAACATTGTGTCAATTGTAGTATCTATGGATAGACTATAGAGCAATTGACAATTTGACATGTTTTATTGATAGTTTTTCAATTTTTAACATCGTCTAAATAAACTCTATATACTGTTTATTAAACCTTTACTGGATAATATAATAAAATAGAGTATATAAAAACAAAATTAACGTTATCATCAGTTATCACAAACTTATTTAGCATAGATAGATGAATATTAGTTGCGAACTCTGAACTTATATTACCTCCACAATGAGCTATAATTCGGGAGGCGGCAAAGGTTTTGGGTTTGCGGGTTTTACTATGCCCAAAAGGAATCCATCAAATGTGTCTCTACATGCAGTGCCGCCCCCCTCGGGCCCTATGCACGCAGTCCCACCACCGTCGGGGCTCTCCAAACAAGGTTACTCCACCATGAATGCCATCACCCAAAACGCTGTGACCGGCAATTGGGGACAAATTGGAAAGAAAAGATCTAAAACAGAGGACGAGTAAGTAATATATTGGTCTGTTTAATTGCAATATTATTATAACACCCTATCTATTTACACTAGGCTTCAATTTCTGTAATCATTGTTTCTACTTCATGTCATATTCATTAAGTAAGGTCTTTTTTCTGCATGTTTTTAGGTATTTTGACGATGATGATGAGCCACCGACCCCTGCACTGGCCTACATCCCAGCTCCAGGAAGCCCCACTCATCAACCATCCAGTTCCAAAGTAAGCCATAAAAATAAACACTACTGTTAACCAACTCAATACCAAACTTACTTACTGTGTAACAATATTCTACTGTTTTAGGCAGAAGATGATGAGGAGGATCCCCTGGATGCATATATGGCAGGTCTAGAACAGCAGGCGGCCAAGGATCTGATCACTAGCAAGGAAAATGCAGTCACTGGCAAAGGTGACGGAGCCAGGGGCACGAGAGGTGACATTGATGATATGGATGATGAGGAGAGTTATTATAAGTGAGTACTTAATTAAATTAAGTTAATTTAACTAACTCAATTAAATCAAAAGTAAAAGAGATTGGCCAATAGTAAGAAGTTTGCTGGAGAGCCATTCTGTTCAAGAGTAGAAAGTGATACAATGAGATGGGCTTACCTACAAGAGTTTAAAAGTAATAATAATTATAGTAACTCTTACTTACTGCTTAGTTTTATAACTAATAATTGTGAATAAAAGAGTTAATATTATTATATAATAATTTTATTATATACAATTACCAACCATATATATATAGCAGTTCCCCTAAGGGAAACCATAGCTTGTATACTAATTGGGAATTGGATGAGGGTCTACAATGGAACCATACACCACTAGTATACTGTACAAATACTTTATTAATATCCTTCAATCAACAAAACATTAGATAATGTGTCAGCACAAGAAATCTGTTAATTATTAAACAAATGTAGCTCTATAGGTACTACTACTACGTGGACAGATGTTACACTTGTTTTTGTATGGGACTCATTATGGGCCTGTTCCAGTAGACACTCTGAACGTTCAGATTATTCATAACGCTGACATTGACAGCTGACAGTGCCTGTGAAAACAGTTCAAAACGATCCTAAACAGCACAAGCAAATCTGAACGAAAAAGAACGTTATTTTCGTTTACTATCAGGTACTGGAACACAGGGTTACAGTGTATTGTTGAACAAAGTTAATATCACTTGTTGTTCAGTCAAAAATAAGCTAAAATTAATATTTTTTGTCAATCAAAGTTTCCGAACGCATAAATTCCCTTACCAATCATAAAATCCATTCCTTGCGGGTAGTATGAAGAAAAATGTCAATACCAAGAAACGTCAAGTGGCCACACCCAATCTATCTCTTGGCTTCGACCCGTTCATGGTGATACAGCATTTACAAACAATCTATGGAAAATAAACTTTCTTAAAATACTTGAATATATGCATAAAGAACCCGTTTTTGACTACAATGATAATATTTGAATTTACATAAAGAAAAGGTTAAAAATAAATAATGGCTGTAATTTACAAAAATATTTGTGTATTGTTTTAAGAAATTAATCACTTTAGGTATATGGAAGATAATCCATTAACAACTGGCGATGATGGATCTGATGTGGAAATTGAATATGATGAAGACGGAAACCCCATTCCACCTCCGAAGAAAAAGTTCATAGACCCCTTGCCACCGATAGACCACTCAGAGATAGTGTATGAACCCTTTGAGAAGAACTTTTACACACCACATGAAGAGATTGAGAACTTGGACCAACAGAAAGTTGAAGAGTTGAAGAAGAGCCTCGGTGTTAAGGTCACTAGCACTTTAATTAGTTTAAAACAAAAGTTATCATAATCATTTTCTCACTTAAGTTTTTTTTTTAATTATTCTGCTTTGGATTACCTATTCCAAAAAGCTATTGAGGCCTATAGTAGTATATTTTATGATAGAGCTAGAGTTTCCATTCAACTGTTTCACCACAGACTGGCATGCCAAAAGGAAAGTCCCTTTGGTATGCCACTCTGTGAGCCTAGTTCGAGTTTTTGTCAGTGCTTCCGGTGACGAAGTTTACTACATGTATGGCATCGAATTAGTTGCTATTGTTTGGCACTGGGAGCGCTGTTTGGACGCCATACAAATTGTAGTTAACTTTGTCACCGTGAGCAGGGACAAATACTTGCACTAGGCTCACTGGCCATGTCTTGTCGGTCACTTAACTATGTCTCTCTCCCATCTTCTCATTGTTATGGTGTTACAATTAATTGTTTTTTTTTTCTTTCAGATCTCAGGCCCAGACCCCCCTAAGCCTGTCAGCAGTTTTGCTCATTTAGGTTTTGATGAACAGCTGATGAAAGCTATTCGGCGGTCGGAGTACACCCAGCCCACACCGATTCAGGCTGCTGGCATACCAGCTGCTTTGTCGGGGCGGGATATCATTGGTAAACACAATCAATTTAATAATTAAAATTCATTTCAAAGTAAAAATTTATTTTAGATTTTTATTAATTGTTAAATTAAACAATAAAAAACTGAATATGTACAGAACTAGTGAATATTTGTAAGACAAAAAAGAATGACACAAGGTATTTATTGAGTTGTAAAGTTGTTGGTAACTTTTAATTTATCTAATCTAGCCTTTACCAGTGGTTTTGCCTGCATTGAATCAACCAAAAATAATGTGTTTACAAAGTTTCTTGGACTGTCGATTTAGTTTTTGCAAATTTTGTCTGATGTTTTATAGAACGAGTTTTTATACGATTTTAACGCGCTCCGGTCGGCGCGGTCGCCCTTTCTCGCCATAAAAATATTCGTTCAAGGTCATTGGTGTTATACACAGCCCTAAGTAGTTTTCGTGTGAAAGTGTAACAAACGGACATTCACATTTATAATATTGAGTCCCTATTTCACCAACGCATGTTAGTGTTAACGGCTTGTTAAAATACCAAGCCTTCTCATTCATTGATAGGAATTACGAGAGTAACAACATGATATGTAACGAAGGATTAACTTTAACATTGCTTGGTGAAACACGCCCCAAGTTCCGATTACACCAACGCATGTTAGTGTTAACGGCTTGTTAAAATACCATGCTTTCTCATTCATTTATAGGAATTAAGAGAGTAACAACATGATATGTAACGAAGGATTAACTTTAACATTGCTTGGTGAAACACGCCCCAAGTTCCGATTTCACCAACGCATGTTAGTGTTAACGGCTTGTTAAAATACCAAGCCTTCTCATTCATTGATAGGAATTACGAGAGTAACAACATGATATGTAACGAAGGATTAACTTTAACATTGCTTGGTGAAACACGCCCCAAGTTCCGATTACACCAACGCATGTTAGTGTTAACGGCTTGTTAAAATACCATGCCTTCTCATTCATTGATAGGAATTACGAGAGTAACAACATGATATGTAACGAAGGATTAACTTTAACATTGCTTGGTGAATCACGCCCTAAGTGATTATTAGGTTTATGAGGTTTGACATGAGCCAAAATATTGTTTCAGGTATTGCACGAACTGGTTCGGGTAAGACGGCCGCGTTCCTCTGGCCCCTCCTGGTTCACATAATGGACCAGAAAGAGCTGGCTCCGGGGGATGGGCCTATTGGGCTGATACTCGCTCCTACGAGGGAACTGGCACAACAGGTATATCTATGGATGGTTTCAGCGCGTCAGATTAGTCCCGTTATTGAGTAATTATCATATTGAAAAAACTTAATACTTTTGTATACAAGGTGTAAAATAAATGAGTGATAATATTTTAGTGTGTGTATGTGCCTCCTACGTCGAGTATACTATGAAAGTACCAGCACTGGAAGACTTACTTTGACTTTCATGTTTGTATGAGAAATGCCCCAAACTCATAAATTTTCCCATACAATTATTAAAAAATAGTACCTCTTTCAGCGCTGGTACTTTCACAGTAAACTCTATATATAGGACCCATAGGTATTATCACTTATATGTATATTTTATTATAGACATATTTAATATGCATGACCCAGGAATACAGAAAACTTATTTGTCCTTTTGTGGGATTTGAACCCGCATCCTCCAGATAACCAACACTCTCAACATTTTGAACACAGATGAAAATTGTAAACTGAAGTAATATCTAATACTTAGTTATACATCATGAACTATAGACATACTGTGTATAAAGAACAGTTACTATAACTTTGAGATGTGATTGTAAAAAAAAATACATTTCTAGAATGAGAAAAGGTGGTATAATCATATTCCAAAGTAATAGTGACTGTTTCTTTTACACTCGTTATTAACTATGATTATTATTATTTTATTGCATTGCACGTCATTTTAATGGCAGGAATAACCACCATAATACTACATTATAACAATAAAGCAGTTTGAATTTGAATATGATATTTTGATTGTAATTTCAGATCTATATGGAGGCAAAAAAGTTTGGGAAAGTATACAACATAAGGTGTGTCTGCTGCTACGGAGGGGGATCCAAGTGGGAACAGAGCAAAGCTTTAGAAGGTGAGTCACTCAAATGGTCAAACTGAATAGCAGGTATTGAGTAAAGCTAATAAAAAAAAATGCTATTAACCTTTAATAATATTATAAATTTCAGGGGTTGCCGGAGTAAAAATAGCACCTCCCCAGTCACCATAATTCCTGTGTCCCGTGGGTGTGATAGAGGCAACAGAGGCAATATACAGGGTGTAAAAAGAATAGTCACTATAACTTTGAGATATTATTTTACTACCTTTACTAATTTTAGAAATGTATTTTTTTTTGTCAGAAGCATTTACTTTTTTTTACTTTTTACCATTTCTTATTTTTTGCCCAAAAAACACAAAAATATTATTTTTAAATTTTTTATGAATACTTACATGATTATACTAACTACCTTTTCTCATTCTAGAAAATATTATGTATTTTTTTTAAATTAATTTATTACAAAAATTTTAAAAAAATATATAGTTATAGTAACTGTTCTTTTTACACCCGTTATATCCGGAAATGAGTAGCACCGTTTCCGCGGACATTATTATATGCATTGCAAAATGTATTTTTTTTTTCTTTCTAGGAGGAGCAGAAATAGTGGTGGGCACGCCGGGTCGTGTTATAGACATGATCAAGTGCAAGGCCACCGACCTCAAGAGGGTCACGTACCTGGTGCTCGACGAGGCCGATAGAATGTTCGACATGGGCTTTGGTGTGTATTGGGAATGTTAAAGAGCATTCAATTATATTGCGACGGGATACGTATATTTTATCGTATCGCCCCGCAAACGCCCCGCGCGTCCCGCACGCCCTGCTCGCACCGTTGCGATGTAGCCGCAACATTTCGTCATAATAATAATAATAGCTCCTCTCACCGATTTCGGTGTCGGAAGCAGATTTCATTGAAATCAGGCCAGCGGAGGAGTTATTTTTATAGTGCCCAAGTGTGTGCGCAATACACAAAGACACTCTCTCTTCCTTTTACTCTCCTAACCCAGTGGGACGGTAAACCGACACGACTGGCGGGAGATCAGGCGCAGGACCGACTTTTTACATGCCCATCTGACGCATGGATCATCTTTCTTGCCACAATCAGGTTATCAGTCTGCATTGTTCTAACCAAACTTGAAAACAACATTTTTTGTTGTTCCTACGCGGGAATCGAACCCACGACCTCCGGGTCGAAGCTCAGCACCACTAGACCACGGAGGCGCTTAAATAATAATGTAAGAGCTATCATGAAGGCTATTTCGCGTAACAAGGCAATTAGTGGGCTGAAATAATGTCTAGATATATTTGAGGACAGTTTTACCCCCCCGGAGCCGACTTGAGATTCGTGACAAATGTCGCACTCACAAGGTATCTCTAAAACCTGTTAAGTGTATTTTGTTGTTTATGGCAAAATGCCGAGGTATTTTCTCGCTCTGCATACTTAGCAGGGCAAAGAGTTACCTAGTGTCGTTTACGTCACACTTTTGTTTACGTCACACTTGTATTGTTCACGTCACACTAGTATTGTTTACGTCACACTGGTATTGATTACGTCACACGTTTGTTTACGTCACACTGGTATTGTTTACGTCACACTGGTATTGTTTACGTCACACTTGTATTGTTTCCGTCACAGAGCCGCAGGTGCGGTCGATCTGCGCGCACGTGCGGCCGGAGCGGCAGGCGCTGCTGTTCTCCGCGACGTTCCCGCGCCGCGTGGAGCGGCTCGCGCGCGACGCGCTGCACGACCCCGTGCGCGTCACGCACGGCGCCGCGGGCGAGGCGTCGCACCTCGTCACGCAGTATGTGCGGTGAGTGTTGTATTTGGTATAGTTCATGTGACGTACCCACATTTTTGGGCATCAAACGTGTATTTAATAATATCTAGTTTTGATATAATATATAATATGTGTTTTGATTTAATTTCCACGTATTTACTTTTCAGAATATTCAACAAGCCAGAGGACAAATGGTCGTGGTTACTGAAAAATTTAGTGGAATTCTTATCAGCGGGAAGCGTTCTTATATTTGTTACTAAAAAGGTAATTATTGATTTAATACTTTAAGATCTGTACCAAACAGCTTTATAAACGAAATCCTGAGTCCATCCTCATGTCATTGTAACCTGACTACGGCGAAGCCAAAAGGAAGGCTAATGTATGACATAACACTAACTAAAGTTGACGCAGTCTGCGCTGTCCCTCATTGTAGTTTTAATTCATCTGTCCTGTGTAGTTGGACGCGGAGCAGACGGCGGCCAACCTGGGCGTGCAGCAGTACGACGCGCTGCTGCTGCACGGCGACATGGAGCAGGCGGACCGCAACAAGGTCATCACCGCCTTCAAGCGGCAGGAGACCAGCATACTGGTGGCCACGGACGTCGCCGCGCGCGGGCTGGACATCCCGCACATACGCACCGTGGTGAACTACAGCGTTGCACGCGACGCGGACACGCACACGCACCGCGTCGGCCGCACGGGGCGCGCGGGCGTGCGTGGCGTGGCGCACACGCTGCTGCTGCGGCACGCCGACCGCGAGTTCGCCGGACACCTCGTGCGCAACCTCGAGGGCGCAATGCAGGTATACGCACGCACGCACCTACTGGTACATCCACGCACGCACTGTTGCACGCACGCACGCACTGATGCACGCACGCACGCACTGATGCACGCACGCACGCACTGTACACGCGCTTGCATACACAAACTGTTATAAACGCAAAATTAGGTACATGCGCTTGCGTATACACAAACTGTTATAAACGCAAAATTAGGTACACGCGCTTGCGTATACACAAACTGTTATAAACGCAAAATTAGGTACACGCGCTTGCGTATACACAAACTGTTATAAACGCAAAATTAGGTACACGCGCTTGCGTATACACAAACTTTTATAAACGCAAAATTAGGTACACGCGCTTGCGTATACACAAACTGTTATAAACGCAAAATTAGGTACACGCGCTTGCGTATACACAAACTGTTATAAACGCAAAATTAGGTACACGCGCTTGCGTATACACAAACTGTTATAAACGCAAAATTAGGTACACGCGCTTGCGTATACACAAACTGTTATAAACGCAAAATTAGGTACACGCGCTTGCGTATACACAAACTTTTATAAACGCAAAATTAGGTACACGCGCTTGCATATACACAAACTTTTATAAACGCAAAATTAGGTACACGCGCTTGCATATACACAAACTTTTATAAACGCAAAATTAGGTACACGCGCTTGCGTATACACAAACTTTTAAAAACGCAAAATTAGGTACACGCGCTTGCATATACACAAACTTTTATAAACGCAAAATTAGGTACACGCGCTTGCATATACACAAACTTTTATAAATGCAAAATTAGGTACACGCGCTTGCATATACACAAACTTTTATAAACGCAAAATTAGGTACACGCGCTTGCGTATACACAAACTTTTAAAAACGCAAAATTAGGTACACGCGCTTGCATATACACAAACTTTTATAAACGCAAAATTAGGTACACGCGCTTGCGTATACACAAACTTTTATATACGCAAAATTAGGTACACGCGCTTGCATATACACAAACTTTTAAAAACGCAAAATTAGGTACACGCGCTTGCGTATACACAAACTTTTAAAAACGCAAAATTAGGTACACGCGCTTGCGTATACACAAACTTTTATAAACCCAAAATTAACTGACCTAAGCACAAGTTGAGCCTGAAAAATATGTATTATATTTATTTTAAAGCTAAACTTACAAACCAACGGTATCATCATAATTGCAATTTTAAGTTACTGCAACCATAGATTTGCAATTAACAAACAAAACTCGCTTGAAACTGTTACATTTATCAATGTTCAACAGATTTCCATTTCATGGATTGACTCTATTATACCAAACATCTTGTAGACTAGGTATGAACACGTGGGTTGTCCGCAGGATGTGCCGGAGGAGCTGATGCAGCTGGCAATGCAGTCGTCGTGGTTCCGCAAGTCGCGGTTCAAGAAGGGCAAGGGCAAGAACCTTAACATCGGCGGCTGCGGCCTCGGGTATATCATAAATTGTTTCATTGACCGCAAAATAAACTTCAATATGTGCGTCATACGCAATCAATCATCATCAAATCGCTAGGCGTGCTTGAGTGGGGTGAGGTCCCTGAAATATCAAATGTCACTGATATGTTTCAATAATTATGGCAAATATAGGTTGCAGATTGATGAATGTGAGTGCTTTGACTTTTGAGAGAGTTAAACCTTGGTGAAACTTAAAAAAAAAACACTACACGTAAAGTTGGAACTTAAAAAAAAACAAAAGCCTTTGATTTATTAAAGTTTCAACTTTTTAAGGTTATTTTAACAATAAAAAATAATTTATTACTTAGAAAAGTAATTAAATAATTTATAATTGTTCCATAAGTAATTATCGTGATATGCTAGAGTGGATGTCTTTATTTAATCCAGTAACAAAATGATGACTATTACCAGGTACAAGGAGCGGCCTGGTCTCCCGGCTGTGAGCGAGGAGTCGTCGGCGCTGGTGCCGGCTGGTGGCCCCGCCACCGACCGCCTCGCCTCGCTGCGGCACGCCTTCCGCGCGCAGTACAACCAGGTATTACATTGTAGTCGCGTGTTAAAGAGAGACAGAGGTGCAAGGTATTACGAGATACGGACATTGTCATGTGTTGGAGAGAGACAAAGGTATGAGGCGTGGTCTGGTCTTCCGGCTGTGACCGAGAAGGCGGCGGCGGCGCTGATGCCGGCTTGTGGGGCCACCACGGATCGCGTCGCCTCCCTGCTGCACGCCTTCCGCGTGCAGTACAATCAGGTACAAGGTATTAGCTTACTAGAGAGAGAGATAGAACTATGACTATGAGCTCCATGTCATTGGGAATCGGTAGTTTTTAAGGTCCTGTACGCAAAGGGTAAAAACGGGATCCTATTATTAAGATTTCGCGGTCTGTTCACCAGGTCTGTTTAACTATGAAATTCCCTAACATGGATTTGCAATAATGCAAAAATGAAAATATTAATTAAAAAATACTAATTACTAATTTCGTTTCATATCTTCTTCTTAATTAAGGAGTTGAATTTAGCTTCATTTGATGTTATGCTTAAAAAAATATTTATTTTAATGTCAATATTTGTATTTACTTCGGCACATTTACATTCTATAATTTACAAACGTTACTATTAGTGACATCTATTGCAATTTTTTTGTATTAAAGATAGATTGTATGGGATGGTAGGCCATGGCGCAAAGTTAATTATTGTAATGTGTTACAGTTCACGGCATCAACGGACCACTCGTGGGAGCAGACGCGGCCGGTGCTGCAGCCCGGCGTCAACGCGCCGGCCGGCGCCGAGCAGGACGACAAGCCCGAGCGCACGCGCAAGAGCGGCAAGAAGAGCCGCTGGGAGTAGAGCGAACACAGTTGCGCAACAAGTGCTATAGGGGTGTTATCAGCGGCGGCTCTACCCATTGCGAGTCTCCGGGCGGCAGGGGGCCTATTACAAGCTCTTAATTCCAGCCAGTATACGCCATACAACATGGCTGCCTGGAATTTTCGTATTACGATCACATAATAACTGCACGACGACAGCTAGTTAGCGGACACGTGACACTTGACTTGCTTCCGAATGTCACTTTCAGACAACCAAACTAGGGTGGATCCATTCAGAATAACATGTCGTTGAAATATGAAAAAGAAGGCAGTTTAGGACCTTATTATTGAATTGCCTGGAACCAGGCTGGTATTGTAAAAGATCATAATACGGCCCTTGGTCTTTGCGAGGCCCTTCGTCCCTTGCTTGACGCGAGACGCGAGGCCCCTGCAAGAGCGAGGTGGACGTAGCTGTTCGCCACCACCTAAGGCCGCCGCTGCGTGTTATAAAACCGTCTGAGCTCTGATTCAAGATGCCATCGCTATTTATCCCTGAGGAAGTTCGACAGCAAAATGTACGGGATTTGACATACGATTCGCTAAGTGACACACGAATTCGCTTGTCATATAACGAACTTTATGTCAAATTCCATACGCTTTGGTTTCGAACTTCTTAAGCGATAAATGGCGATGGTATTTTGAAGCAGCCCAGAACAAGCAACAATGAAATAGTACATATTACGTTAATATGGTCGAATTTAATGTAATTTAGATTAAATCGTATCAGAGGGCTGGGTTAAGATGCCATCGCTAATCGCGAGATCTAGTACTTAGCGTACTTTATGGCAATCGCACATATTTTCAATTTCGAAGATCGTCATTGTAATTAACGACAGCATCTTGGCTAAGCCCTCGGAACAGAGTGTAGGTGCGTTATAAGTATATATCGCTATTCGCTTTACATATAACAACCTTATTAAAAAATATTTACACATATGCTACCATACCATGTTTTGTCCTCGTCTGTCCAGTGACTCTTCTAACGTATTAGACAAGGACAAAACATAGCTTGTACAGTGTGTAAATATTTTCATCGGTAAGGAGGTACATGTGTAAAGCTAGACACACATTTGTTATGTCGCATCAGGGGATTGAGTATTTTATTAATTTATACAAAGTCTGGGAAACAAATACAAAAGGCCTGCTTTTGCAAATTTTGTGGACACAATAGGAAATAAGCAAACTAAACAGATAGGTAATATATTTACACTTGCTCGTAAATTATAAAATATCGCACAGACTTATACAAATATGTGTACAAAATGTACAATAGCGTTTCAGTTAGTTTGTTGAAATTATCGTAATGTAGAGGATAATTCTAGCGGAATTGTGTACCAAAATATTATTCGGGTATGCTCCGTTTCGATTTAATGTGATACTAATGTAAACGAAGCTCAATATGGGTAGCTATAATGGTAGCACTCTTAAGTGTCAATATCACCAACGCATGTTAGTGTTAACAGCTCGTTAATATTCCTTCTCATTTATTGGTAGGAATTACGAGAGGAACATGATATTTAACGATTAACTTTAACATGCGTTAGTGAATTTGGCACCAAATGTCACTAACTATAAAGGAGATGCATCCGTGGCCTAGTGGGTGCAGGTTGGATTCTCAGGTTGTGGCATGTACCAATGACACTTTTTCAGATCACAGTACATTGTACAGACGCTCTAACGTTGACGGAAAACATCGTTAGGAAACCCGCACAAGGTTGGCCCCAGACGTATTGGCTAGTCATTCCTCTGAACTAGGCCGACTATGTTGTGAGAAAGCTGTATGTGTCAAAATGAGACATTTAAAGCCGCTTGTCCCAGGTATTACAGTATTTAAAGTGTGGCTACTACGTTCGGAGAATACTGTATAAATCATTCAATAACGGATGCAAAGGCCTACTTTAACTGTAAAGATATAATGGCACTATAATTTGGTTGTATTTTGCTAACATTATTATCACATCGAATTGAAACGGAATATAGATAGATAGAAGATATTTTTAATAACATTTTAAATACCGATTCATAAATTGAAATAAATAAACGAATAGGTCGCCAAATTGTTATTCTGTATAGTATATAAATGAAACATAATATAACAGACTAGAGCCTATGTTAAATTATTAGTAATTTATATATTATGTTTAATAACTAGACGAACATGCCAACCAATTGTAATAATATGTGGAACTTATTTCGAGATAAATTATGTTCGAAATAACTATGTTATATGGTTTTAATTAATGATATTTTTTGTAACCAAGGTACTATATCTTCTAGTAAATTGTTTATTGTGTTATTAACAATTCCCTTTCGACTCAGATTCAAAAACTTACCGCGCGATTATTGGTCAACGGTTATCGCGGTGAGCGTTTATTGGTTGGGAAGTTGCCCAATCGAGTCGAATGGGGGCTATCGTATTTTGTCTCACCAGGTGGCTCACTGTAAAGTGAGGTCCTAAAGTATTGCTGTAAATCTTTGTTATTACGGGCGACAGTAAAATTACATTTAAATAATATTTATTACAGTAAAATCGTATAGTAAATGTAGTGACCATGCCACCGTGTGGTGATGTCCCGTTTTGTTTGGAAAAGAGTTTCTGAAAGATAACTATCATTTAACTCAAAGCATTCATTTATATACCACACCATAGCTTATAATATTTGCTATAATTAATAAAACTTATTGCTAAATATTTGCAACGTTGATATTAATATAAATAGACCCGCGTAGCCAACCCGCTTACGTGACATTTGAGATCTCGAAGACCTCACGCTACACAAGCGGCCCCTAGCGGCGATTTCATACGCTATAGCCCCCATTATGATTTGTTAAATCAGTGTAGTGCTTAGTTCTGTCACTGCTCACCGTGAGGAAGTGAACTACAATTTTTATGACAACGCCATAACGACACCCGTGGCAAACTGTGGTAACTAATACAAATTTTAGTTTTTCACTGTCAGCAAAAACTCGCACTAAACACACATGACCTTGAACGTTTTAATAAGATGCCAAAATTGTAAGTTCCAAGTGTATTGTGCTATGATTTTTAGTTTTTACATAAAACTCTTTGAACGCAATGTATTTTAGTTTAGTTATTGAATGGAGCTACAGATGTTTCGTATTTGATAAGTTTAATGTGTTTTCTGTACATAATGTTAATAAATAATTATGCAATTATATATTATATCTTTTATTATCCTTGACACCACTTGTTGAATCTTATATAAATGAATCGCTGTTCGTTAGTCTCGCAAAAACTCGAGAACAGCTGAACCGATTCGGCTATTATATTTATAGGCATATATTATATTTTTTTGGTAAAAGATGGCCCGTGCGAGTTTCTTACGCCGGTTCTTCTTGCTGGGCTAGTTCCGAGCCGGTGGTAGGCATCATATAGAAACGACGTTCAGAAAACATTTTTTTGTAAAATTTACTCTGAATAAAAATATTTGATTTGATTTGATATAGTCTTGAAATGTTCGTGGAAATCCAGGGACGGTTTAACCGGTTTGGTATGCTCAATGAAGTGGGCACGGGTCAACTAGCAGTTTTATATTTTTATTTGTTATTGCGAATTTGTTTTGCTGAAGTGGTGAACTTCAGCTAGAGTAATAATAATATCTATGGACGCTTCACACCACGTCAATTTCGCCTCGGGCTAAGTATCTGAAGAATTTGTGTTACATATACCAGACAACGGAAATATATTTGCTACTTTATACTATTCACATATTTGAGGACATGATATTATTTATTAAACATCAATTTAAATTGTAATACACATCCATGGCCCAGGAACGCCGAAAATTTTTTTGTTCCTTCGACGGAATTCGAACCCTCCTGCTCAAGTGCGGTGCTCAAACTAAACCACATATATTGTCTGAAACATTATTGTCAGTACGAAGTTTGAATTAATGAATTTGCACTTTATTGTGTCCAAAACATTCAAACACGTAAAAAAACTTAACATAAAAATTAACACAAATGGCGCTATTATCGCTATGAAGCGCTTTTTAATAGAAGCCAAGTTTAAAACACGTTTTCCTAATCTAACACCTGAACACAGTATAAATTAGGTAATTATCTGCGCGGTCGGTGTAAGTTTTAATACATTCCGCCAACTGCCGCGCCTCACGAACGGATTACCATCGCGATAGCACCACACGCCAGCACCGTGTGGAACTTTTGGTGATCATTAACCTACATGCTCCACTAATTTGTCAGAATGTTCACTGATTGATTATTGCAACAGTCAAAATTTTCTGAAAGTATACTACGTGGTAAAGTATAAACAGGTGAATATTAAAAAGGGCATGGTAGGATACCAAACTATAGGATATAGCAAAACTCAACAGTAACAAAAAAAAAAAAAAAAACAGTGGCGCGCTTGATTTTTAACCGACTTCCAAAAAAAGGAGGAGGTTCTCAATTCGTCTGTATGTTTTTTTTTTTTTTTTTTTTTTTTTTTTTTTTTATGTTTGTTACCTCAGAACTTTCGCCTGGGTGAACCGATTTGGATGATTTTTTTTTTATTTGAAAGGTGGTGCTTCCCGTTTGGTCCCATTGTCACCAAAGTGGTGACCTGATGATGGGATCCGTGAGGAATCGAGGGAACTCCTCAAAATTTATATGGAAACATATATCGATTTTGATTTTTTCTGAAGTAGCCCAAGCATATATTACTAAATATTAAGATTTTGCACCATATCCTGGACCTAAAGTACTGAACAGAACTTCTGAGTCCTTAGAGATACACGTTTGAAGATTGCACCGTTGTTTAAAGAAATGCAAGCATACGCCACTACGTCAATTACAGTGTTGTACCAGTGTTTACCAAAGTGGTGACCTGATGATGGGATCCGTGAGGAATCGAGGGAACTCCTCAAAATTTATATGGAAACATATATCGATTTTGATTTTTTCTGAAGTAGCCCAAGCATATGTTACCAAATAGTAAGATTTTGCACCATATCCTGGACCTAAAGTACTGAACAGAACTTCTGAGTCCTTAGAGATACACGTTTGAAGATTGCAGCGTTGTTTAAAGAAATGCAAGCATACGCCACTACGTCAATTACAGTGTTGTACCAGTGTTTACCAAAGTGGTGACCTGATGATGGGATCCGTGAGGAATCGAGGGAACTCCTCAAAATTTATATGGAAACATATTATATCGATTTTGATTTTTTCTGAAGTAGCCCAAGCATATGTTACCAAATAGTAAGATTTTAAAGTAGTGAACAGAACTTCTGAGTCCTTAGAGATACACGTTTGAAGATTTCAGTGTTGTTTAAAGAAATGAAAGCATACGCCACTACGTCAATTACAGTCGAACATGGTCTCATAGTTATCAAAGTGCATGCCTGATGATGGTGTCGTGAGGAATCGAGGGAACTCCTCGAAATTTATAGGAACACTCATAGTAATTTTGTATTTTTTTCGAGTAACATGCTTATGTTACTCGATATGCTTATATCCGTCTAAAAACAAACATAATTTTGAATCAACTATCAAGGTATACCGCATAGATCAGAAACAGGCATACAGGACTGCTTAGTCTATGAAGTTATACGTTTGGAAATTACGACATCGCTTAAAGTACTGCAAGCATACTTTAAGCGATGCCACTATATCAATTACAGTACTCAACACCACCTCTGTCTTCACCAGATAGTAGGTATCCATATATACTATCATAACAATATGACGAAATAGGTAAATATTAAAAAGGGAAAAAATTGTTTTAAGCCAAATAAAGAAATGTAAATGGACTAAAAATATTAAAAGAGTTATATAGAAATCATATTCAGTTTGGCTGGTACCGACTTTGATATTATTAAAATTTGTATATCATTTTATAGTCAATCAACTTGATATATACAATTTTTGCGCTGCTCTGGCGGTACCTAAATATCCCTACTCAGTCTACCCATAACTAAAAATCTTAAAATAAAATAATTTTAAACAAAAAAAAAACCGACTTCAAAAGGTAAACTAAAAAGAAAAAAATAAATTTACTTCGCACAAAGTAATACTTATTTTCACTTAAGTAAATAAATTTATTCTATAATTTTGAAGTCGGTGCCAAGTGAGTACTTCAACAACCTTACTGCAATATCAAATTACTAAATATATGTAGGCAATCACAGAAAAAAGAATCAGAAAAAAATATACAAAAATGTAACTATTACTATATATTATGTACCTACCAAAGTACTGGCTTACAAACAATATTAAATGAAAAAAAATTATGAAAGAACGCTGGACTTGGCACCGACTTCAAAATTATAGAATAAATTTATTTACTTAAGTGAAAATAAGTATTACTTTGTGCGAAGTAAATTTATTTTTTTCTTTTTAGTTTACCTTTTGAAGTCGGTTTTTTTTTTGTTTAAAATTATTTTATGATAAACTAACTCTGGATCATTCGATTTTTAATAAATCAATATCAATAAATAAGCAGTGTGGGAAGGAGGGAGGTGCATCAAACGCATGCCTATGCGTACAATCACTAATCTGCTAGCAGGGTGTGGTTATTTTTTCGCGGGATAAGTATTGCTCGATATAATTTGGGCCCCAAGTGGTTTCATGAAACCGCGCCAATTTCGCCGCGCCATTCACTTAAGACCCAAACGGTTTCATGAAACCGCGCTCTTTTATTCGATTAAGCATCGTATTCCCCTGACTTACAGACTACTTTTGTATGAAGAAGTTTGATTGGTTAGAACCTTGGCTAAATAAGCTTCAATTCGAATGAAAAATAATACTAACTTTGTCGCCGACCAGTTTGTGCATGTCAGTGCAGTGAAGTGGTTGTGAGTGCTCTAAAATGTGTAGTTTTTTCAAGATTTTGCTGGTTTTCACGAATGTAAGTAGTATTTTGTATATATAAATGGTTTATTTTACTCATTATAAGTATTATTAGATAATCATTTGAAAGATATACGTCGTAACATTTAAATTTTTCACTTGAAAAAATTGGTTTCTATACGTATATATATAGACTGATTTAGATATGATTTTCTTACTATGTTTGTAAATAAATGACGTAATAAGCCTAAGGAAGTAAATATAACTAGTGTACAAAACGATTTATCGTCGGATTATGCCTAATTTTAGTAAAATAAACAAAAGAATTTGACAAAAAAAAGGGCGTTTTTAACGGTCTCCCGCCGGCCGCGGCCATTATGAACTCTATTTGTACTACACTAAGGACGAAGTTTGCCTGTGAACTCGTAATGTAGTAAGTGGTAGTGTCACAACTCAAGTACTTTTTTTGTAAGCATCTCAAGTTCTTTCGTCGATTTATTTACATAATTAGAAAGAATAGGTCCCTGTTCTTTAGATTATAATATAGCATTTATTTATTTCTTGTGAAACAGTCAGCAACACAGTTTCCAAAGTTTATACTTGTGAAACGGATATGAAATCAGACTAAATACTATAGTTTGATGGCTTGATAGATAGAAAATATAACAGCTATTACAATGTTTTTTACAGAACCATAAAATATGGTGTGGTTGTAAAGTTATTACATTATTTGTACAAAGAAGAATTTTACGCCCCACCTTTGCATATGTGCATATGCTGCCGTTAGTTTGCTCTTTGTCATCTGTCACAGCTGAAGGGTTAAATTATATCGAGCAATACTTATCCCGCGAAAAAATAACCACACCCTAATTAGTTTCGTAGCCTATATATTATAATATGTACCTATTTAAAAAAAGAACGCGTTTAATTAGTTTCGTAGCCTATATATTATAATATGTACCTATTTAAAAAAAGAACGCGTGCGTTTTGGGACGTCTGACAATAGGTATAACGACTGCCGCCTTAACGCGTTACGTATCGGTTCTAGAACTGCCAGTCGCCACGAAATAGGTTCAAAGCTATGATATGAACATAAGTTATAGACACAGCAGGGTGTACATGTTTACTAGCACTTAGTATCTTGTAAAGGAAAGAAGGGAAGTAGAACAGCCTTAATTACTTTTTAATTTTATCGTAGCGAGTGAGTGATAAGTTGTGTGTTGATAAGACATCTGTTTAGGGCCAAACTTCGAACGCCGAATATTTCCTTTTATGAGTCATTTGAGTTGAATATTTTCGAGGAGGTATGTACTGTTATTAGGGTTCAGTAGCAAATAAAGTATTTGGGAATACTTCTCTAAGCCTGGGATAGTACCTGTACTTAGAAACTAAAATAAAAACGCCACAAAATCTTTAAACAAAAAAAACAATTCAAAAAATAACTTGGTAACAATTACTTATTTAATAGTAGCTTAAATACAAATATATTAAAGCTACTAGTGATAAGATAGATTTACCTACTTATGATAATTTTCTAAGCCGACTTACTAGTCCGTAGTAAGTCAGTAGACTTATCATAAGTAAAGTCTGTGAATATTTTAAAGAACCCTTGACTCAACGTAGGCAGACACACTGTAGTAGTTCGGGAATTTTAAAATTGTTACATATTTGTATAACAAAACAATCACATTACCAAAACATAAAATACACCGTTTAAAGTCAAACCAAACAATAGTAACAATTACGGATTGATGTTGTTACGATTTCCGTCCGCGCCGCGACCGCGGGCACTCCACTCGCCGCTTTTGTTCAACACCACGCGATTCCAGTGCCGAAATTAAAAAATCATGTGAAAATTCGGAACGTTCGAAATTCAAATCGTAAGTACCCATTTTTATATCAGTTAAAATAATAATTTAATTTTACATTTTTAAGTAAGTAATTAAATAGTTGCTTGCTAAGATCGACAATAAAATACTTATAATATAAACTAGTTTGTACCTTGTTTGTAATTTTTACAAGAATGAACGAAACAAGGTTACTTTTTGCACTTCTCTGCATATATTTAGGTAAATTCATAAAATGATTAGATATTTTATTTGTACGTAGTTACAGATTTTAGTAAGTAACAAGGAGTAGGTAGTAATAATTTACAAGTTAATTGTTACTGTGTTACGTTGAACATTTTCGGTAGATTAGTAGGTACCTACGAGTTACAGATCTTTAAAAATTACATATAAAAATTTTGTCTTACTGCTAATTTCACCAACACATGTTAAAGTTAATTCTTCATTAAGTATCATGTCATCCCTCGTAATTCCTATCAATGAATGAGAAGGCATGGTATTATAACAAGCCGTTAGCACTTTCACGCCCCAAGTCCGATATCACCTTTTCACCAACGCATGTTGCGTTGGTGAAATCGGGACTTAGGGCGTGTTTCACCAAGCAATGTTAAAGTTAACGCCATGTTAAAATACCATGCCATCTCATTCATTGACAGGAAATACGAGATGCACATGATATTTAACATTGCGCTAACTTTGACATTGCTTGGCGAAACACGCTCTAAGCCTCTTGCATTTCCTGTCAATGAATGAGAAGGTGTGGTATTTTTTAATAAGCTGTTAACACTAACAAGCGTTGGTGAAATCGGGACTAAGTGCCAATTTCATCAACACATGTTAAAGTTACTCCTTCATTAAATATCATGTTATCCCTCTCGTATCTCCTGTCAATGAATGAGAAGGCTTGATATTTTAACAAGCCGTTAACACTAACAAGCGTTGGTTGGCTTTAAAATTTGTCGCTGAAATTGGCACTTAGCGTCTTTAATTTTAAAGGACTCTATTATATTACTCTAGCAGCTTGCATATTGCATGTATAAGTCATAACTAGCATTTGCTACTTGCTAGTAATTAGCCGGAGGTTCGACCATGGCCCGATGGAATATCGCTAGCAGCACGCACGCAACTCACAAGGCTTAATGAGTGTAATCCGCCATCATCCATGGATGGTCAGTCATGAGCCATGAGTAATGTAGACTCTCCTGGTCAGTGCCGAATTAAGCAAGCGCGGGGCCCGAAGCAAATTCTCGGACCTGCATATTATACGGCAGACATTTTGTAGAGCTGATTATCAGGCCGACTGAATTTCTACGCGTTTATACAAGCAACTTTTTGTAGAACTTATGCGTTTACGGTATGAAATTATTTACGCCAAGGAACCGAGTGTCTAACGTGGATTGTCTTAAAATGAAAAGTAGTAACGTTTCACGTTTTTGTGACATAATATATTAATAAGTTTCACGTAAAAAATACGCTCAGGCAAAGATGAAAAAAAAGACAGGTTTAAAAAAGGAATAGGTTTAAATATGCGGCGCCCCTCGCGCGGGGCCCGTAGCAATTGATGCTCTTGCTACTTGCTGCTCCTGGCAGAGAATTCCAAAGAGTTATATCTACAAACATTAAGTATGTTGTTGAAAATCCTTAGGGCATGACGCATGATATAGTACTTTAGTATTTCGTCGCTATACCTTCACAAGTCACAACCTCGTATCTATAAAAATACAACTCTTCAGTAGAGTCAAAAAACTTAATAATTTTAGATTTTATTATGACAGGGATTTTGTTTTAAATGAGGTTCAGTTATGTACAGTATACGTCCAAAATCCATGTCATGATAAAAATAAAAAGTTATACGAGTTACGAATAAAATTTTGCTCTTTAATGTTTAAATTTTAATTAGTAGCCAGGCACTCGACTCAAAATAAGTGTGTGTTGAAAGAAAAATGAGGAATCGAACCTGCCCCACACTGAGTAATGAGTATGAACGCCCATGTAATGATGTAAGGTGCCTAAAATGATGAAATTGAGTAAATAAGAATAATTTTAGCTTTTCATCTTAAATTACATACAATATGCATATTTTTTTATAATAAGTGGACTTTGACTAACAACAAAAATACGTAAATTAAAGGAATATTTATTTTGAGTTTTTATGTTTATTTGTACACTAGCTGTTCTCGCGACTTCGTTCGCGTGGTTTTTGAGTGACTTAAGCCGTTTATGCAGAGCACGTAATGAAAGTCCCCAAATGTTATTAATTTTCCCCGTTTTTGCAACATTTCTCACTGACGCTTCGCTCCTATTGGTTGCAGCGTAATGTTGTATAGCCTAAAGCCTTTCTCTATAAATGGACTATCCAACAAAAAAATAATTTTTCAAATCAGACCAGTAGTTCCTGAGATTAGCGCGTTAAAAAAAACAAACAAACTCTTTCGCTTTATAATATTAGTATAGATTTAATTTTGAATATACCTATACATAAAATTAAAATGTCACAATGTTACCATACTCCTCCGAAAGGAGAAAGCCCATTTCAGGCCCAGAGCGGACAGCCGTCTTAAGAAGACTTAATTTCTCCAGAAATGTATAATAAAGAGACATGATTTTTGATAACATTCGAATAACCGCCACTATAATCAGTAATGTTCCATTAAAAAAAGGAATTTTATTGGATTATTTGGAACCTAAATATAACGTTGAGGTGAAATGTTACCCGATGATAAAACTCTAATCAATCAATCCGAATATCGATTTATAAACAAATATAATAAACTCATGTAAAATACAAATAACGGGTCACTGTTGGTAATTCTGTAAAGAATTAATCAAAAGAAAACATTTATCTTAAAACCAATGTTTACGTTTGTTACTATAAATGATAAAGATTAATAAAAAGTCATATTATATCGACTATTTTTTACGTAATCGATTTATCGATTTCATTTTTTTGCGACAAGCGGCAACACTGATGACTGAAATGTCATTTTTCAAACGAATGATTTCGACCGTTCGTTTGTTGTTCAAAGATGCGTTTTGTTTTGGTTTCGATTTTTTTCACCGCAATCTGGCTTTCTCGCCTGAACTTGTTTCGGCTTTTCACGTACGACTTTGGCATTGTTTTACTAGTTTTGTTCTCTCCTTCTACGATTACTTGGCCCTGGATTAAAGTATTACGCTATTTGATTGTGCATACCAAAATGTCTGAAGAATAAATTGTATATTATGTTGTGGTAATAATGTTACCGAGAACCGTATTTTAGAGCCCGAAGAATTAAGTGTCATACAGCAGTGGGTTGCACGGCAGCAGGTAATCATAATATTATAATAAAATGTTTCTATTATTTCTTTAATTATGGTTTAATCGTTAAATCTTTTACGGTTGAAAATATTTATCATTAATGTTAATATGTTTTAGGTGTCAGGCGATAATCTTGTTTGCCACAATTGCTGGGTAGCAATAACTGAAAGTCTTGCACTACAACAAGGGCTATCTTATTATATCTTACTATTATAAATTATTGAAAAGTCGGAAAAGGCCTTGAAAATAAAATAGACAAAAAGTAAAAAAAAAATATTTCTACAATAATGGCGGCATTTTAAGTTATTTTCTCAGATATCTAATACTATTAACATTTTAGAACACTCATTTTTAATGCGATTTTTTGATGTCCACATTGGGCCTGAGACACTATGGAGAGTGGGCTTTCTCCTTTAGTATGCGTATTGGGTAGGTCTGATTATAAGTCAACGTCTATTTTTCATACTCCTTGGGGGTTGTTGTTTGGTTGCATGTTGCGGGTCTCATGTTGCGGGTTCCGCGTTGCGTGTTACGGCTGTTCGGTGAGCGTTGCGCGTTTCGGGGCATTTCGGGGTATGAGTTGCATGTTGTAATTGAACTAGATCTAGAGTAAAATTGTTTAGTTGTTGTAACGTCTTGGGTAAGTTGCACGTTCTAGGTGAAATTGAACTATTTAGCTTAATAAAACTGTCTAATATGCTCAACAGAGTGGGCACAGGTCAACAACAGGTCAACACAATTTAAACATTTTTCAAAAATGAGTCTATACGACTATACTTTTTATTTGTCTCTATGTGATTACTTTTTTTTACTTATTCCTCAGTAGTACATTATTTTCAAGTTTTCCTGATGACGTCATTTTTAATATACAGAAATTCAAACTCCAACCATATTTATTTCTGCAAGATAAGAGTATACATTACGTATGTTATAAATATGTATGACATACTACATAATCAGTTATTCAAGTTCATCTTTACAATTACAATGTAGTATAACTAACAATTGACTGAAAAGTAAAACACCAAGATGGCTATTAATAATTCATCATCATTATTGTCATAATTTTAGCAATAACTGGACAAAAGCCTCACCCAAAGTATTTCGTGGGGGGATTTTTTTAATCGGGGGGAATTGGCCCACCTCACTTTCTCACTACTGCAACTCGTGTACCTAAGCCGAGATGGAGGATCATACTCGCCATGCGTGCCAGGCGGGTTGGAGAGCCCAGTTTTCAGTTAATAACAATGTCCGCGAAAACAAGAAGACTGTACACAATTAGAAGTAAGCACTCAATGCTCATATATCACGTAAAATTATGCACGAAGGTAGTTGGAGGCCTTGAGAGTTGCTTACGTCTCAGTAAAGTAACGTAAGGCACAGGTAAATTTGTATAATCACTGTTAACGAATTATTTCCTGACTAGAGGTGCGTTCCAGTTGCTAGGAAATAACGTTATTTATGAAAATTTCAATCACATTCCTGGGCCCTGATTCAAGATGCCATCGCTGTTTATCGCTTACGAAGTTCGAAAACAAAATATATGGAATTTGACATAAGGTTCGCTAAATGACAAGCGAATTCGTGTGTCACTCAGAGAAGCTTACGTCAAATCCTATGCATTTTGTTTTCGAACTTCGTAAGCTATAAATAGCGATGGCATCTTGAATCAGGACCCTGTTTCTTTCGGCCTAAGTTCATACATACAAACATACAGCTTTCCAGTTGATGCCCTTAGATGTTTCCCGTGACTTCGTGTAAAGGATAAGTGAAGCGTATGTTTGGGCGCGATAAGATGCCTATGTCCATCAACGAACTCTGCTTTACATCTGAATTAAATTTCATCCTAATCGCTGAGCAGTACGGTAGTTTCAGAGCCTGTAAAAACAAAGAAACAAATATACATTTCCGCTACATATTACTATAGAATTAATAATTTTCAAGGTTCTGTACCCGAAGTGTAAAAACGGTATCTTAAACTTCGCTTTAAGTGAAATACGTGAAGTACTAGGGAAGTTCTGAAAGCCAAGTAGGAACATATAGCTCCGTAAAGTAACGTTAACGAATAGTAATTGTATGAAAAGCGTGACAATGCCAATACAATGGAGAATGTTACTAGGTATACAAAATTAATTACAACTATTGTCACAGTAGGGCTTATAACTGTACAAACACACTAGTTTTTGTTTCATTGAAAAATTATAAGTATTAAATGAATTTACAGACATTGTAAATTCTTGAAAATTTAAACATGTTGAAAAATGACGTCACCGAATTGACAATTTCAAATTAAATATTTTGGAAACTACACGACGTATCGTAATAATTTTTTGACTCATAAACTTATTATAATTATACAAATACACTATAGTCAGGGTTCCCCCATACATGGTTTTCACTTGATTAGTATCAAGCTAATTTTTCGTGAGTTCCTTAAAGTAAAGTAATCGATTGTCATTATTTTTATTTTTAGCTCTCACTCTAATATTACAATACGTCGTGTACTTATATAGTTTCCAAGATAAACTTGTTTCTAATTCTCGACTCGATGACGTCATTTTACAACACTGAAATTGGAAAACAGAAATTCTTTAATACTAGGTTTTTTTTCAATGAAATAAATCTAGTAGTCAGGGTTCCCCCATACATGATTTTCACTTGATTAGTATCAAGCAAATTTTTCTTGAGTAGCTTCATTTGGATGAGTCGCCCAAGAATTTCTTGGACGGAACTCTTGTCTGTGGTAGCTGACTACTAGATTTATTTCATTGAAAAAAAACCTAGTATTAAAGAATTTCTGTTTTCCAATTTCAGTGTTGTAAAATGACGTCATCGAGTCGAGAATTTGAAACAAGTTTATCTTGGAAACTATATATAAGTACACGACGTATTGTAATATTAGAGTGAGAGCTAAAAATAAAAATAATGACAATCGATTACTTTACTTTAAGGAACTCTTAAATATTCCTGTTCGGGCTACAGTACTTGTAAAGTTAAATACATCACAATAAGAAATAATCACAGTAAAAACTACCAGGCTATAAAAATAGTCAGTACAACCAGTTTGATAACGTATATCGGTATCATAAACTGGTTTTCGAAATCTATCTTACAATTTACTACAACTAAACGTAAGATCATAATTTACATCTATAATAGAAAAGGAAAACTCTACTTATTCTGTTGGTATGTATACCAACAGAAACCAATAGAAACAGAACAGAAGGCAATTAGTGAAACTAATCTTCTTAAAATGAATTGCTGTTCGTTAGTCTCGCTAAAACTCCAGAACGGCTGAACCAATTCGGCTATTTTTAGTCTTGAAATATTCGTGGAAGTCCAGGGAAGGTTTAAACGGTTTGTATGCTCAACGAAGTGGGCACGGGTCAGCTAGTAAGTAATAATATTATCCGTGGGATAACAAAGATAGATCTAATCTCCCCATTAACCGTGGGTGTCGTGAAAAGGGGGATATACATCTGGAAATACGTGTTTCATCCGACATTGTTCTCATCTGAAAACAGAAAACTACCCGTTAAATACTTTGTGGAGAGGCTCATGTTCAGCAGTGGACGTCACAGCTGAATAAATATAAATAATATATATATTTTTTTTAAATTTTAACATAAAGTTTGTTCTTCGAAGGTCAATTTTCAAAATAAATTACAATTACGGTTATCAGTTACCACCGGTTTGGAACCCTAACCCGGCGAGAAGAACCGGCGTAAGAATACGGCGGAAATGATGATGATGAAGCAATAATAATTAATTAATTAGGAAATGAATTTTCCACTCTGTCCTCCGCGGCAATACCAAAATATTCCGCGTTAAAAACGCGCGTTTTTGTGCCCCGTTCCGGTCGAGCGCGCGCGGCCTTATAACGACATGTCGTTACTATTATCTATGGCCTGTGATAACTCATCGAGTATAGGCCGCTGATGAACCACGTGAGACTAGTCACGAGGTCCACGAGTGTTCCGTATTGTCAAATTATACAGTGGAAACACGCTGCCTGGATACTGAAAGAATGGTCAATCTAAGTGGCGCTCAGTTCACAAGTTCCAAGCAGGAACATGCTACGAACAACTTGGAATAATATTAATGAGTGATAATACTTTAGGGTGTGTATGGGCCCCGTATATAAAGTTTACTGTGAAAGTACCAGCGCTAAAAGAGTTATTTTTTTAAATTATTGTATGGGCAAAATGTATGATGTTGGGGCATTTCTCATAGAAAAATGAAAGTCAAAAGTAAGTCTTTTAGATCTGGTACTTTCATAGTAAACCTTATATACGGGGCCCATACACACCCTAAAGTATTATGACTCATGTATTTTACACCTTGTAGACTCCAAAATATTAATAACGCTTACGGTTAAATTCTGAAACGATAGCTTAAGGGCGTGTTCACCAACGCATGTTAGTGTTAACGGCTTGTTAAAATACCATGCCTTCTCATTCATTGATAGGAATTACGAGAGGAACAACAAGATATTTAACGAAGGATTAACTTTAACATTGCTTGGTGAAATACGCCCTAAGAGTTTCAGAATTTAACCGTAAGCGTTATTAATATTTTGGAGAGGCCCATACACACCCTAAAGTATTATCACTCATTAATATTATAGCCTGCTTATGGACAATTACTATAATTATGTCATTGCCTAAGGTAAGACATAGATTGTGTATGAAACAAAGAGCAGATTATTGAAAAATATATTTTAGTCTCTTGCTAGTCCAATTTTGTTAAAAATTATATAAGTCTCTAATAACGTAGTGGAATATACATGGCTTTGTAGAAACATCCTGTATATTTGTGGATGTTTGTCGATAACTGTTCGCATTTAGTGAACGGTTGTGTTTTGTTTCGAAGACAGTGACTAACTGTTCGGGCATGCTGGTGTGCCATCACCTATTAGGGTTCCATAACCAAAGGGTAAGGATTTAAAAAAACCCGACAGCTTAGTAAGTGAACCTAACTACGTACATAATAAAAAACTGAAAAGAAAAAACAAACAAGTTCGCTTCTAGAATGGAACATCCAACTGAACAGTCGGGATCCATTATTATTTGACAGCCAATCAAATTTTTCTTAAGAGGAAACACCACGAATTTTTCTCCATACAAAAATACGGGTCTACGGGATTCCTGTTTCCTCCCTGGATAATGCTGCTAGAGTAACAATTATTTTCCTGAATATTCATGGATATTGTTTGTACGTCCCTATTTCTTACTTTTTTTAATAAATTAATTATTTAAAGAGATATGGACGTTCAAAAACCTAAAAAAATGGCCAGACTCTCCGCTATGTTTAAACATCTAGGAAACAGATTTGACTACATTAAACAACAAAATCAAAAATAGGAACCTAGTTCATTTCTTTTATTAGCTAATAAAGAAAAAAATATTTAAATCGGTTAAAATCGGTTTTGGAGGAGGAAACAGGAATCCCCTAAACGTCGATTTCTGGTACTTATTAGGTAATTTCAGTCCAAGTTGCAGTTGTCTCTATCGCGCTAGTGCTGGCTACCTAAGGTACTGCGAGACAGCAATAGATTTTATAAATACCTATTTTGTATTTCTCTCAACCGTGTTGTTTCCTCTTAAGTAAGTATCTAGAGAGCTCTGGCTTGTAGAGTTGCCTGTAGAAGTGGATTGCTTTAAGGGTTTCGCATCCAAATCGTAAAAACGCAACTCTATTTCTATGGCACGTATAGGTAAAACAATCTAAAACCTAATCTCACTTGAGAACCTCTTTGATTAAAAAAACCTTTCCTTTTCACTTTTAAAAATATATATTTTTTTTAACGAGAAAATAACGATTATAAAAATATGGATTATACTTATTGTAATGTTTTTCTGTAATCTATAAAATTAATATTACGGTTTAACAAGAAAATAATTTAAAGTACAATAGTAAAATTGTTCACTTTTAAAAGTGAAACGAAACGTTGTTTTATCTGTCAAATAGGTTCTCAAGTGGGGTTAGGTTTGAGATTGTTTTATTATACGGGCCTAAGACTCTCCCGTCCGGCTACCTGTCACTAGATTGTATCTCATAAACTGTAATAACTAGACAGACAGTTTCTGATGTCGCTACAACAGCAAATTCTTAAAGAAGAAATATTTAAGAACTCCCTTGGGGCACCGATGCAACTAACGTGTTCTATAGCTTCTATATATTTTGTATGGAACTCTACCTCCGCTAGTCCGACTCGTACTTGGCAATTTTACAAATGGCCAATTTTAAATCTTACTATCTATTACGCCACGACAAATTATGTTATAGACGTACTTTTTAGAACCCTATTTATTGTATTTATTCATTGTAATAATACGTTTCGTGTCGCTTAGCAATTTAAAATATTTTATATACAAATGAGAAGCCCGCCGAGATGAACCAGCGTAAGAAACTCGGACAGGGCCATCTTTTACCAAAAAAATGGAATTGTTATTTTTAGAAGTGTAGTTATAAGTATTAAGTATATAATACTATGTTTACTATGTCATGTATGTAATACAGAGATACTTATGTCAAAACCTATACATTTTTGTTATGGAACTTCATCTTCGAAGGGACCATCCATAAATGACGCGAATTTCATGATTTTAATCTCTCCCTCCTTATCGCAGCTCACATTTAAGTGCATCTCACTCGGCCCCTAGTGACGTCACATATTTTGCAACGTGATGTTACGTCTAGAAATTATATTTTTGTGTCTAGAAACTTTAGTAGTTTTTGAAATGTCGTGTCAAAATCTTTAGACTGACTGACTTTAACATTTTCCACCCATCCTGTTCGTGTCAATAAATATATTTTTGCTGTCTGGTATTTGTAACACAAGTTCCTCGGATACTTGGGACGGGACTAGATAGACGTGATGTGACACATCCATATATTACTATTATTCTCTTGTCATAGAATGTGACAATTCGTTGATATAAATTACGTCACACATCAAGGGGGGAGGCCTCAATGTGTGACGTAATTAATGGTTGGTCCCTAATTAGCAATCATCATCTGCCAACTTGGTTCTACTTCCGCCTACAAAAGACCTTCTTCTGTCAATGGCTGTCCTAATAGTTGTATTTAACCAAACATCGACAATAGTTAATAGCGATTATTGTAAACCGGACAGATGGTGTTGTACTTCCGGCGGAAGTGTATTATGTGTGTCCGGTCATGCGCGTCACTTGCTGTGTTATGGTGAAGGAACGCCATGGACCAATCAGTTATGTGGCCAATAGCCATAGAACGTAGAATTAATGTTTTTGACTTAAAGTAGGCTTACATAATATTCGATACATTAAAACCTTTTGTACGTTTGCTTAATGTCCGCGTCCTTGGTAGTAGTTAGAGATTGATTCTCGAATTTCGTGGGTCGTGGTCGTGGGTTCAATTTCCGCGTTGGAGCAACTGAAAATGATTAAGTCGGGTTACAAAAATGCAGGCTGTTCACCCGATTGTCAGACGAAATCAGAAGAAAGATGATCCATGCGTCGCAGAGGCATGGATCATCAAAAGTCGGTCCTGCGTATGTTCTCATGCCTGGCGTGTTAAGACAGCACTATAGAACGAGATTGCCTGGTATCAATTAAATCGGCCACCGTCACTGAATCCGGCGTGGGAGTTAGTATTACTATTATATAATAATTGTGACTAAATTAAAAACTAAAAAAAACCCCTACTTGGCGTGTAACATTCCTATCACACCTAACAAACGACCTGATGACCTTGAAGACCTGAACCGATTTCCACCAAACATAGCTAAGAACACTCTCGACTGATATACCGACAAAAAAACCGCATTAAAAACCGGAACATCAGTTTGGGAGTTACGATGCCACAGACGGACACATACACATTTACACAGACACGTCAAACTTATCGTCGTTTTTGCGTCGGGGGTTAAAAATAAGATTACTATATTTCATAGCAGGGCTGGGGCCAATAACGCGAAGGATTCACAATTTATTTATTTATTTATTAATAAGATTTACCAACGATTGCTAAAGGGGGTGATAGACGGGCGAGCAAGTACGCGTACTTATGGCTCGACGACCTTTTTCGCTCGTGTGTCACCGTAAGTTCGCGCACTTTAAAACCGCCGAGTAAGTTCGTCCGCGATCCAACCGGTTTGAAATCTTGCTCGTAGCTCGTCTTGGCTCGTACGTGTGGCAGCACTGCGAGCCGCGAGCCGCCATTTTGTTTCGCCAGTCCGTGGACGCGCACGCTTGTTTATAATATGTATTGCAATTTTTGTTAATTTTAATTCAGAAATTTCTCAAAATGTGTGATTTTCGAACTTATTCGCATGAACTGCTAACCGAATTTATAGAAACTTTCCGAAATAACCCTTGTCTTGTAAGGATATCATAATTTATTAGAAATTATACGAAAGCCAGTTTTTGTAAGCCAGTTCTTAACCCACACTTTCTCTATTGTTTTTAGTTTTTGAAATGTAATACGATATAATTCCTAAATAACGCAAAGCTTCTTCTGTCGAAGACATCGCAATACAGAGTGAGTAAGTTTCACGTTTTTCAAGTTTTAAGTTTTCACGTGTGTCACTAACGTCGAGCCGAGTAAGTTGGCGATCTTAAAAACCGCGTACTTCAAGTTCGTACGTCTATCACCCACTTAACACTAGTTACATTTTTGGAATAATCATTCTATCACATCGCTGTAGAATGTGTCACAATCACTTACAGGTAAATACACCATGCACTAAAAGAAAACAACATAAATATCTTTAAATTATTTGCTGGTTTTTTTCAAAACAGCAAGTTACTCCCAAGATCCAATCAGCAATCATAATATTCTAAAACTCAAATTTCAAACAATAGATCCGATCGCAGTGATATCATGCCTTACTCAGGACCAGCCGTCAAATGTTTCAGATGGGATCCACTGCATCATCAGCGGTCGAGACGCCGGGCGCGGAGCTGACGCTGCCGGCCTCGGGCCTACACTTCTCCGCGACCCAGCTCCGGAGTCTCAACGACTACGTGGACAAGCTGTACGAGGACGATCAGAAAGGTAAATATTTCTGCAGTTACCAAACAAATCCCCTTTGCCTCCTATACCAAATATACACATATCCGAAGCCAGATAAAAATGCCATATTTGTATACAGCGTGTCTCATGGTTCATATATCAAACCGAATATAGTGTGAAGAGAAGGACGCGTAGAGCATTTTTTGTTTCGGCATCTCATATAGAATATTTACCATAACGAGACTAATAACTATTAAAGATCTCTATAAAAGTCACAAAACAGATGAGTTTCAACTCTGGTCAGGTCTTAGGGCAACGACTAGTGCGTTCGTGTGTATAGCCCGCGAGCCCCAACATAGTAAAAACCACTCCTTGTGGTCATTTTAGATCTTTGTATTTTTTTATTACGTTCTCTCTACGCTTCATTCTCTTCACAATATATTCGGCTTGGTATATGAACCGTGGGACACACATTATAGAGCCTTATTTTCATATCAGCCAGATATCATGATCATGCCTAGTATTAGAGGGATCAAGTAATCAACGTAAATAAATGTCCTGGATGTCGTTTCAGGAAATTAGTAAGTCCAAATTAAGATACGAGAGTAAATTGTCTGTTCATACCACTTATTAAACTTTCTCTCATCAGGGCGTATGAGCATCGAGACGGAGTACTCTGTGGAGACGCTGGTGCAGCGGCTGGTGGACGGCGCCGGGCAGCGCGACCCGCGGTTCCGCTGCGCGCACATGATCGCGCTGCATCGGGGGAAGAAGGTGGGCTAGGTTACCTCTTCACTATAAAATATATTTTTTTCACTAAGCTTTTGCTCCTGCTGCTCCACACAAAGAACAATTACATGAGTCCTACGGGAACGCTGTTTTTATGTTATAAAAAGCAGTGTTAATCCAGAATGTTAGCTGCATACCATTTTATTAAAATAGTTTCAGGTGTTTGGATGTGAAGAAGTAAAACACGCTTGAGCTTTTGTTTAGTGTGAAATATGCTTATGATCACGTCAGGGAGCCGATAAGCACTAGAAGTCACATAATATTGTATCGAATACCTACTAAATTATGATCGAGGTCGCCATCAACTGCTATGGTCGGGGTATCTTCCACGATCCAGCATGCAATGTTTTTGGGTCAATACTGGGCACTTTCGTACATACAAAAGTGTATAATCAGTAGGTATTATAACTATGTAGAAATAAAGGAATTTTTTTAACTAACCCAGGCAGTGATAAATAATAACTGGATCAAAATAGGCTCATCCGTCTGGGAGCTATAACAGACAGAGACACACACCCTGACACGTCAAACTTATAACAACCCTCTATTTTAGTCGGGGGTTAAAAAATATTTTTACTAGACCTTTCAAGTTTGACTTGTTTACTCCAGATGCGGTCCCGGTCACTAGAGTACCTGATCACCCTGGACGGTCTCCCAGCGCTTGACGCGGGCGGCTGCGCGCTGCAGGACGGGCCGGTGGGCTACGGAAAGATCCGACTCGAAGGACCAGAGGCCGACCGCTGGGCTGAGTTCATGACACCCACTGGGTATCTGTGCAGGTACACCATGGGGATTATTCACAATTCCCGATCGACTCAGATAAACTTACCGCGCGGTTGTTGGGTAACGCGATCGAATCCGAGTTAAATTCCGCTTTGTGAATCAGGCCTTTTGAAGACCTTCAGCAACAGTGCAATTACCTATAACTAAACATAATAATGTTATTAAAATTTATCATGGAATCGCCGCAATGACTTTCAACATTGGTCATGAAACAGTACTTCGTTTAGCGAGATGTAGATTCTGAAGGTCCATCTCTGTGGAATATATGCGTCACCATGTGTTGACTACAATAGCCAATAAGCTTCAGTATAGGAATATGGATGATGCTTTTTTTCTCGAATACGTCTATGCTAAAAGCCAGAAGCCGTTTTAGTGGGTTCAGTCTATGACTGCCAATGGCTAGTCCTTTTTTAGAGGCACATCACCCCCCAGCGGGTGATGTTCTAGACGGTAGTCGGGGAAAACTACGTTGTAGTTATTATTAGGAGTGAGGGGATGGATGATGCTGATGGTCGGCGTTATATAATATGTGTTATGGCAATGATATTACGTCTCTATCTTGCAGGGATAAGGTGGTAGAGCGCTGGGTGGAGCTGCTGGCGCGGTGCGCGGCGGCTCGCGGCGGCGGTGCCTCGCGTGCGCTGAGTGCCTGCGCGCATGCGCACGCGCAGCCCTACACCTATTGCTATCTCGAGAGGGGTGAGTGATGCTTAGTCAAATATTTCAACGTTTTAATGCAAACTCATGATGAAGAGGAATACAGGTTCTGCAAAGCGACATTGTAGTGCCTTTTCTTCGGTTCCCTTATTGAATTGGACGCGTAATTGTTGTTGTCAAACAACTATTTTCCCGGCTTGGCAATTAAATGCCGGCTCGAATGCAGTGACGGAAACGGCAAGACACTGTAGTAGCACGATGCCCCAGCTGCGCCATCGTTGTGTGAGCGTACGCGTATACCTGTTACTGTTACTGTACATACACTGTTACTGTTCTATGAGACGGTTCCACGTGGCGTGCGGCCTGCGACGCCCAAGTTCTTTTTGAGTCCAATGTTTTTATCACTGTCAGCTATGCAGTACGAAGTCTAAACAAATTTGAAGCTGCGGAATCTTCGTCACGCGTGACGTACTAAAAGTGAGATGTTTATACGAAGAATGCTTAAAATAATGCCGTGCTAAGGTCCACGCATTTTACATTATGTAACTGCTTTTTAATGTATAACCTTTCTTTAATGGGCATTGGCCCACGTCACATTCCCACTACTGCAACTCCTGTGATCCAGGATCGACAGCGGTAACCAACCATGAAAACCCATTGATATGCCCCTGATCTCAGGGGCATAACCTGGTAGCCGAGGAACAAGCTAAATCTGTCTTAAAAGTAAAGTTAATAGTTTTTTTTGCAAGATAATAAAGCTTCATACAAAGGGACACCCGCGGGAACGACCTTGTACAGTGTACACACGTCCCCACGTCAAAACTTCTCCACTCGCGGCGCGCGGCGTGACGGAAGACAAATTAAATTCATCTCCACCCCCCATCCCCACCCCACGCCCGCCGCCAAATCCGTTTACTGAATTATAAGTGGCTAATGGAAAGTTCTCGAGCCGGCTCATAAATAAAACACATTATACAATTATGCAACTTCTACCCGCTAATTAATTTTATTACGGACAAACGACTCAAATGCCGGATATTCTGACAAAATCTTGCTCCATTAAATGTTCTTATTTTAAAAACATACAATAAGTTTGAGGTATCATGTCTGTCTTCGGAATCTAAGTTCTTCTTGCTGAGATTGTTCCATTTCATTTTTGTAAAGACCCCACGCATAATTAGGGGTGTTATAAGTTTGAGGTGTCATATCAGTTGTCTGTGGCATCTAAGTTCCTAAACAGAGGCATATTGTTTAATGAATATGTGATACAGACACTCACTGGGATAGCTATAAATAATAATGATCTAGATGGTAGAGCTTTGTTTGATATCAGTGTGAATAAAGTTATATGGAAATATTTAAATGCCTTTTTATCTGTGAAGAGTTCATATTTGTTGAAATATCAAAAATTCAATTACAGAAAATAAATTAAAGAATTTTTTGCAAGTAATGCTAGGCTTACGATACAAGAGTCAAAAGAACATTACAAAGATTCAAGTCTTTTGTTGTGAACATCAAACGATCCTTTGATACATTGTGACTATTTAGGATTAAATAATATACGAAATGCAATGTGTGATCCATAAAAATACTTCTATAACATTTTGAGCAGAGGGCGGTTTTATAGCCAAGGGCAAAGGGTATGAAAACTTTTTAATGTGCATTTTTTACGTTTTGTTTGGAATTTTCCACAAAATGAGGCCAGATAATAGATAGTCTGGTTCTTATTGTTACACGATAAGACACGTTCAGGCATCGATCTATGGAAGTGATTTCGGGAAAAATGGGATCAAGGCGTAAAGTTTAGGTTAATTTGCTGAATTTGCTCCGTAAGAATCAAAAGGCTGAAAGATGTAATGTATGTTACAGTGTCAGCCGGCCAGCAGTCCGCGGAACGTCGGCTGGCCATCGTGGAGGGTGGCGCGTGGGTGATGGTGCGCGCGGGCGACGCCGAGGCCAAGCTGATGCTGGGCGCGCGCGCTTCTGGATGTAGTGCCGCTGCCTACTCTACGCGCGTGCCGCTCACACATCCGTTGGCGCTGCTGCACTACACCAGCGCACAGACGGTGAGTGTCGTGATGGAGTCAGAGCGAGTGGATGGCATGGGCGACAGCGTGCGCTCACGCACTGCTGCGCATTGTAGTGCACTGGTGTACCAGCGGGGAGAGTCGAGAAGATATCAAAGCGTCATATTATGGTCATTGGCTTAAAATGTGTCGCTTACAAGATCTCTCGAAAGTTTTGGTGTGTTATTTACAATAAGCCAATATTGGAATAATCTGTTGCTAGACACCTCGCATGCCCTACGTGTTCTTGATATTTTGCTCGTCATTGCGATGCCAGAATGTCGACAATAGAGTGCTTATTGGTTTTGCAAGACCTTATGCCTTAAAAACTTTTTTTAATGTGTTATATTACATTCTTGCTATTAACTATTGATTGATCAAACCAGGGCTACTACGCCGTGGCGGCTGGTCCACCATCCTCCACAGTCTGCGGGGAGCGCGCGGCGACGTGGCAGCTGTGGCACCCGGCGCTGGAGGCCAGTTTGGACGCGCACCACTCTGAGCTCGCCACCGTGGCCAAAATCACCGGAGCTCTGAACTGTCTCGTGGACAGGATGAGGGAGGGATCTTACCAGGTTGGTCTCTCATACTTTTACAACAAGAGTTTAGATCAACTATTTCTAAATTACATTACGAAACCCCGTACCAATTATATTCGCTACAGAGATTTTTTTTTATATGAAAAAACAATTCTTAATGTACACATTTTCGGTTTTATGTTTTTAACAGTCTTAAGGCACACATATCTAAAAACATAGGAACAGAATAGAGGCACAGTTTCGAACCACGGATAAAATAGATGGCCGAGCTACAGATGTAGTTTTTTGCTGTTGAAATATTTCGCTAGGTCTCGTTTACTGCTGTCCCGTGGTCATTGGTGACAGTTCTTAGAGACACAGCAATAATTTGTACGGTCAACCTGTTTCCAGGGCTCGCTGCAGCTGCTCAGCCGGTACGCGTGCTGGTGCGCGGCGGCGCGGCGGCTACTGCGCGCCGCGAGGCTGCGGCTGCCGGCGCGTGCGTTGCCTGCACCACACAGGGCTCATCATCTGCTGCTTATATTGGACGAGTGAGTACTGTCTCCCTACCTCAGGGGTCACTGCAGCTGCCAGTCGGCGTTGCCCGCACCGCACATAACGGTCGTCTGCTGCTCATGTTGAGGTCGTCTGCTGCTCATGCTGCACGAGTAAGGACAACAAATCGCTACTACCCCGATTTAATTCAAGATAGTCAACAAGCTAAAGCAATAGCTAGTAAATGCTAAGACACTTAAATGTAACATTACGGTTGGTCTACCATTGCTCAATTCAATAGTCTTAATTAATATCAAATCAAAAATCACCTGGTTGCTTACGGCCACCTGGCATCTATAATTATTATTATGGTTAGAGCGTGGTATAGTCTGGTGCAGGTGTGCGAGCGGGACTCGGTGGCAGGCTTCGTGTACCCGGTGGGCCGAGCTGCACTTACGCGGCGCGGCGCGAGGGGATCGCACTGGACCGGCGACGCGGCTGCCATCAGAGCTTGCCTGCTGGAGCTACAGGCTAGGGCAGGTAAGGGATAACCATGATTTCTGTACATTGGCCATTTCTGCCAAAAAATGAATGTATACCCATTCCCCATCCAGCTTTAAATTCAACATTTTCGCTTAGGACTTATATTTACAAGGTCACCTCTAGGCGTAGAATCCATGGCTCTTGTGTCTAGTGAATTCTATTTATTATTAAAAGTCTCATAATATTTCAAGTCTCAAGCGAGCCTCTGCCAACCTCTCCGTCGGAGACTTTGGAAGCGGCGCTGCTGGGCAAGTGGGAGGCGGTGTGCCGCGAGGGCGGGGCGGCGGCGGGCGCGGGCAGCTACACGCGCCGCCAGCTGCACTACCTGCGCCGGCTGCTGCACGAGCTGGTGGCCTGCAAGGACGCCGCGCCACACGTGAGCCCACTTCTATGCTGACCGCGAGAGCGTTGAATGTGAGGGTTGTGACCCATACAGTCTAGTCACTCATTTCGAAAGTCAGTGACCAGACTGTCGAATCGTTGGCCTTGGTCAATTAAACATTCACACTGTATTGATATAGGTATATTTTCACTATGGACAATTTATTATAATTCTAGCTGTGCCCGCGACTTCGTACGCGTGGAAAAATGATTTAGGACAGTGTTATATTAAATCTGATTTAAAAGAAGTAGGCCGATAGTAATAATAATAGTTTACCGTCAAATAATGGCTCGGACATGCCATATGAAACATAGGATTACCCCCAATAGATGTAACTTTAACTTGAATAGTCAGACATAACTGCTCAGCATCAAAAAGTACACAGAACACCATCATGACTACAAACAAATGGCGCAACCGCTGAGGACTTCCGCTAATAGGTACTTGACAATGTTGATCCCGATCCGGTTAGTGACATGCCCGGCAAGCCGCTTGGTATGTGGGTTTATATTAGGTATATTACCATTCTTTCGGAGCTCAGCAAAAGAAGTAGGCCCCGTACAACATGCAGTAGAGAAGTTATACGGATACACCGTATAAACCCGGTCAATTTTTCTCGTTAATTTAGTATAGGATTTAACTTCGTGGTCCATCTGTCTGTCTGTATGTCAAAACCCTTTAGCTTAAAATACGTGTCGGTATCAAGCTAAAAATCATATCAAATACTCAGGATCTATAACTGTCCCTTGAAGCTGTGAAAAAATCAGACTTGTTAGCCACCGCAACCAAAAGATACAGCCGTTTATGTCGCAATTTTTTTTTCATTTTCCACACTTTCAAGGGAATTAAAACCTAAAGGGTACTTCCCGGGAACTCAGAATCCTTAGAGATAATCAAGCAACAACGTTTTAGTTTATTGATGACAAATGATTAAAATATATCTTTTTTTTTTAACTTACACTACCGTTTTTGGCATGAATGTTTTGAGGTATTAAATTGAAACTTATATTACAAATACTCAGGTCTCTAATATCTTCAATCTGTAATCGAATCAAAATTCTATGTCAAACAGTCCATACAAACGTATGGAGCTCTCGGTGCGCAAGTCCAACTCGCACTTGACCCGCTTTTATTTATTTATATTATTATTACTAACCTACGCTAACAAATATAATAAACTGTATGTACAGTAAACTTATCACGAAGGACTTTACAGCAAAAGTACCTAAGTACTAAGTACTAACTGATTTTATATTTTGTATATATTGACCTAACTTTTTTACTTTAACTGTTAACATATTGTGTAAATCAAAATTCTATTTATTAGGTATGTAATATAATAGTTTACTTGAAAACAAATTATCCTACGCCTATACAAAAATTATTGTTGTATTTACTATTCCTAAATAATATAAATAAATGAAATTCACTTTTAATCGAATGCCACCTCCCCCTGTGCGTTCGCTGCGAATAAAATTTGAAGCAGCGTCCAGCAAATACGACATGATGTTTTTAAATTGTCATAACTTTTTTATTTATAAACCGATTAACATGAAACAAACACTAAATGTTAAGTGAAGCTTGCCGCAATATATTAGTGAAAAGTACATTTACGTCGGATAAGCCGTTTCTGAGATTAGCGTGCACAAACGCACAGACAAACAGACAATTCCAAAAATTATTGTTTTGGGTACTATTGCGTAAATAAAGGTCCCCTATAATATTTTTTTATCAAATATCTTTAATGTACAGACACGACTCATCTACAGATTTATTATATGTATATAAGAAAAAATGTTAATAATTTTAAAACAAAAAGTGAAAATCATTGTAGGAACACTAGAAATAAGCAGAAGCTCGATATACCTATGATCAGACTTAGCAAAGTAAATCTTTTAAAGGGCAATGTATACGCCTATACAATAAAATCCCAGAAAACGTGCAAAATTTTTCCATCAATAAATTTAAAAAAGTAGTTAAAGAACGTTTGTGCGCTAAAGCTTAATCAAATCAAATCAAATCAAATATTTTTATTCAGAGTAAATTTTACAAAAAATGTTTTCTGAACGTCGTTTCTATATGATGCCTACCACCGGTTCGGGAACTAGTACTACTAACTTAACTTATTATAAGACTAGCTGTGCCCGCGACTTCGTACGCGTGGAAAAGTGATTAAGGGCACTTTAGTATTTTTAAATATATTTTTAGTTTATTGGCGCAACCGCTGACAACTTTCGCTAATTTAATAGTTACTTCCCAGTGAATCCCAGTGTTGATCCCTATCCAGCGAGTCACGTACCCGGCAAGCCTCTTGGTATGCAGGGTATAATAATAATATAGTACCATCCTTTCGGGGCTCGGTAAAGTAGGTCTTCGAACAATATGTAGAAGTCAACAAAGGTATTCGAAGTCAGGATTCGAATGCAACGTATAGACCTAGCCAATTTTTCACGTTAATTTAGTAAAAAACTTCGATGTCCGTCTGTCTGTCTGTCTGGGTGTCAAAACTTTAATACGTGTAGGTATCAAGCTAAAAATCATATTAAATACTCAGGATCTTCTGTCCCTTCTGGCTCTACCTAAAGATTCAGCCGATTATGTCGCTAATTTTCGTAATTTTCAACACTCCAAAGGGAACTAAAACCTAAAGGTTACTTCCCGGGAACTCAGAATTTTTAAATTTGATATGAAGCAACGTCTTAATAGTGCCGACATAGGATAAATTGCGAAACCATAAAACTATCTTTAATTTTTTTGAATTACTTACTACCGTTTTTGTCATTAATGTTTTGAGATATTAAATTGAAACTTATATTGCAATTACATACTAAGGACGTATTTAAAACGAAACTCTCGGTTAGATATGGGCGCAGTGGCACGCCCCGCCGAGGATCCAGCAGGCTTACTCTCCACACATCCGAGAATCGAATCAATTCGATCTCAACGGTTTTTGGTGTTTTATTTGTTAGATTACTTTGGAACTAATTAGGATAAAGAAAACCGTTAGAAATAAACAAACGTAAATTTATTCGGGAGTATGCGGCACGATCGAATCTGATCCCTTCAGTAGTTTTTGTTCCCATCGCGCACATACAGACAGACAGACAGACAGACAGACAGACAGACAGACAGACAGACAGACAGACAAAAATTTTACTAATTGCATTTTTGGCATCAGTATCGATCGCCAATCATCCTCCAATATGTATTTTGAAAAAATATTCAATGTACAGAATTGACCTCTCTACAGTTTTATTATAAGTATAGATAACTGATTTTGTTAATGATTGCATACCCTGGGAACAAGGTGGCCAACTATAATGACTGCTTGTATTTATTTACTATATGTATCCTAACTTTTATAATATTAATATGTATAGATTAAGTTACATTGTAAAAAATATATACATTTAAAAAATATCAATCCATCTTTTTGCTAAACGATGGCCCCGTACGAGTTTCTTACGCCGGTTCTTCTCAGCGGGTTAGAGTTGAACCGGTGGTACCTTGTTTTTCTTGTGGCGAAGCCAAAAGGAAGGGTAATGATTTTGGCAGTCTATGTATGTATGTATGTGTGTTCCCTCGTAGCGGCTAAACTTCTGCTCTACCTTGACTATTTTTGTACCTATGCATTTGGGGATTTTAAATTGAATTTGTTTTCTTCTTTCTGCCTTTTTAGACCCGATTTTGATAAATGAGGTATCAATCGATTGGTGATGATACCGCGAGCAACATAGGCTATATACATTTGAATTTTGAAAATTAAACCTCAAAAACTATCTCAAAAAAAATAATAATTTGATAATTGTCTCGTGTTTGGTATCAAAAGATAGGTCTTGACAAGTACATAACGAATATGTATTTATATTATATTTTATTAATATAATTATTATATTTTATCGTTAAATTCAAAATAAACGTTTAGAATGCGGTCGTACAAGTACTATCTCGGTGTTGTTTAGTTTCTTTCTATGTAATGGTCAATTTAATAATAATTGTTATATTTTATGTGGAACCAGAAAAATATTAAATAAAAAAGATGAAAAATCTAAAACCTTCGCAGTAGAAAAAAAAAAACTTGAAAGAGCATATTATTCGTCTGCCGTTGCAAGGTTCGATGCTAGTAGCGGGTGCGAACACGGCTCTACCTTGACCATTTTTGTACCTATTGCAGTTCTGAATTTCAAATTGAATTATTTTCTTGTTTCAGCCTTTCTAGACTCATTTTAGCGAAGTCGGGTTTTAGCTTTAAAACCTTTTCGACTTTTCAAAAATAGTAATTAAAATCTTAATCTTTATTCACTTCTTGGATTTATGAAGGAACAACACTCGATAGTTACCTTATGCAAATTTTAAAACACTTCGCTAGCGCGTTGTAGGAGGACAACTGGCGCCATCTAGGTACAAAATTAGGAACTAAAGTATCTTTTTTATTCTTAACTAAACAGGTCTTACATAATACGGAGAATTGAATGATTTGTCTGCACCCCCGAAGCTTCATTACACGGATTGGGCAAAAACTCTGTATACACTTTACAATCCACATATTAACACAACCAAGCAGCAAGGATAAGCAAGCTCGTTAGAAAGAAAGAAAGAAAGAAAGAAAAAAAAATATTCTGACCATTATACAACACAATGTAACAATAAAAAAGAACAATAGTATCTAAAATAATAATATTATTATGTTGTATGATGTCAAAAATTGACCCCAGCTCAGCATTTCACAGCGAGCAAGCCCACTGCACTGATATTCTGCTAGAATATAGTTGATTGTCAAATAATAGTAATGACTACAAGTTGCAGTAAATATTGTATCTTACAAAGTCAAAGTGAATTGTATATTCAACAGGAACAACACACCATGTTCCGGATGAACCTACTGCAAGCGACCTCCCTGCACCAGGAGTCACTGGAGCGCCTCATCCATCTGCTGGCCATCATGCTGGACCAGGCGAGGGACATGTATCTCAATAACGTCAACGCCAGGATGGGGGATTTTGACAAGGAGCTGTCCAATTACAGGTAAGGATCAGCTCACAACTGCAACGTTGTATGCAACGGTATTGTTGGAACATATTTCTGCAAAAACATAGCAAAGAATGCAACTTGATTTCATAACTATTCCGATTTTAAATAGTTAATGGAGTCAGGCGTTACTTTGCGGAAATCCATAGCATAAAATTAATATATATTATATCTAGCAATATCCCGCGAAAAAATTATAACCACAACCTGCAAGCAGATGAGTGTAGACTCATTGAACATGTTCGTTAAGTCAACGAACATTGTCCGCAGAGTCTACATCCTGAGGATGCTCCGGGGTCGGAGCTAACGCGCGTCGAGTTTTGCAACCTGCATGGTGGTGTGGGGCTTTGCACTGTAGCGGAACTACTAGCGCCACATCCTGCATCGCGCTATCGAAGTTTTCTAAGTCCGGCGCTATATATACGACATCTGAAAACTAGTACAGTGGGCTTCGGCCTGACCGAGCATACCATCTCGCTCGGTCGGAGATCTCCCTTTCGGGCTTCCACTCGTACTCCCACAGCACGATCGTGTTAACATTATTGCTTGTGTGGTGGTGGTGTTTTCGCGATTTTGCTTGCGAGTGTACGCATAAGCAATGTGGGAAGGAGGGAGGTGCATCAAACGCATGCCTATGCGTACACTTACTCACCTGCTAGTAGGTTGTGGTTATAATTTTTTCAAATTTTAATAAATATTTTTAAATTCTATTCAGATTTTAGCCAAAAATATAATATTATTGCCTAGATTTCCTATTGCCCTGTTCATAGATGTTTTAAATATATTAACAACTTTCCAATGCTTTATGTCCAGGTCCAAGAAATGGAACAAGCTACGTGACTACTACGACGCGTCCTCCGCCCTCCTCATCGACGCCGTGAGGAGGGACCCCGACACGCGGCGGGAGGACCTCAGCGACAACGTCAACCTGATGAAGAACGTCCTCACCTGGTTGTACAGAGGTATGCTCGGAGATACATTTATACTTACTAATGTCGGTGAGGCAAATTGACAGAGTTATAGTATTGTGGTTTCCTTGTGATTTCTGAATTGTGCTTCCAGTTCCAAATTCGTCTTTAAAATTACTTTCATTGGGATGCAATTGGGCTACGGAATGATTATTTAATTAATTAACTTTTGGACTCATTACGAAGATGAGCAAAATCTAAAATAAGAATGAGGATAAGTTTTAAAACATTAAATGTTTAAGCAATTAAATAAAATTATCTGTCTCTTTCTCGCAAAGCGACAACGTGACGTCATACTTGGCTGTTCCCTTCTCGTTCGCACATTATATTTAATAGTTTAATATTTTCATTGTTTTTAGTAATACTTAAAACATCATTTATTTGCCAGGTACACAATAACATCAATAAAAAAATTGACTAATTAAAAAAAAACTAATGATAACGAAATCGGGGGAGTTCAGTGCTACATATTTATCATCTCTACCCAAATTTTAAACATTGGATAGTATAGAAGAAATCTAAGAATTTAATTCGCTGCTTAAACACCGTATTCACGTAGGTACATCAAAGTGTCCATAACCCCTCTTTTTATACTTCTACAACGTTAATCAAAAACTGTTTTGTCTAAAAATATTACATATGCCCAGGTGCGAAAGAAGACAAGAAATACCTCAGTCCAGTACTCAAGCCCTTCCTGGACGAACTCTACACGTCTTCCCAGGAGAACTGCTGGTTCCTGGAGGAGTTCGACGCGAGGAAGTGTGGCAGCGAGTTCCGGGGGCTCCGGGAGTACTGCGTGGGGGTGCACAACGGGGCTGTAGAGCCTTGTGCGGGGCTGGTGGAGGCGTCCATGAAATACGCCTGGGCGAAGACCATGGTGGACATCGTGGATAGATATCGGCATATTGGTGAGTCTATTGTCTATTGTAATCTATACTTAATATTATAAAGCGGAAGAGTTTGTTTGTTTGTTTGTTTGTTTGTTTAAACGCGCTAATCTCAAGAACTACTGGTCCGATTTGAAAAAATATTTTTTTGTTGGATAGTCCATTTATAGAGGAAGGCTTTAGGCTTTTATAACATTACGCTGCGAATAATAGGAGCGAAGCGTCAGCGAGAAATGTTGCAAAAACAGGGAAAATTAATTACATTTGGGGACTTTCATTGCGTGTGTTGCATAAACGGCTTAAGTCACTCAAAAACCACGCAAACGAAGTCGCGGGAACAGCTAGTCATAGATACATATGGATAAGTTACGCCTGATAATTATGTAACAAAACATTCCGCCAATTTTGGTGCGGGGAGGTTGTGTCGTTACCAACGCATGAAGTATACAGAAGCTGTAAATTTTACCAATAATTAAGACAGTGAACTATCTACAAGGTGTAAAATAAATGAGTGATAATACTTTAGGGTGTGTATGTGCCTCCTATGTAGAGTATACTGTGAAAGTACCAGCGCTGAAAGACTTACTTTTGACTTTTATGTTTCTATGAGTAATGCCTCAACATCATAAATTTGCCCATACAATAAGTAAAAAAATAGTTCCTCTTTCAGCGCTGGTACTTTCACAGTAAACTCTATATACGAGACCCATACTCACCCTCGTATCATCTACTCATTAACTTTATAGCCTGTTTAAGCTATAATGCTTCCGCACACGTTTTAATTCTATCAACTTTGATTCATAATAAATCGCGGAAATTATTAACTTAGCGAGTGTTTAGCTCAAGGTTTCGCTATAAAATGTTAGTATTATGCTCCGTTCGGCATCATCTTTTAGCACCTCAAGCACCTGATATACTTAAGTAAGCTCGGGGGAAATCTTGGGAGTTTGTTGTCTGTTGAGAAGGGATGAAACTTTTCAATTATTAACCCACATTATCTGGAAAGGCCTGTTTACTTTGCTTTGGATAATATATTATACTTTAATCGAGTATATTTAAGATATACCTACAGCACGTGGTGGACAGATTTGTCATCAATCCTCAATCGCGCTATCGAGTTTTCATAGTTCGGTGCCATAATATTGTACAGCAACTGAAAAACTGCTATGGCTTTGGTCTGTCCGATTATATTAAGTATACTTACTTAGTTACATTATTACTTTGTTTGTGTACAGCCTTGCTTTTGATTTTCTGCTTGCCTTGCTCGCGGGCAATTAATATCCCGAACCTTTGAAAGGCATTTGTGGGACCGAAGCCAACACGCAGAGGACCGTTACACAATTTTTTACCTGTTTCACAAATTATAATTATTATATTATATTATTATTTAGAACACTTGTCCGCTTTGGTCACTGAGGTGGTACCGAGTATCCCAATAATTTATACAGTTGAGCTTAAACGCTTGTAACAGCAAAGTCATGAAATGTGTTTAACAAAAATAATCTCTCATTTGATTACTTCAGAATACCTAAATATTCATCCACTGGTTCAGAAATCCCCTTCTTCGGCACACAAAAAATCAGCAATATTTCTCTATACTCCTAACATTTATCTTGTTAAGGACAGAGGCTATCATATCTGTACCAGGAAAATTCCGAACGCGATGCTTTCGTGACCTTGGAAGTTCAAAAGCCGATAAGGTTTGGAAATAACTCGCTCAGGAGTTCAAATCGCTTTCGAGTCTAAAGTAATCTAACTTTATACTTTGCCACTAAATCTTTTCTCCAAAAAACATCCTTTATTCATTCGATTTCCCTTTATATGTTTGCTTACGCTTTACGCTAGGGCCTTACTCTTCAAACTGATTCGATTTTGATTCAGATTTGATCGTGCCGCACACTCTCGAATAATTTCACGTTTGTATATTTTGATTCTCAGTCGATTGATATGGTCGGGAGTACAAAAGGTTCTTTATCCTGGTTAGTTTCAAAGTAATCCACCAAATAAAATACCAAAAGCCGTTGAGATCGAACTGATTCGATTCTCGATTGTATTGGGAGAGAGCCTGCTGTATAACTCCACGCGATGTCTCCGCGGGATTAAAGAAAAAAAAAACTATCGGCTTTGAGAAGTGTAAAGCTAGTCCTAACAATGTTATAAATACTTTGCTCTATTTCTTTATCACTATAGTTTGTAGCCTGAATATACGAGAGTACTCGTAGAGTCTACATTATCCCGAAAATAGGCTACTGGTTACTCCCGTGGAATAGACTAGACCTACAGGATGTTTGGTAGAACGGTTAGGGAACAGGGCCCTGATTTAAGATGCCGTCGCTGTTTATCGCTTGTGACAGAGTTACAAGTGACACACGAATTCGCTTGTCATTTAGCGAACCTAATGTCAAATCCCATACGTTTTGTTTTCGAACTTCGTAAGTAATGAATAGCAATGATATCTTGAATCAGGGCCCAGTGCTGACTGTTGTCGTATCGGTACAATATTAACCGTATTTACAACAGTCCCCGCGGCTTCGTCAGCGGCGGCACTGATAGAGTATACAAGGTGTGTTCTAGTTGCAAAGAAATAACGTTTTGAACGAAACTTTTAACCATATTCCTGTTTCAAAAACAGAATGTGACTGAAAATTTTGTTCAAAAGTTATTTCCTTGCAACTGGAACGCACATAGAGTCTTGATAGTGGCTGCGTCCAATTCACCATCTCTTCGGACGTAGAGTACCACACACCCGTAGAAGTCATCGGTTTGAAAGGAAACAGAAATATGGACTAAATCTTTTAATAACATAGTGGTTTGGCCATATTTTGTGTTTGTATTGTTCATTGGTGTGCATGGGTTGAGAATTCGGTGCTATCTCTTTTTTAACCCCCGACGCAAAAACGACGGGGTGTTATAAGTTTGACGTGTCTGTGTAAATGCGTATGTCTGTCTGTGGCATCGTAACTCCCAAACGGATGATGTAATTTTAATGCGGTTTTTTTGTTTGAAAGGTATATCAGTCGAGAGTGTTCTTAGCTATGTCTGGTGGAAATCGGTTCAGGTCTTCAAGATCATCAGGTCGTTTAGGTGTGATAGGAATGTTACACGCTAAGTCAGGATTTTTATGTTTAATTTAGTCACAATTATTATAAAACAGTAATACTAATTCTCACACCGAATTCTGTGACGGTGGCCGATTTTTAAGGCCTCTGCCTCGAATTTTGAGGGCAGCGGGGCGGGGGCGGAGGCGGCGCGAGAGCGGCAGTATCTTTTGCGTAAAATCAAATGGACCGGATCTCGAAAATCACCGTTCTCGCGCCGCCGCCACTCCCGCCCCGCTGCCCGCAAAATTCGAGGCTCAGCCTTACATACCTTTCTTCCTCTCTCCATTGGTGATTGGTGTTCCAGAGTTCCGGCTGATATTCCCGACGGGGTCCGGGCTGGCGGTGTCGTACGCGGCGCGGGTGCGGGCGGCGCGCGCGCTGACGCTCGGCCGCCGGGACCGCGCCGCCGCCAAGCTGCGCCTCGCGCGCCGCGCCGTCGCCGCCGCCTTCCACGACGCGCTCGTCGACACCAGGTCAGTGATCGCCTTTAGCCAAGGTGATATCGTCAGTGACAATAGCCTTTAAGGTCTATATTTCACCGGGATACCATGGTGGTCGAAGCAGCCACCAGCAAAATTTAAACAGTTTTATAAAGACCGAACCAGCTCGGACACTTGCATATAATGTTCCACGCTAGTCACGCCTCTACTATTTGCTATATCGGTGTATGGTGTCTCACAGCTCCCACTCCCTCGGCCGTCAGTCCAGCTACTAATGACGATGAAGTAATGATGCCACTTACAGATAAGTCAACGTATAACCCCTATTTTTTTGGGGGTTGAAAAGGAGGAGAAAATTCAACTACTCCCGTTCAAGCTTGTCTAAAAGTGTCTGTTGAAATTTTGATCTTTCATTCAGTGTCGACAAAATGTTCGTAGTGTACATATAATGGGTAGCAATTCCGCGGTATTGAAATGTAGCGCGCACTGCGACAGTCATTCGGCGGTGATTGTGTGGGACGTGATCTCTACAGCACCCATACACTACACTGCCTGTCGGCAAGACTGCAGGCTAGATCCAATCTGCAGGTCTTTGGTCAATTTATTGTCACATTTGTTTTATTCACATCAACAGTTTCAATTACATTAAATATTATAGAGTGAAAAGATTTGATTTTTTTAATGTTTTGAATAAACTAGATAACTATGGGCGGATTTCGATTAATTCACAAGAATGCTACATTATCTCTGAGTGACATCTAGGGTATGTTTTTTAGAAAAATGTAATCGTGTAGGGTGAAACCACGGACAAATACATCAACCGAGTTAGACGGGGTGCGCAAAAGGCGAGCATTGACTTTCATTGATACCAAATTGACTATGCTACGCTACTGCGTACAAATCAATTCAATTAATTTATTTTTTATATTATGTCCAATCTATTGTGGCCACCTCTAGGTGAGCGTTCTGGCCAATTTGCTATGAATCAAAGTTGTGATTGTTTTGGCCATCATTTATATTGTAAATTTATCCCGACTGGTATGATAAATATAATCCACGCCCACACACGCGTGTCACAGATCGCAGCGTCATGCCGATTGGACGACAGGCAGTATAGTGTATGGCTACGCTACGAATATACAGACAGTCTAATGACCTATCAACATGCCCTATAATGATAGGAGATCTTAATCATGATTATCAATATTAAGACCTTTTAGAATGTGTAAATACATTTATTTTATGTAGAAGACATGAATGTAAGTGATATGTCGCAAAATTTTGATTTCGATAAAATTGTCACTTAATCATTTTAGGATAATATGTCGTAACATATTAAGTACACTGAGGGTTCTTTAGAATCATATAGGTATTTTATTTTTGCTAAAAGACTGCCCCGTTTTTATTTTTATATTTTTACTAGCTGACCCTTGCCCACTTCGTTGAGCATAAAAAGAGTTTATGATAAAATTCAACTAAAAAAAAACAACGTGGGAACCCGAAACCCAAAACGCGGGAACCCGGAACCCGCAACGCGGGAACCCGGAACCCGCAACGCGGGAACCCGGAACCCGCAACGCGGGAACCCGGAACCCGCAATGCGGGAACCCGGAACACGCAACGCGGGAACTCGGAACCCGCAACGCGGGAACCCGGAACCCGCAACGCGGGAACCCGGAACCCGGAAGACTTTCTATTCAAATCGTGTTTGTTACAACACTTATAACTCGAGAACGGCTGAACCAATTTTCATGGTTTTTGATTCGTTGGATTTGTCTCCTCCCCGAATAGCAGAATACATATTAAAAATAGTGAAAACTTGATGTGTAATGAATAATGAATCATGTAAATAAATGCTCATATTTTGTTCATCAAATGTCAAACATTTGTTGTCAAATGATGTAACAACTATGCGTTCAGAAATCTATTAATGTATGCGTATTGAAGTGTCAGTTTGTAATATATATATTATATATATATATGATATATATATAAGATAAGATATAAGATTATTTAATATTTATACTTATTTTAAAGTTTGTAAATTGTGATGTATGGGGCATTTCTCATAGAACCATGAATGTTAAAAGTAAGTCTTTCAGCGCTGGTACTTTCACAGTTACCTCTACATAGGAAGCACATACACACCCTAAAGTATTATCACTCATTTATTTTACACCTCATATATAAGAAATCCATAAATATTATCTCTTATTTATTTTACACGTTGTATAAGGTAGTGTTATTCTATTTCAGGTATCATCAAAAACGCATCAGCCACGGCAACACTGACGAGATCCTCGCCAGCGTCAAGCTGGGCAACTACTGGCGGAACAGCACCAAGCCTGACGTCATCCCACCTCCAGAAGACGGGCCCAGAAGACGCAGGAGCAGACGGAGTAGACCGTTGACGGCCGACGGGTTTCCCGAGATCTCCATCACCAGCCAATCAGACACGAAGACCATGAGGAAGAAATACCACACGCTGAAGAACCTCGTGTACACGGAGCCGGTGGAGAATATCAAGGAGTTGAAGGAAAGACCGCGGTCTGCTGGCTCCACTTTGAGGAAGAAAGAGGCGTTGAGCAGACCGAGTATACTGGAGACGTTGGATTTCATTAACACAGTCAAGGATTCTCTTTGCGGTGAGTGCAAAGGCTTCCCCAATTTCTGAAATATCTTACATTTCGTCTTCCTACGCAGTAATTGAATGTTCCTAGATCAGGGATAAAATGGATATGAAATTTCGGATACGGATGTGAAATTATTTCAGATTATCCGTTTGTTCCTTCGGATACGGATATGAAATTTCGGTTACGGATATTCACTTTTGGTTACCTTTGACAGTAGCAAAACTTTTATTTCGGATTCGGTTACGGTTATATATATTTATAATTTTTAATATCGGATATCCGATAGTTTCGGTTGCGGATACGGAGCTTCCTAACATCCCTGTCCTAGATGACACGTCTTAGCCACCAGTCATGTTATCGGCAATCTATTTAAATTATAACGGGTGTAAAAATAATTGTCACTACAACTTTGGGATATGATTATACTTTCTCATTCTAGAAATTTACATTAAAATTTTTTTTTACAAAAAAAAATTTTTGCTTTTCCGTTATTCTTGCGATAAAAAAATAAGAAATGGTAAAAATTAAAAAATATATATATTTTTTAGCTTAGCAAAATAATACATTTCCGAAATGAGTGACTGTCCGTTTTTCCGGTGTAATTCCAAGCCAGGTATCCACTGTCGCGGAGCGGGGCGGAGAGGAGCTTGCGGTGCCCGAATTGACCAATCACTATGCTCGAAATCTCCGCTCCGTTTCCACGGAAACAGCACGAGCATAGTAATTGGTCAATTTGAGCACCGCCAAGCTCCTCTCCGTCCGCAGTGGAAACGCAGCCTTACAGGGCTCCAAAAGTACGTTTCAGTGTAATTTTTAAATCCCCTTAATCCTATTTCTCGGGTTAACGGATAAAAATACGACTGATCCTTTCCACGTTTTACAGCACGTGTACATAGGCTCGTCCAACGCGAGCGATTTGCTAAATGTGAAATGTAATAATAATGCCTCCCACACCGATTTCGGTGACGGTAGCCGGTTTCATTGAAACATACCATCTACGCAGGAGTTAATTTTATAGTGCCCCACTTGGGCAATACACAGAAGCACTCTCTCTTCCTTCACTCTCGTAGCCCAGTGGGACGGATAACCGACACGACTGGCGGGCGATCAGGACCGACATTTTATATACCCATCCGACGCATGGATCATCTTTCTTGTCAGACAATCAGGTGATCAGCCTGCATTGTCCTAACTAAACTTGAAAAGAACATTTTTTGTAGTTCTAACGCGGGGATCGCACCCACGACCGAGAATCTAGAGCTCTGAACCACTAGACCACGGAGGCGTTAAATGTATGCAAGATTTGGCCAAAAACCTGATGTAGGTTGACCCAAATCGTAATTTAATTAATGGAATAATTAATTGTCAACATCCCGCGGCTCGTGACGTCACGCCGCGTCCCTGCGTCCCGCCGCGCTGCGTCCCGCCCGCCCGTGCGTTCACGTGTCCTGTACGCTCGCGCAGATATTTCTAATTAATGCATCAATGTTATCATTTATCCCCGCAGCGGTTCTGTTAGGACATAATAACATTCATTGCTAACATGGAATTTCAGTAGCCTAGTTTTTGAAGTCGCAGTCATTTAGAAAATTCGATTTCTATTACAAACTTTCGACAACGAAAATAATACGGACGAAGCTGAACGTCCTGTGAATGAATGGCATGCGACATTAAATTTATTGAAATTTCACTGCATTCTGCATATTTTGCGATAAATTATTATAAAATTATGTAATACGTATATTAATCTTTCGTTTTAGCAAATATACATACTTGCTAAAACGATATGATTTTATTGAAAGAGGTGCTAACAGATTCGTAATAATAAAATAGTCTATTCAAGTAGTCGGGGTAAAAATTATCACTTTCTTGTATGGATTATAACTCCATTATTCATATTAATCCTCCGTAGTCTAGTGGTTCAGAGCTTGGCTCTCGACCGTGGTTCGATTCCCGCGTTGGAACAACAAAAAATATTGTTTTCAAGTTTGGTTAGGACAATGTAGGCTGATCATCTGATTGTATGACAAGAAGGATGATACATGCGTCGGATGGGCATGTAAAAAGTCGGTCCTGCGCCTGATCAGCCTGATAGTGTCGGTTATCCGTCCCTCTGAGCTATGAGAGTGAAGAAAGAAAGTGATTATATGTATTGCGCACACACTTGGGCACTATAGAATAACTCCTGCGTAGCTGGCCTGGTTTCAATGAATCCGGCCACCGTCATAGAAATAGGCGTGGAAGGCATTATTATTATGCATATAATTAACTTACGATATCAAAATTATTTCAACCCCCAGTGTCCGAGTCCGGCGCGTCGGACACGGAGGAGGCAGGGGTGGGGGGCGCGGGGTGGGGCGCGGCGGACGCGTGGCTGCTGGCGCACGCGGCGCCGCTCAACCTGCTGGCCAGCCGCGCCGGCGCGCGCGCGCTCACGCACACCGGCGCCGACCTGCTGGAGGCGCTCATGGCCCGGGGCAAGTTCACGGTGAGAGTTTAATCGAATGAGGCGTTACTTTGCGGAAATCCATAACATAAAATTTTAATATAAGTATTATATCTAGCAATATCTCGCGAAAAAATTATTATAACCACAACTTGCTAGCAGATGAGTGAGTGTATAAGCATATATAACAACCGCTCCCCGTGCTCCCCAGGTGCTGCAGGAGCTGTGCGGCTGGCTGGCGGGCGGCGCGCGCGAGGCAGCTCTCTTCGCGCTGTACCGCCTCGCACGCGCCGCCCGCGCCCGCAGCGCCGACCGCCACAAGTACGTCTTCTCTTTTCTCTCCCCAGCAAAGCAGTCATTTTTATAGTAGGCAAGTTTCAGCGTAATACGCAAAAGCAGTCTCTTCCTTCACACAATAAAAGTATATCGTATACTATATGAGGCCAAGAGGAGGAGAGGATAAGAAGATGATATTCTCTCTCCGGCACACCACGTATAACTACGTACTTATAGCTTAGTATCTGTATGTCCCAGCACGTGGCGCCTGCCGGAGCCCGACGAGGACCTCATACCGCAGCGGTACCGCGCGCGCGCCCCCGACGAGCTGTCCGGCGACGAGGCGCCGCCGCAGCCGCCGCCGCTGCCGCGACACACGCCGCCCGCACCGGCGCCGGTGAGTGCCGCGGCATCGCGGAAGTATAGCGACAAAACCTTGGACCACCATTTATAGACTTGTTCCCTCAGGAACGACCATTTACAGACTTGTTGCCTCAGATTCGACCATTTATAGACTTGTTTCTTCAGAATCGACCATTTACAGATTTGTTCCCTCAGAATCGACTTTTAACAGACTTGTTCCCTCAGAATCGACCATTAGCAGACTTGTTCTCTCAGAATCGACCATTTACAGACTTGTTCTCTCAGAATCGACCTTTTACAGACTTGTTCTCTTAGAATCGACCTTTTACAGACTTGTTCTCTCAGAATCGACCATTTACAGACTGGTTCTCTCAGAATCTACCAATACAAATTGTTTTCTTGGATTGATTTTACGTCCATATTACAAAAACTGCTCGATCGACATTTTTGTAAAAGACGGACATAGTTCGAACACTGAAAAGGAATGGTTTGTCCTCATCAATCTTCGGACTATGTCCGTGTTGTCGTAGAACCTCCACACTGATATGATGAAGAGGTCTTACTTCCTAAGCTAAATGACTAAAGCAAACAAAATTTCCATCCGCAGCCCGCAGAGCGGAGCAACATACCCGACAAGTCACAACAGAAGGCACTCGACCAGAACTGCACCGGCATCATCAGCCCGCAGCCCGTCAAGCTGACGAACAGGTTCACAGTGAAACGCACCAAGTCGTTGGGCAGGAGTTTCTCCAACGTCAACCTGGATATCTCCAAGTATACCACCATATCCAGGAGGAGGAACGATGTGGCCACAGCTATCAATGGCACCAGCGGGGAGACGGCGCTGGAGGTGCGGGGAGGGAACGGGAGGAACGGCAGACACGGTGTTGGGGAGTACCGCCTGAGCCGCATCACGATTGATTGACGATTGTTGATTGATGGAGATGTTCATGTTTGAATTTTCGTATCACGATTGATTGACGATTGTTGATCTATGGAGATGTTCATGTTTGAATAAATGTGTAGATATTTTAATATACTATTAAGCAGGCAATTACCATTCTCTATTATTCATCCCGTTCCAGAAATCGTCTTCTCCTGATAGTTTTAAATGAATAGCATTCGACGACCTCCGTAGTGCAATGGTTAAACTTGTGTATTAATTTAATAAAAATCTTAAATATGTGTATAGTATCAAATATATTTCCGTATATTAGTATTAAATATAGGAAATATATTTTAAATATATCACAAGTAACACGAGTTCTTCGGAAACTTAGCACGGGGCTAGATTGGGGTGGTGTGAAGTGCCCATAAAAAGCAATATGGTTTAGTTACGCGTTGCTGATTACAAGCCCTTTATGGGATTAGGTTAGGTTCACTAAAAGACCAGCGAATTCATGTGTCACTTATCGAAGCTTATGTCGAATCGCATTCATTTTGTTTTCGAACTTCGTAAGCGATAAATAGCGATGGTATCTTGAATCGACGACGACCTCCGTAGCGCAGTGGTTCAGCGCGTTGGTGCTGAGAGGTTGCGGGTTCGAATCCCGCCGAGGGAACAAAAAAAAGTTTTAATGTTGCTGGGTCATGGATGTGTATTAAATTTGTGTATTACTATAATTAAAATCTTAAATATGTGTATAGTATAAAAGTATTAAATATATATTTCCGTTGTCTGGTACCTGTAACACAAGTTCTTCGGATACTTAGCACAGGGCCAGATTGACGTGGTGTGAAGCGTCCATAGATATTATATATTATATTAATCACGGCCCTGGCCGGTTCACACCGGTGTTGGTGTGACGAGTATAGATGGCAGCACGCAGCGTTACTCACGCGGACATAGGCAACATGTCCGCGTGAGTAACGCCGGTCGGTCACAAACCCGACCACACTTATCACTACACGCTGTTCTACAATCTAACGGTACATGCAATATGTCATTGTGTCACGTGACACAGTAACACATTGTATTACCAGTTGTAACTCGATATACAAGATGTAAAATAAATGAGTGATAATACTTTAAGTTGTGTATGTGTCTCCTACGTAGAGTTTACTGTGAAAGTACCAGCGCTGAAATATTTACTTTTGACTTTCATGTTTCTTTCAACATCATAAATTTGTCCATACAATAATAAAAAAAGTAACACTTCTTTTCTTTTTAGTAACACTTCTTTTCTTTTTGTTTAAACTGACTCTGCTGTCATCTCATGACATTCGGTACGTGACAGCTCTTGAGCGCGATCAAAGAAGTTAAGCCGACGTAATCACAAGTTCAGAACTTTAAACTCGGCTCAGCTAGAAACGCGCTTAGTTTTTGTAGATGAAATGCAATTCCGAGTTTTAAGTGCGTTTAAACGCATAAAGCGAGCTCAGCGTATACTGAGCGAGCTTAATTTCATTGGTGAAATCGTCCTTTAGGTTCTGGGTACCTACTTTTTGTCCCGAGACAGTTGGATACTGCATAGCTGCGAGCCTGTCTTACACATTTCCTTTGAGACACAATGATTCGTTTTAATCATAATTACGTTAGGTTATCTCAAGTAATATATTAATTTAATTGCAATTAAGGAGAGGAAGCGTCGATCCCGGGGGGTAATGAGGGCCGAACCCTCTAATTACAGAATCCAACTCAATAATGAACCGATATAATGAATCCCACCAAAAACACTTTCATGTAAAAATGTTGTCAAGACGAGTCTACATAGCTTATCCTGTGAAAAAGTTATCAGATATCGTATAAAGCCAAGCTCTAAAGACTACTCGCCCTAAATCTACACCTTGATCAAAATCTATCAAAAAGTGGACAAATCTCATGTAGAACCAAAGTTCTTGATATATGCGCCCTTACTTTATATAATAATATAAATAGATAAATGAATGCCTATAAAATCTTCGTAACGGTAGCAAAACGGCCAACACGTTTTAATTGAAATGTAGAGTAAGTGAAGCTAAGCCTAGTAAAGTAAGGGCGCATAGATCTAGAACTTTGGTTCTGAATGAGATTTGTCCACTTTTTGATAGATTTTGATCAAGGTGCTTGTAGATTTAGGGCGAGTAGTCTTTAGAGCTTGGCTTTATACGATATCTGATAAATTTTTCACAGGATAAGCTATGTAGACTCGTCATGGCAACATTTTTAAATGAAAATGTTTTTGGTGGGATTTCATTTATTTTTGTAAGGGCAAAATACCCCGGGCAATTACTTTCGCCTTATTCTTCGTCTGGAATTTAGATGATTTATTGTATTTCTCTATCATTTGATACCCATATTGTGAGAGTACCTGTGAAAACGATAAATCGCTATTTTGGATTAAAAATGGCGTCATTCATGAAATCTTGTATGAATTGTATTTGTTTTCTCAAACTCTCTCATCATTTGATACCCATATTGTAGGGGTTGATATGAAAACGATAAGTCTCCATTGTGGCTGTGTAACACCGAACTTCAATTAAACACCTCACTACTATAATTGAATTCTCTTTATACTTTATTCTTGTTTTTTTTTTCGAAAGTGCTATAACTATCCGGGTGGCTAGTTGTTTAGTCATAAGCTTGTTTAATCATTTTAGTGTTTGCTAAAATAATTATTTTTATTTTTATTTTTTTTTTTTATTGAAAGGAAAACTTACAGCTACATTAATCAAAATAGAAATTACTTAGATTCAAAATTAGAGCTAATTACAAGTTTTCACATATAAACGGTACATAAGAATAGAAAAAAAAAGCTCACTTAATATATAAATAAAATAACACGGTAAAATATACAAAGAGTAACAGCACAACAAGCAAGAACGGTGAATTGATTATTCCCGTAAAGCATTAAAAAATTCGTTCGATAATCGTTCACGAATACTCTTAGCGCTGGTGCAAAAGATGTCAATATCGATATTATATTTAGTAATATTATTAAAAGACACCGACGACCTAGGTAGAAAGGAGTTGGCTCTAAATCTGGTGTGGGATAACGGGATACTTAGCATACTGGGGTGACGAGGATGTGTATTGTTGGGGACTTTAATGTTTAATTTAGCAAGGAGCATGGGGCAATCAATTGAACTATTAGCGATATTGGCAAGGTAGGTAACATCGCTGATGTTTCTTCTGTTCACAAGAGGAAGCAAGTGAAGACGACGACAGAAAGTTTCGTAGTTTGTATAATTTAGTTTAAATTTATAGGTTAAGAATTTAACTAACTTTTTTTGCACTTTTTCAATTTGACCTGTGTAGACATCGTATTGCGGGTTCCATATTTGACACGCATATTCAAGATTGCTTCTTACAAGGGCACAGTATAGAATTTTTATAGATTTAGGTGAGAAAAATCTTTGGTTGACCTTATAATAAATCCTAGCATCTTAGACGCCTTACTCACAATACTTTTGATATGCGCGTCAAACAGGAGCTTATCGTCTATTATTACACCTAGATCAAGAACTTGGGTCACCTGCTGCAGTGATTGATTTTTAATTTTGTAGCTAGACTGATATTAGATATACTGATAAGGAGATGCAACAACATTTCGACACAATACAATACAATACAATACAAATATACTTTATTGTGCACACAACAAGTTACAAAAAAAACAAAAAAAAAAAATACATTACAAAAATCAGACATGCACACAAAGGCGGCCTTATTACTAGATAGCAATTTCTTCCAGACAACCTTATGGTGTTAGAGAAAACAATGCTAGAGAATGGGAGTTGCGCAAAAGTATATTTAATAAAATAAAAGTAAATAAAATAAAATAATACATAAACACAATAAATATATAATATATGTATACAATATAATATAATATATATATCTATATATATATATATATATATACAATAGATAAACCTACATGATATTTTAATTTATAATAATAAGTGTTAGTTACATAAGTTAAGGGTTGACACAATATGATTCCAGATAATGATTTTTTATAAGAGTTTTAAAGCGATGTATAGTTTCAGCCTGTTACACATTTAAGTCTAGGGTGTTTAGAGCGCAATATTGATCGAGTCTACACAAGTCATCTTGCAGAAGCATCTGTTCTTCATAATTATTAACTACTCTAAAAACTTTCATGTCGTCTGCAAAGAGTAAAAAGTGTGAGTGATGGAAACAGCTGTCAATGTCTTGTATAAACAGTATGAAAAGGAGAGGCCCAAGTAGAGATCCTTGTGGGAGTCCAGAATTAATTTCATGCCACGTTGAAGTGTAACCATTAATTACTACAGCTTGAGATCTGTTCCTAATATACGAGGTGAACCACCGAAGTAGATTCCCGCGTATGCCAGCTCTTGCTAACTTTGATAATAGTATAATGTGATCAATTCTATCAAAAGCCTTACTATAGTCTGTGTAGACCGCATCGAATTGATCATGATCATCCATTCTGTCTGACACATAATCAGTGAAGAGTATAAGATTCGACGTTGTGGATCTCCCCTTAACAAAACCGTGCTGGTGCGGACTAAGTTGTGGACCTAACGCCGGATAAAGCTGCTTATAAATAATTCGCTCTAGCACTTTAGCTAGGACGCAGAGTTTAGAGATGGGACGATAATTATCAATTAAGTGTTTTGCACCTTTCTTGTGTATTGGCGTTATGAAGGCAGATTTCCAGATCTTAGGTAAGGAACCAGTATTTAAGGAAATGCGAAATAAGAGAAATATAGGAAGGGACAAGGCTTTTGCACAACGAACGAAAAATAAAGGTGGTAGTAGGTCGGGGCCAGCAGACTTGTTTACGTCTAAAGATTGAAGCAATTCAAAAATATGTTTTTCATTAAATCGCGGCGCTGGGCGTCGTGGCGCTGGGCGTCGCGGCGCTGGGCGTCGACAGGCGTCGCGGCGCTGGGCGTCGGCAGGCGTCGCGGCGCTGGACGTCGTGGCGCTCGGCGTCACGGCGCTGGCCGTCGGCAGGCGTCGCGGCGCTGGGCGTCGTGGCGCTGGGCGTCGGTAGGCGTCGCCGCGCTGGGCGTCGGCAGGCGTCGCGGCGCTGGGCGTCGGCAGGCGTCGCGGCGCTGGGCGTCGACAGGCGTCGCGGCGCTGGCCGTCGGCAGGCGTCGCGGCGCTGGGCGTCGTGGCGCTGGGCGTCGGTAGGCGTCGCCGCGCTGGGCGTCGGCAGGCGTCGCGGCGCTGGGCGTCGGCAGGCGTCGCGGCGCTGGGCGTCGGCAGGCGTCGCGGCGCTGGGCGTCGACAGGCGTCGCGGCGCTGGGCGTCGGCAGGTGTCGCGGCGCTGGACGTCGCGGTGCTCGGCGTCACGGCGCTGGCCGTCGACAGGCGTCGCGGTGCTGGGCGTCGGCAGGCGTCGCGGCGCTGGACGTCGCGGCACTGGGCGTCGTGGCGCTGGGCGTCGGTAGGCGTCGCGGCGCTCGGCGTCGCGGCGCTGGGCGTCGGCAGGCGTCGCGGCGCTGGGCGTTGACAGGCGTCGCGGCGCTGGGCGTCGGCAGGCGTCGCGGCGCTGGACGTCGCGGCGCTCGGCGTCGCGGTGCTGGGCGTCGGCAGGCGTCGCGGCGCTGGGCGTCGCGGCGCTTGGCGTCACGGCGCTGGGCGTCGCGGCGCTGGGCGTCGGCAGGCGTCGCGGAACTGGGCGTCGACAGGCGTCGCGGCGCTGGGTAACACCGAACTTCAATTAAACACCTCACTACTATAATTGAATTCTCTTTATACTTTATTCTTGTTTTTTTTTTCGAAAGTGCTATAACTATCCGGGTGGCTAGTTGTTTAGTCATAAGCTTGTTTAATCATTTAAGTGTTTGCTAAAATAATAATAATAATAATGTCGTGGCGCTGGGCGTCGTGGCGCTGGGCGTCGGCAGGCGTCGCGGCGCTGGTCGTCGTGGCGCTGGGCGTCGTGGCGCTGGGCGTCGGTAGGCGTCACGGCGCTCGGCGTCGCGGCGCTGGGCGTCGGCAGGCGTCGCGGCGCTGGACGTCGCGGCGCTCGGCGTCGCGGTGCTGGGCGTCGGCAGGCGTCGCGGCGCTGGGCGTCGCGGCGCTTGGCGTCACGGCGCTGGGCGTCGCGGCGCTGGGCGTCGCGGCGCTGGGCGTCGGCAGTCGTCGCGGCGCTGGGCGTCGACAGGCGTCGCGGCGCTGGGCGTCGGCAGGCGTCGCGGCGCTGGGCGTCGGCAGGCGTCGCGGCGCTGGACGTCGCGGCACTCGGCGTCACGGCGCTGGCCGTCGACAGGCGTCGCGGTGCTGGGCGTCGGCAGGCGTCGCGGCGCTGGACGTCGCGGCGCTCGGCGTCGCGGTGCTGGGCGTCGGCAGGCGTCGCGGCGCTGGGCGTCGACAGGCGTCGCGGCGCTGGGCGTCGACAGGCGTCGCGGCGCTGGGCGTCGTGGCGCTGGGCGTCGGCAGGCGTCGCGGCGCTGGGCGTCGGCAGGCGTCGCGGCGCTGGACGTCGCGGCACTCGGCGTCACGGCGCTGGCCGTCGACAGGCGTCGCGGTGCTGGGCGTCGGCAGGCGTCGCGGCGCTGGACGTCGCGGCGCTCGGCGTCGCGGTGCTGGGTGTCGGCAGGCGTCGCGGCGCTGGGCGTCGACAGGCGTCGCGGCGCTGGGCGTCGACAGGCGTCGCGGCGCTGGGCGTCGTGGCGCTGGGCGTCGGTAGGCGTCACGGCGCTCGGCGTCGCGGCGCTGGGCGTCGGCAGGCGTCGCGGCGCTGGACGTCGCGGCGCTCGGCGTCGCGGTGCTGGGCGTCGGCAGGCGTCGCGGCGCTGGGCGTCGCGGCGCTTGGCGTCACGGCGCTGGGCGTCGCGGCGCTGGGCGTCGGCAGGCGTCGCGGCGCTGGGCGTCGACAGGCGTCGCGGCGCTGGGTGTCGGCAGGCCTCGCGGCGTTGGGCATCGGCAGGCGTCGCGGCGCTGGACGTCGCGGCACTCGGCGTCACGGCGCTGGCCGTCGACAGGCGTCGCGGTGCTGGGCGTCGGCAGGCGTCGCGGCGTTGGACGTCGCGGCGCTCGGCGTCGCGGTGCTGGGTGTCGACAGGCGTCGCGGCGCTGGGCGTCGGCAGGCGTCGCGGCGCTGGACGTCGCGGCGCTCGGCGTCACGGCGCTGGCCGTCGGCAGGCGTCGCGGCGCTGGGCGTCGTGGCGCTGGGCGTCGGTAGGCGTCGCGGCGCTCGGCGTCGCGGCGCTGGGCGTCGGCAGGCGTCGCGGCGCTGGGCGTTGACAGCGCCCAGCGCCGCGACGCCTGCCGACGCCGAGCGCCGCGACGCCTACCGACGCCCAGCGCCACGATGCCTGGCGACTGTGTGAAGTGCTAATATTAGCTAATACCAGCTAGTATTTTCAACAGTACCTTAAAAGTCGGGTACCAATAATTAATCGGTGACCGACTTTTACCAAAGACGAATGTGACATTAGATAGATATTTTCTATTTTTTTATTATACAAGACTTATAGCTAGTACGCTTAAACTTATTAGTTGAAAAATTTTGAACGTTTTCTGGGATCCTATTGTATAGGCGTATACATTGACCTTTAAACGAATTCTTTACTTTGCTTAGTCTAGTCACTGGAACACCAAGTTTATTCTTATTCCGCGGCGCTCGGCGTCGCGGCGCCTGTCGACGCCCAGCGCCGCGACGCCTGCCGACGCCCAGCGCCGCGACGCCTGCCGACGCCCAGCGCCACGATGCCTGGCGACTGCGTGAAGTGCTAATATTAGCTAATACCAGCTAGTATTTTCAACAGTACCTTAAAAGTCGGGTACCAATAATTAATCGGTGACCGACTTTTACCAAAGACGAATGTGACATTAGATAGATATTTTCTATTTTTTTATTATACAAGACTTATAGCTAGTACGCTATACAATTTTTTTTATTTAAACTCAGCCAAGAACTTGGCTAGTAAGACAACAACTGCTTCTTTTGAGCAGTCTTGTTATAATAATATGACTTATTATAACAGCTTGGAATATGTTCCAATTAATAATAATTTAAATTAGACTGTAAGACAACAGAGGAAGTCTCTCGCACCATAGTTGTAAGTAATAATACAAATAATATGATTAAACATAATAATTTATGTACACTTACGCTGGTGCATCAAAATATACAAGGAATGGCTAATAAAAAGATATTATCGCACCTTTTACAATTTTTAATGACTGTATAAAAAGTGGCTCTTTTCCTGATTTAATGAAACATAGTAAAATAATACCTCTTTTTAAGTCTGGTAGTAAGTCGGATCCATCTAATTTCCGGCCTATATCTATTCTACCAACGTTAAGTAAAATATATGAAAAAATTAATCTTAATCAAATGCTAGCGCACACTTTAATATTAATAATATTTTACATGAGAAACAATTCGGTTTTACCAAGGGACGCTCTACAACAGATGCAGGCGTCGATTTGATAAATTATATTTTGAATGCTTGGGAGGAATCGTGGGATGCTCTTGGAATATTTTGCGATCTCTTCAAGGCATTTGACTGTGTGCAGCATACAACATTAATCAGGAAACTAGACCACTATGGGGTAAAAGGTCCAGCACTTGCCCTCTTGAAATCATACTTATCAAATAGAACTCAGAGGGTTGAGGTAAATGGAAAAAGATCCTTTGGCTCTAGAATAGAGATGGGGGTCCCATAAGGGTCTATTTTACGACCTTTTCTATTTTTAATTTACATAAACGACCTACCATACCTCATAAATGAAAAACATGGGATGGTATTATTTGCTGATGATACGTCTCTTATTTTTAATATGAAACGGCAAAATATATGCCATGACGAAGTAAATAGTGCTCTCTCAATGATAGTACATTGGTTTAGTGTCAATAATCTTTTACTTAATAATAAAAAACAAAATGTGTAAAATTAACATTGCCTAATGTGAGGCAAACTGAAACCAATGTACTATTAAATGATGAACGTATGAAACTAGTGGATACTGCAGTATTCTTAGGTATAACGTTAGACTCTAAACTTCAGTGGGGCCCCCATATTGCTAGACTGGCCGACAAACTCAGTTCAGCAGCATATGCAGTTAGTAAAATTAGACAATATTCAGATGAAAGTACAGCCTAGTGTATTTTAGTTACTTTCATAGTATCATTTCCTATGGCATTCTGCTATGGGGCAGTGCTGCAGATATAAATAGTATCTTTGTGCTGCAGAAGCAAGCTGTTTGGGCAATCTACAAGCTGGCCCCCAACACTTCTCTTAGAGAAAAGTTTAAGGAAACTGGAATACTAAATGTAGCTTCTCACTATATCCTCTCTAATGTATTATATGTTAAGAAAAATGTAAACCTGTTTATAAGAAAATGTGATAATCGTAATAGAAATACTCGGAATAAGAATAAACTTGGTGTTCCAGTGACTAGACTAAGCAAAGTAAAGAATTCGTTTAAAGGTCAATGTATACGCCTATACAATAGGATCCCAGAAAACGTTCAAAATTTTTCAACTAATAAGTTTAAGAAAGTAGTCAGAGATCGTTTGTGTGCAAAAGCTTACTATAAAGTTAATGATTATTTGAATGATAGCACACCTTGGGAATAAAGTAGCCCCCTACAAGGCTACTTATATATAGTACATTCTATGTTATTTAGCTTTAGTATTGACATATTTATATGTAAAATTATACTTTTTTTTAAAAGAGAAATTTTCCATCTTTTTGGTAAAAGATGGCCCCATGCGAGTTTCTTACGCCGGTTCTTCTTGCTGGGCTAGTTCCCGAGCCGGTGGTAGGCATCATATAGAAACGACGTTCAGAAAACATTTTTTTGTAAAATTTACTCTGAATAAAAATATTTGATTTGATTTGATTTACAATATTAAGTGCTATGCAGGATGTAAAAAGACCAGTCACAATAACTTTGGGATATATTCACAATATTATATTATTCTTCACCTTGACGAGATGAAAGAGAACAAAAGAAGTAATACGAACACAAAATATACGAATACGAATACCTTATTTGCAGTTACTACAATTTTAATAGTCATGGGCTATGTGTGCATATAAAGTCACGTTTATTGAAAATTATTTTATCTATGTTAAGGAATCTTATTAAGTGTCTAGTAGACACCGTCTACACTTTAATTTAATCTGAAATTTTAGTAACCAATGAAATCCGATACAAAAATTAATAATTTGATCTGTCTATTGAAACCTGGTTCAATAAAATTGTAACAGTAGTTAGACGCCAAGATTGGGCAAACATACATACATGTACTGCCAAAATCATTACCCTCCTTTTGCCTTGGTAGTCGGATAAAAACGATTAAAAAAAACGTAGCAAAGATTCAAATATAAAAAAGATTATTACGAGCCATTTCAAATGAGTTCCTGACGTAAACTCCTTCATCAAAAGGCAATTTATAACAAAGAAAAATTAAGAGCAATACATAAAAGGTTCTCGGAAACAAAAGCAGTACATTTAGTTTAATGGTTCCTGGCCGGCTCGCTTGTTCCTGCAGAAACTTCCGAGATAACGGCAGCCAGGAACACGGAGGCAAATGGACCGAAACTTGGAATTAGAGCGATAGTCAAATTTTGTTATCTTTTAAATTGTATGTTATCCGTTTAAGAATACAGTTTCAATAGTTTTAAGATGTGATGTGATCTGACCGAGAGTAAAAAGAACAGTCACTATGAGATACTTTTCTCATTCTAGAAATGTATTTTTAAAATATTATTATTACAAAAAAAATTTTTTTTGCTTTTTCGTTATTCCTGCGGCAAAAAAATAGGAAAAGGTAAATTTTTTTTAAAATTTTTCACATAAAAATTCACAAAAAATTTCAAAATGAGAAATGTATTATCGTATCTCAAAGTTATAGTGTCTGTTCTTTTTACACATATTTCATCTGTAGCCGAAGCTGGAACATTTGAAAGCTCCGTAAAAAACTGAAATTTTTTTGAAAAGCTTGACAGCGCCAATACAATTGATATTATACTTTACGGAACTTTCAAATGTTTCTGCTTGGCCTGCTGTCGATGTGTTTTTCAGTAAGCCTGCAGCCTGCACCTACAGGCCTCGCGGCAGTTATGCTATAAAAGTGTGCCTAGACTAATTGCCCCAGCCAGATGTGGATTATGTTAATTTTTTACCTACGCTCAATTAGAACATTGGCTTCACTAATAGAGCGTTATATTTTCATGATTTCCTTGATTGTAGTTTTCTTGAAAAACGCGAAAAAACAAATCCTGCCGAGGTAACGTTACAAAACGTTACTCCAGCCAGATGTTTTTTTAAATTATGTTTACAAGAAAACTTTGTGCGGATAATTTTAGCATTCCTGGGTTGTAATTGAGCGTAAAAATTCATTTCTATGCTCGGACAAATGAAGTATAATATACAAGGTGTAAAATAAATGAGTAAAAGTATTATCACTTTAGGGTGTGTATGTGCCTCCTATGTAGAGTTTGCTGTGAAAGTACCAGCGCTGAAACACTTACTGACTTTCATCTTTCTATGAGAAATGCCACATTATAAATACGCCGATTATTTGGCGAAAGATTCTATATATAATGGAAATCTTTTTATGGCACAAGCAAACTATGTAGAAGCTTTAGCCAAGTATAAAATTATTAATTACAAGGACTGGAAGGAGTATTTTAACTTAAGATCCCGTGAAAAAGGAATTTGGTTTAAAACACTACAATGTGAACCTCCTCGCATTCCCTGGTTTTCTGTCAGCTTAAAAGAAAGTTGGTAGTTATAGGCAATAGGCTACGTTCCGGTCATGTTCCTCTCGGCAAGTTTAGACACCTCGTTGGAATCACTGCCAGCCCTAACTGTGATGAGTGCGGCACTGTAGAAGATGTCCACCACTTGCTGGTGGAATGTTCCCGGACCAAGTTGCTTAGAGAGGCTCTGATGAGGGCTTTCAATTTAAATTTATTAGATGTAGGATTATTCCAAACTTTACTGTCGGAGCCTTCATCAGAACCTGCAATTACAATATATAAATATATAAGTAATATAATATAAGTAGGTATGTACTACATGGTATAAATTAATTTAATGGATAAGTATGTTTAGTTTGTAAGGATATATTGGGACTGGCATAGTGAAACGCCACTAAAAGTCCCTAATTAAAAATAGAATAAAAAAAAAATATATGTCCATACAATATTAAAAAAAGTAACTCTTTCAGCGCTGGTGCTTTGTGTGCACCACAGTGGTTCAGAGCTTCGCTTTCGACCAGGAGGTCGTGGGTTCGATTCCCGCGTTGGAACAACGAAAAATGTTGTTTTCAAGTTTGGTTAGGACAATGCAGGCTGATCACCTGATTGTCTGACAAGAAAGATGATCCATGCGTCGGATGGGCATGTAAAAAGTCGGTCCTGCGCCTGTTTTCTCGCCAGTCGTGTCGGTTTAACGTCCCACTGGGTTATGAGAGTAAAAGGAAGAGAGAGTGTTCTTGCGTATTGCGCACACACTTGGGCACTATAAAATAACTCCTGTGTACCTGGCCTGGTTTCAATAAAATCGGCTACCGACACCGAAGTCGGTGAGGGGAGCTATTATTATTTCACATTAAACTCTACATACGGGATCAATACACACTGTAAAGTATTATTACTCATCAGTTTTACAGCCTGTAGATGGTAGAGTGTAGATGGTTCTCAAAGTAAACACGGGTGCATAGGATATGGAGCTGTCGCATTGTGCTCTCGTTAGCGGACAAAGGCCGGCACCTGAGCGAATTAGCCGCAGCGGGTTATATCTGCCGGCGACGTGCAAATTGTTCGACTCACCACTACCACGGGTCGGGTGCGTGATCGAACCTTCGAGAAGTAGGTTCTAAGAAATTTAAAATCACCAAAGACAACAATTGCCGCTAGTGAAAACATAATAAAACTTAAAAGTTATTTAAAATATATTTTAATTAAAAACGCGAAATTTACAAGAATTTCAAACGTTTGTAAATTCATTAGATAATAGTTGATGTTTTTCAATGAAACATAACCTAGCGTATAGATACAAGTCCCACTGGGATAACAGTTTTAAGCAATTTTGTATTCCTATTTTTGTATTCTCCATTGTACATTACCTGTCGAATCGCTGTTGCGAGATACATAATCACCGATGTTGGTGTAGGGTGCTATTCTAACGTTAATATTAATTAGGATTTATGTGCGACAAATGCTTCTGATCGAGTCTACCCCGCGAGCTCGTGGTTCGGGCGCAGATTTTTCCGCATACGGCAATGATCGCGACAATTTAATAATCAACGCTCAATTTGCGATGATAACAAAATTACTGAGACGGCGGCCCGGTGTGGCTTATCACAACATGTTATTGAGACGATCCTACTGTAGGTATGTTCTTGACCGTGAAACTCACAAACTCTCCACTCTCCAGTGACGTAGCAGGTGCTCCACTTTCTCATCTATACTAATATTGTAAGAAAAATTATTTCTTTGTTGGCATATTATATGCTTCTTAACTACTGGGTCGATAAAATTTGGTACAACCACAGGAATGGACAAGGTAACGAACTATTATTGCGGGGAAAATGCGCGGTTTTTTATTTGTCAATCTTCTTTATTCACTTTTGTGGAAAATAAAATAATTATTATATCTATGGACGCCAACACCACGTCAATCTGGGCTTCAATTCTCGCGACAACTTCGTTTCAATCGACAGTATATTCCGCATGTACGTGCGAGCGGGACAGACTGACCACAGAAACGATATTCGAGGCATGAGAATCGGGGCCCAGGCCGTGACCGCTTTTATTATTTACTACTTACGAAGTTCGAAAACAAAATGTATGGGATTTGACATAAGGTTCGCTAAATTACAAGCAAATTCACTTAGCGAAGCTTATGTCAAATCCCATACATTTTGTTTTCGAACTTCGTAAGTAGTAATAGCTATGACATTTTGAATCAGGAGCACGATTCTCGGGCAGTGGAAAAATGTTCGAATATTAGTATATCCCGCTCGCACGCGCGCTAAATCTCATTTGCATGAACGGGACAGACCGATAGTAAAAACTAAGTTAGAGGCCTGAGAATCGCCGCCCAGGACCTTGGTCCAATGCTAATTTCACGAAGAACTTGTGCTCTTACGGACACGGACCACAGAAACATACTTCATACTTTTCTACTATACATATTATATTTCAGATTTTTATTATATTATACACATGTTTAATACTATTAATACACGTCCATGATCCAGAAACATTCAATCTTTTGTCTCTGGTCAGCGGGATTCAAACCCACCACCGGGCTTAGCGCTTATTCACTAACCAGTACACCACACAGGCAGTTGAAATGAAAGGAATAAATATATTTTTATTCTAATTGAATCTACGAACTTGTCAAGTGAATATCTAGTACCAGCACCTCGTTATTAATTAGGTTTTTAAAGTCGTGGAGCCCTAAAATAGTTTCCCAACTCCTACGTGCCTAGACAATAAATTGAGTAGATTATATGCACTTACTTTCTGTACATCCCTCTCTTTCTACTTAATACGGCCATTGTCTCCGTCCCTCTCCGATTGGTCGCGCATGCGCGGAAAGGCTTTTCCCAAAAGATGTGGGCCGCTCGAAGCTTCATAAGCTGCTAGATATTTGTTGGAAATTGTGAATTGCAATTACGAGTTTCATTGCGGTTCCCAGATAAAATTCTAGCGACTCAATCGTAACCTAAATAGTTATAATATACCCTACATCTGTTACATGTTGTATCAAAGTGAATAGCTTTTGTAAGTGATCAATCTCAATATAGAGTTGCAAGCGGAGAAAATGAATTCATAAATGTTACAATAATCCGTGTGATGTACAATGATCAACAATAGTTACGCAAGAGGAATGCGCAGCATACGCGACTGCTAGCGCGAGGCAGCCCCGCCGGCCGCCCGGGTCGCACACGGATCCTCGGAATTATAAAAATAATATGTGCTGTGTTTATTCGTAAAATGCATCTTGCCGCGCTGTCACTTTTGAATTCCGAACGATTCGTTTTTTTAATACGCCACCAGTGATTCTGTGTACCATACGTTATGTGCAAGTTGTGACATACGTGTAAAGTTTTAAGGTAAGCAAATACCTAATACTAAGCGCGGGTTGAATAAAGTGTCTGGATTTAATACAGATATTTAGGAAATTACAACGCATTTTCTATTAAATATATATACGTACTTAATAGTTAAAATTTGAAAAATAATCATGATGAATTGCTACTTAATATAATATAAATTTAATTGTATATTATTTTAAATAAAATATAATATTAAAAATAATATATTATTACAAGTGTTAACAAAATCTCTCTTTTCACTTTGCAAAATTTTTATTTGATAAGCTAGTGAGAAAAGCTTTTTGGGTTTTCATTTGAATCAGAATTCTTATAGTACTAATAAGCTAAAAAACACCGTATTTACTAAATTTTGTATCTAAGTTTTGGAGAAATGTCTATCGTCTCCACGTATTATTAATAACGTATTGCCAATTCACTTCATAAAATTTATATACTTGAAAATAATAAATTACTTATATTTACAAAGAATTAACATACATTCGTACATGAGCGTTTAAATTAATTTAATTATAAATTCGACAGTGTGAAATATTATAGGATTTTTAATTTATAAAATTAATTATTTATTAAATATACGTATTAGGAGAAAAAAATATGTATTTTTTGTAATTGAAGTAATAATTTCGCTATTAGTTTATATCATAATTATTATGTTGTGGTGCTTTAGAAAGACTCTGGATAATTCTGGTGCCATTTAGATAAAATTTTGTACAGATCTAGAACAAACCACAAAAGACGATTTCGGCTACCCTTTATCGCTGTAAGATGTACCATTCCCGCGGGATATGCTTCTACATTACAAATGTGATCATATTTATTCGAACGAAATACAAAAGTAGACCCTACGATTGACTGGTAGACTTACAGTGTGAAAAAAACAATATTAAAAAATATTAAAGTAAGTTACAATATTAATGAACAATTTTATTACTATACAACCTCATTAATGATATTTTTGATCAAATAGAAAAGAAAATAAACTAAAATAGAATAAGAAAACATAACACTCGTTTGATTTGGAAGCAGTTTGTTGCTCTTAACTTAAAAACTAAAGGATATCGGACTATAGTTCCCATACTAGAAAATGATCGCATAGACCGACCCTATCCATCTGCAAAATGCCTACACTCATCCCCAAAACACCCTGTATAACGCTAGTCATTTAATCAAATAAGCAGATTCAACCAGATGACTGCAATGTATACATTCTTAATTTTGATTTTAAATTTTAAAATTTCGATTAAAATAATTCTGTCTGTAACAAAAATATTAGTACACTGGGAAAGCTGTATTTTTTTTGTAATGTACAATGTTTTCCTCTAGTCTGTCAAGTGACTTTACTAAAGTACTGTGTGTAAATATTTTGATTAGTATGGGTTACCAATTAATTGAATTAGCAGCGATTTGAGATTTCCAGCATTTTTTATATATAATTAATTATAAGCATTTGTGAATCACTCAAGCCTCAACTTAAGAACCTTTTTGACAGATAAAACAACGATTCAGTTTTAAAATTAACACCGTTACATATATTTTCTTTCTTTTTGAAACGTAATATTCATAATATAGATCAGAGGAAAATATATTAAATGAGTATAATCTATCTTCTTCTTATATATAAAAATGAATCACTGTTCGTTAGTCTCGCTAAAACTAGAACGGCTGAACCGATTCTGCTATTTTTAGCCTTGAAATATTCGTAGTTCAGGAAAGGTTTAAACGGTTTGTGTGCGCAACGAATTGGGCACGGGTCAGCTAGTATTTGATAAAAATCTGACAAATAGATTCCAAAGTAGAGGTTGCGATCGTAATTCTTGAGATCGAGTTTGCGATTGTTTTATTAATACATGGCTAAGTGACCTTCATAAATATGTATACAAACAAATAAAAAAATAAGAATATAACGTAATGAATTCTATGAAAGCTCAGAAGCGAAGTGCTACGAATGTCGTAGCGCCTCTACGCGGTGCTACGCCGGCCTCTCCTCGACATTCACAACTTTCCAAGGGCGTTTATCTAATTTACTGAAAGTAGAGGCTTTTATTCTTATATTATAACAGATATTCAAAGCCGTTCTGTTAATTATCATGTATAATATGGTTTAACAATACCTTTCCGAAATCTACGTATCTCGATGAGGTTGTATCGTTTTTATATACTTCTGTCATTTGAACTCGATCGGACTATATGTTAAATTGAAAATAGGACTTTAACGTTCAAAATTTCATTGCTCACAGATAAGATTGCTTCTAACACATGTTCATAGGTAATAAAACAACTCGGGGAACTCTTGGCGAAGAAAGATGGCAGCATCGCCGTCATCTATAATAAGATGATGCCCGATGAGGCAATACGCCAGCGGGGTTGTGGTAGTATAGCAGTTCCCATGGCCCCGCCAAAAAGCGTGAAGAAGGACATCGGGGGGTTTTAGTTGGTAAACTCAGTGCGAAGCACTGGGGAGTCCAACATAACCCCGCGACACTGCCCCGGGGTTGCGGGGTATGCGCAACGCATTTCCCCTCGGAAAAAAAAAAGGTAATAAAACAACTAACAGAATATTCAGAAATAACTCTCGACTCCTTAATCTATTATACTGCTAGCACCTCAGGTCCTCACTTATGATATGAAGCTAGGTCGCCAGGGCCTAGGGTATCAGGGGTTAGGGCTTCAGTGGCTAGGGCGTCAGAGGCTAGATTTTAAGGGCGTTTGGCAACATCGTTATGTTACCACGTCACGTGCTGCGGTTAATAGACATTGGTTTTGTGGATAATTGTTTCCACTCACTCAGTATTAGTGAGACAGAGCTATACCTTTTTTATATCATGCACCAATTGACAGTTATTTTCGAACTCAACACACAATGCAACACAAAATACTTAATAGTGTAATATTTTTGGTAAAACATAAGGGAATTTATTAATAATATTATTATTTACCGAAACATAAGGGGATTTATTAATTATATAATATTATTATTTATCGTTATATAATATAGTTGTTATTTATATTGTTTTACAGGTCGGCGCAAATAGCTTTAATATTCTCAAAGGATTTTTGGGATTAGCACATGAATAACTGCCCCTAAACAGCTCAGGCGGGATTACGTTTTATTACATTTAAAATGTAAAAGACAATTTCTCTTTGCGTTCAGAAATGATGAAATGGGATGTAACAGCCATGTTGCTTTACTACTTATCGCCTCCGTGGTCTAGTGGTTCAGAGCTTCGCTCTCGACCCGGAGGTCGTGGGTTCGATTCCCGCGTTGGAACAACCAAAAAAGGTTGTTATCAAGCTTGGTTAGGACAATGCAGGCTGATCACCTGATTGTCTGACAAGAAAGATGATCCATGAGTCGGATGGACATGTAAAAAGTCGGTCCTGCGCCTATTCTCTTGCCAGTAGTGTCGGTTTACCGTCCCACTGGGTTATGAGAGTAAAAGGAAGGAGAGTATCTTTGTTTATTGCGACCACACTTGGGCACTATAAAATAACTCGTGCATAACTGGCCTGGTTTCAATGAAATCGGCTACCGACACCGAAATCGGTGAGGGGAGCTATTATTTACTACTTAGAGTTAACACCTAAAGGGTGAAAAAAGATACCCTATTATTAACTTCGCTGTCTATCTGTCTGTCCATCTGTCTGTCTGTCTTTCTGTCACCAGACTGTATCTCAAGAACAATCCTAGAAATTTTTACCAATTATGTATTTATTTTACCACTATAACAACAAATATTAAAAATAAAATAATTTAAGGCGGAATTCATTAATACTTTACTTACTTTACTAATTTATACAATACTAGCTGACCCGTGCCCACTTCGTTGAGCATACAAACCGTTTAAACCTTCCCTGGACTTCCACGAATATTTAAAGACTTAAAATATATTTTATTATATTTTAAGTCTTTAAATATATTATATATTATACGAGAGCGACTAAACCGAATCGGTTTAGTCGCTCTCGAGTTATAGCTTTTTATATATATATAGATTCATTTTTATATATATAGGTATAGATTGAAACATATTTGTGATGTGGTTGCCAAGATCTACATCTTGATACCAAACACGAGACTATTATATTTAAAAAGACTTGAAAAAAATATCCCTTAATTTTTTTTTATGTTTGATTTTGAGTTTAATTTGAAAAATACCAGATTTTTCAGAGCTTTTTATAAAGCGTATGTTACTCGCGGCATCATTCGATCGACACCTCATTTATTAAAATAACTAATTGTAGTTCTGCAAGGGAACAAACTCACATAAAGAGACAGCCATTACCTTTCCTTTTGCCTTTGTCGGGTTAAAATAACAACATCATCAGAATAGAAAGTTTTTCATTAAAGAATATGCAAAGATCAAGGTGAAGTTACGGACCGAAACAGCCATTACCTCGACAATGGAACGCGCGGGGAAAAGATAGATACAGATAGGGATTGTATCTTTTATTGTCAGAGAAACTATTTTAGATGTAACGAGAAAAGTGGTGTAAGTATTCAGATTCATAAACCCTTTGAAAACTCTTAAGGCCTGGCGCATTATAATAACATTTTTAAATAAAAAAAAATCATTTCAAATTTAGAACGCTAACGTCAAATTTTTTCTATACAAAATTATTACTCATGATCGTTTCATCACCTTAAGTGTGAATACGTAAATATAAACCTAACCGTAAGAATAGATAATTATTTTTCACCACCATTATCACAATAAGGTCCGATAAGGTGGTAATTAAAGTAGGCTTTACGTCAATCTAGAGCTTAACTACTTACACTGTATTAAACTAAGAATTCAAGCTATGTGATGCACAAATCAAACTATAACCATAACTATTTAATATAATATATAAAACAACATAGACGCTCCACGCCACGTCAATCTGGCACTGTGCTAAGTATCCAAAGAACTTGTGTTTCAGGTACCAGACAACGGAAATATATATTTAATACTTTTATACTATACAAATATTTAAGATTTTTATTATATTTATACACAAATTTGATACACATTCGTGACCCAGGAACATTGAAAACTTTTTGTTCCCTCGGCGGGAGTCAAACCCGCAACGTCGGTCGAGCATCAACGCGCTGAACCGCTGCGCTAGGGAGGTCGTCATTTATTTCACAGATAGCTCTATCATAATTATGAATAATTTTTGCTGTTCGTTTTTAATAAAAAAAAAACAGTATATATTTATTTATTCTATGAACGCTTCTACGTCAAGTTAAATAACAGTTATTTGCTAAATCAAATGAACTGATATTTACTTTACTTTATGAGGCAGTAGCTTAAAGTCCAGCGTCTAGTTTCCCTTTGTGCGACAATCGGCTCCGTAAAGCTATCCCGGAGATAGTTTGGAGCTTTGGCCAGTACAAAGCATCCCCCAACTAGCCCGGACAATACTTCGCGTTTTGTTCGTGATGGGTGGGGGGTGAGGATTAGTCTAGTTGTTTCAACGCGGGAATAGAAATCCCTGAGACGAGAGCCCAGGGCCTTTATTCAAGACGCCATCGCTATAACGGGTGTAAAAGGAGCAGTCACTATAACTTTGGGATATGATTATACTACCGTTTCTCATTCTAGAAATGTATTTTTTTTTATTTTTTTTTATAAAAAAAAATATTATTGTTATTTTTGTGACAAAAAAATAAGAAATGGTGAAAAGTAAAAAATTTTTTTTTTAGTTTTTGACAATTAAAAAAAAATACATTTCCAAAATAAGGAAAGGTAGTATAATCGTATCTCAAAGTTATAGTGACTGCTCTTTTACACCTTGTATAATATTTTTATTTTTTGACAACCTCCATAGCGCAGTGGATGAGCGCGTTGTTGCTCGAATGAGGTCGCGGGTTCGAATCCCGGCGAGGGAAAAAAAAGTTTTCAATGTTCCTTGATCATGGATGTGTATTAAATTTGTGTATAATATAATAAAAATCTTAAATATGTGTATAGTATAAAAGTATTAAATATATTTCCGTTGTCTGGTATCTGTAACACATGTTCTTTGGATACTTAGCACAGGGCCAGATTGACGTGGTGTGAAGCGTCCATAGATATTATAAACTGTATTGTCTCTTTCCTAGTGTACAATAAATGTTAAATAAAATAAATAAAGAAATGATAATAGCGAATAGCGCTGGCATCTTAAATAAGGCTAAAGGACTGACTTTTTTATCCTATTCTTCTTTTGTTAACATCTAAATATTACTTTTGGCTACACAAGTATTAACATACTTATGTCCCAAAAGTTTCAAACTGATGTAAAGTAGTAAAACTTTGCCGGAACATATCGGTCGTTGTGTTTTGGTAATAAGTTGCGTCAGTCTGGATTAAAATAACCCAGAGTTAGCCCTGTTCAGTTAAACTAGCAATAAATGTTGTCTTGAAAATAAGTAAAAATATTAAAAGAACAATTTAGAATGTAAATATGGAACCACACGGAGCAGCAAATTTGAATTAAAAACACCGACCAAGTGCAAGTCGCTGTCACGCACGAAGGATGTGAATCCTACTTCTTCTTCTTTTTTAGGAATGGCTCCTTGGTGATTTGCTATCTCATTGTAGTGTATATGTCACTATGACAGGTGACACTTCAACTGTCAGTGTCTCGAGCGTATGGTCACACAGAGGGGGGGGGGCATTCCTATAAGAGCTGTCACAGAGATGGGACATAGCCTTAGGTGATGATACGTTGGCGAGCCATACATTATAATACACGAATACTACACTAATTATTTTTTTTTAGTATTTGTTGTTATAACGGCAACAGAAATACATGATTTGTGAAAATTAACTGTCTAGCTATGGCGGTTCTTGAGATACAGCCTGGTGATAGACAGACAGACGGCCGGACAGACAGTGGGACCCTATTACTAAGAAGTCCTAGTAATAGGATCCCGTTTTGACACTTTGGGTACGGAAGTCTCATTTTTTAAACAATTGAATTAAACATAAAAATAAAATCGAATTGAAAACTATCTTTTTAAAGTTGGCCAAAAGTTTAATCAACAAGATCTATAATTATGGCGTCTACGCAGTAGACTTCAAACTACCTGAATACCAATTATGCAGTCTCAGCCCAGGTTTGGGAGCGCAATTCGCAATTCATTCACAACATGATATGGGAACAGAATAGACAAACATTTATACACTATATTATTATAAAATCTTTTTGTGATGATATCGTGTATAAATGTTATCCACCGAACCGGTGGTAGGTCATCATGTAGGACAATTCTAAACGTGTTAGTAACTAACCGATTTGGAAATAAAAGATTTTTCATTTTCATTCAATGGTTTCATTATCACAAATTCAGGTTGTTGGATTAGTCCGAATTGCCCTATTAGACTTGGAAACTGCAATTTATTGTTTTACAGCGGGGTACGATTGCATGTCCTTCGGAATCGTACATTTTGATGCAATAAAGTCGTATGTTATTTCTCATTGTCTACTCTTCATCTGTACGAAATTTCATCAAAATCGGTCCACTTTTGTTGGAGCCTTTTCAATGCTAACGAACAATGAAATCTGTCCTCTTTACAATATAAATGTGGATAAATTAGTCTGTACGGTCATAGAGCATGTCGTAGAAGTAAAGTGCACCGGGGCTGGAGCGCAGTCAGCGGTTACTGAAGCTACCCCCACCCACCCGGGCGGGACTAATGGCTCTGTCTGATGTGCCGGTTAAGGTTATGCGGTCCGATATACCTTCGGTTTGGACTGAACGGATGCAAAATCGTATCATCTGTGAGCAAATTTTAAAAAAAAAATTCTCTTTATTTTTATAAAAATGCAATGTACAATTTAATAACTACGCACTAAAAAAACCACGAGTTTAATAGCAAGTGTCTGTTACAAGTTTATATCATATTATAAAACTAATAACATCAATCGACTCGAGTAGGTAGGTAGGTGAGTGCATTATAATAATAATATTATAATGTACTGTTAGAATTAATATTTTTTTTACATATTTTTGGAATGCATATTATAATATTCATTTTTGTACTATTGTTTGTGTTATTTTTTATTTGCACACCAAATTGTTTATCGTTTCCTCTACTCGTGGTCGCCTGGAAGAAATCGCTACTTACTTAGTAATGAGGTCACTATAGTTGTCTTTTTCGTATATATTTTTATGTTGTGTGCACCGTTAAGAATATTTTATTAAATGACCTTAAGGAGGTGTCCCCTTTTTTGCATCAATCTGTAAACAGAATCCCCAAAAATATCTACTAAATAAAACTATTGTTTCTCTAGCAGACGTGTATTACTGTTGGTATCCAAGATCCCATAAAACTAGTCCCTGCCTTATATACAATTTCACGATATTTTCGATAGAGCGATACAGCCAACACATGTAATATTCCTTGAATTAAATATACAAAAAGACGTTTTAACAGTGTGACTGAACCGAATCGTATTTATAGAGAGTGACAAACCGTCTATGCTCAAATCGGTTCATGCCGAACTGTCGTCAGATCTAAAGGGTATGGCCTCCTCATTTGTGGGAGCCTTAACTGTTTCCACGCCACACGCTTTGTTTAATTATTCTTCTAGTATGTTCTTTAAAAGGTTTTTGGGTTGGCAGTTACTAGGGTGGTGGTGGTCGCCCTCTTGTCAAATTAGGATCCATTTTAAGTTTGAACTTTACACAGGGCGTTTCATGGTTCATATATTAAGCTGAATATAGTGTGAAGAGAATGACGCGTAGATAATTTTTTGTTTTCGCACCTCATATAAATTACTTTATATAACTAAAAAATCAAAGGTCTAAAATTACCACAAAGTGAATCTTACTATGCTGGGGTTCGCTGGCTCCCAGTCTGTATACACGAACGCACTTGTCGTTGACCTAACTCCTGATCAGGATTGGAACTCGTCTGTTTTTTTACTTTTATGGAGATCTTTAATCGTGATTTGTGGCGTTATGGTGAGTAATTAGAGGTGCGAGAACAAAAAATGCTCTACGCGTCATTCTCTTCACACTACGACTTATATATTAAGTCGTAGTGTGAATCATGAATACCCTGTATTTTTCCTTCTCGCACGTCCTCAAATCAATGAACTTTCACACTATTCATCTCGACAATTCGGGGTCCCTACCGAGATATATTACGAGCAGTACGGCTAACATTACATAATAAGCCGTTACTCCAGAAGTCAATATCACCGTGTCCACTGCCTGGTGTTGCGAGGGGGGGTGACGTGGGAGGGCAGGATCGATACAAGATACATTATCCGCCGATAAGTCTCGAGATATTTTATAAACGTTGACACGCGAAGATTTATTATCTCCGAGCAATACGTCTTACTCGCGTCGAGCTAGCGGCGGGATTTGTCACAGGGAATAATGTTATAAAACTGTAATGGAATATAATAAATGAATAAAAAACACTAGAAAATTACTCTTTAAAGTTCATTACGTGGCCTTTCTCATAAGAATAAACACGAGTATGATACGATCTTACATCATGCCAGTCCCAATCTTCCGGCTTTATCACCAGACCTTCCAGGTTTCACCTAATCGTGGTCAAAGTTCATTACAAGCCTTTGCTGAGAAAATCGAAAAAGTTCGAATTATTTTTTTTTGTTTACCGAATCGCATACAATACAATGTTCTAAGTTTTAAATTTTTATTCAGAAAGAAAACTATATTAAATAAAACAGTATTATCTACGAACGAAAATTAAAACAAACAAAAAAATGTATAATGTAATAATTTTAAAAACTACAATTAAAAAATAACAGCAAGGTCGTCCCCATCTGGCATAGTACCCAGAAGGTTCAAAGAGTTTCCTCGCGCGATGGCGATGCTTATTCTTTGAGCCAGATAGGTGCCTGCTCTGGGGTCTCGGGTGACCATTACAACTTTTTTTGAAATTTCACCAAATAATGTTAGGTATAATTTGTCTTGTATATACAGGCTGCAATATTAATCAGTGATTATTATCAAAAACCTTACTATCTTTGGGGCATGTATCGGTCCAGTTTACTGTGAAAGTACCAGCGCTGAAAGAGGAACTTTTTTTTTCCTTATTGTATGGGCAAATTTATATTGTTGTATAAAAATCATAGAAATATAAAAGGTCAAAATTGAGTCTTTTAGCGCTTATATACTTTACATAGCAGGCACATACACCCCCTACAAATATTATCACTAATTTATTTTACACCTTATATACTGTATGATATCTTCAAGTATAGTTTAACCTTTTCTGTCTCAATAGCCTTCCATGTTCGCCGCCCACGTGCCCACGGCCCTCGCGCCCACGCGGCATTAAACGGCTTCTATTTTTGGCAGAATCCGGCATTAAATGTGTATTTTTAAAATTCAGATTTTGAATTATTTATTGGTTCCATATATTTTATTTTGTGATTACTATATCTAGCTGTGTTCGACAGAATGAAGCTTTATTACCCGACTAATAGCTCCCCTCACCGATTTCGGTGTCAGTAGCCGATTTCATTGAAACCAGGCCAGCTACGCAGTAGTTATTTTATAGTGCCCAAGTGTGTGCGCTATACAGAAAGACACACCCTCTTCCTTTTATTCTCATAACCCAGTGGGACGGTAAACCGACACGATTGGTGAGAGAACAGGCGCAGGGCCGACTTTGTACATGCCCATCCGACGCATGGATCATCTTTCTTATCAGACAATCAGGTGATCAGCCTGCATTGCCCTAACCAAACTTGAAAACAACACTTTTTGTTGTTCCAACGCGGGAATCGAACCCACTACCTCCGGATCGAGAGCGAAGCTCTGAATCAATAGAATCAATAGACCACGGAGGCGATGTTATTTATTTACGTATCTCCTATAGTTGGTAAAAGAAATCCAGAGGTTGCTCTCAGATCTTTTCTAAATCATAATTAGAACTCAATAAATATTGATACGCAGCTAATTACATACTTCATGGAACAAATTTTGATTTGCTCCAGTTAATTTGCGAGTCTTCACTAGTGCGCGACAAATAATCGACACGGTTGCAAGCGAAATGTAGGTCATTGGGCTTATATATTACTAAATATAATGTTTTCATACTACCTAAACAGTTATACTTATAAATTATACTATTCTTGGCAGTCGGGTAAATGTTACCACAATGTATCTAAAAGCGGGACTATGTTAAATATAATATAGCTTATAGGGGAATTCACGCCAAGCGGTCCTTCAGAATGTCAGATCTTGGATATTGTTCATAATTGGATAAATTGCACTTCCATGTCAAAATGTACATCCTCAGTATCTGTGGCTGCGATGCAGTTTTAAACTTTTGCAGCTACCGGTGTCTTACTTTAAATAATCTGGGTATGTCTTTATTTATGTCTAGTTACGAAGTTATAGCGCATTTATTCAGGTCCTAAGGAACTGCAACTGTTTCAATTATGAACAATATCCAAGATCTGATATTTTATTATTTACGCTTCACGTGATATGCCCCTTATGTTACCCGGGCTATTGAGAATCTATTGACATCTTCTTTCATCAAAATCTGTTTAGCGGTGGAACAAACATGACTGTCAAAATCAACATCCTTTTGCGTCCTCCATCGTCAGGTTTGTACTGACAATTAGCTGATAATACAAACAGCAATGTTGTTTAAGCGGCGTTGCTATTAAATATCCCCAGGCACCGACATTGACTGATCACATGAACCATTCACATAATTACTACCATAAGCTCGCGAAATGAACATTACGCATGAAGAAAAGGGTATACATTATAACGGGTGTAAAAAGAACAGTCACATTAACTTTGGGATATAATTATACTACTTTATTTTTTTGCTTTTTCGTTATTCTTGCGACAAATAAATAAGAAATAGTAAAAAGTAAAAAAAATATATTTCCAAAATGAGGAAAGGTATAATCGTGTCTCTCATAAAGTTATAGTGACTGTACTTTGTACAGCATGTATAGGAGTGAAGTAAGACTACAAGACTACTCGTACTATTGAATTAGAATCAACATAATATATAAATGTAGTTAAGGTTTTAGTATTTACAAAAGTAAACATTGCAATCCCTACAAACATGTTATAGGGACAAAAATGTAATACATAAACAGTGAACATAATGACATCACATAAGCGACAGTGTGCAATAAAAATTATTTATTCAGTAAAATGTTACAGACAACGCTATGAAAACTGCTAGTTTGTGATTATAAAAGTTTGATTGTACAAAACTATTATATGAATCATTATAATTATGACATTATTATTATACTATTCATTATTCTTTTAATTATTCACAGTTTAACTTCACAGTCCGTGTCTTGTTAGTTTTGTTCGTTTTCACAATTCGACCGCTTTAATCAAGGCGCTTTTAAAATATCAAATCCGGATTTTTATGAAGAAAAATTTTATGATAGGGTTTTCAATTTCTGTGGAATAAAATATCAAACCACCGAGTGGGACTAGCACACGGTGGGTTCCATACAAAACGCAAAAAACACCTTTTTCGAATGTGAGCCCCACGTAAATTTTAATTTTATTTTTATTTATCGACATAGCAGCAACAGAAACACATATCCCATTAACAACATAACTTGTAAAAAGTGCCAAGTCTCGCTACTTACTTCTTTTACCGTAATAAGTTGTGAGATATATGCCAAGTTGGGGTTAGTCGGTCTGTCTAACAACATTTTATTGATCATATCAATATTATTAAAAGTCTTTTATAATATAAATAAAAATAGATTGAGTTGGTATTCGCTTAGGAATACAATAGGTATACGTAGATGTCAATCTCATAAGTGATACATATTAAATCAGATTGTTTATTGCGATTGCCAACAATTTATTTAAAACATAAAAGATTTAATTTTAAATTTACTTTATTCTGTTATTTATTTAACCGACTTCCAGAAAAGGAAGAGTTTTCTCAATTCGACCGTATAAATGTTTTTTATTTATAAATAGCTGACCTGTGCCCACTTCGTTGAGCATACAAACGGTTTAAATCTTCCCTGGATTTCCACGAATATTTTAAAACCAAATATAGTCGAATCGGTTCAGTCGTTTTTGAGTTATGCACTTACCAACACATTTTGCGATCCATTTTTTTTATATTATTGAAGATTAACGTTTTTCTGTCTATTTACATTGTGTAATTTTTGCAGTCCTATCATTGTAATGTCTAAGTTTCTTCTGTAGTGTAATATTTTAAATGGGTCATATAAATATCAACTATCTATCTATTGCGGTTCTTGAGAGCCTGGTGACAGACAGATAGCAAAGTCTTAATAATATTTTTCCATTGGACACGGAATCCAAAAAACATGATCATTAGTTGTAATGATTATCAGCAAGTAAATAATTAAGATATAATAAACGAAGCTTGTTAAAATTGAATCATCTTTATCCTTCAATATCGTGTAGGCGACGAACATCACTTAACTTCAGAAATTAATTAAAAAGTTAAAGGTTAACAAACCCCATTATGTTCAAGTACTGGAATTGTATGAAAATTTGGCATACTTACTCTCGTACTCTCACTGCTCAATATAAATAAAGGAAGTTCAACATTAGCTGTAACGACCCTTAGCTGAATTGGGTCATTGAATAAATATTATACTTATTTATTTTGGACTTACTACGCACAAAATTAAAAAGATAAGCAAATCTAAAATAGGAATTAGGATAAGATTTAAAACACTTAAGTTATAAGCAATTACATAAAATTGTCTATCTCTTCAGCCAACCTGCGTGCAAATAATGTAATGTCTAGTGTTACCAACGTGATGTCGCTATTGTTTGTTACTTTCTAGTTCGCACATTATATTTAATAGTTTAATATATTCATTATTTATTATTGTACATACATAATTTTAGTTTAACATTATTTGTTCACCAGGGGGCTATAATAACAAAAATAAATAAAATAATCATTGAAAAGACTTACGCCCGGTTTCTGAAAGGCTGATCAAATTGACCAATTGATCAAATCAGCTAATCTGAACGCTGATTGGTGAACATCACTTCGAAGTCACTGTTGAAAACAATGAGTGTTCAGATTAGCTGATTTGATCAATTTGATCAGCCTTTCAGAAACCGGGTGTAATTGTTCTTGAGTCAATCATCAATCATCATTTATTCACAAAATGTGGTTTACAAAAGTTGTTACAGGGTATAAATAGTTCCAGCACATCTTACCATAACAATGATGTGTGAATGGCAACTACTTAACATAATTATTAATATACTTAGCATTTTTTATAATGTCATCGATAATATTATGTAAATTTCAATTTTTTAAAAATAATTCTGGAATAAATTTTAGAATTAACATATATTATTTTTTATATAACATGTATGTTTGTCAAGTATAAAAATCCAAGTCAGCCCTATCGGCATATATCATGAAAATTTAGTTATTTATCTCAATCTATCAACGCGGAATTAATAGATTTTTATAATAATTTTTGAGCTATTTGTTATATTATAAAATTTTACATAAAGTTAAGTGAATCATTATTATTATATTAATATTTTAACATTTGTAAGTTGACGGTAGAATTGTATATTTAAACTAGCTGACCCGTGCCCACTTCGTTGAGCATAGAAACCGTTTAAGCCTTCCCTGGACTTCCACAAACTTTTCAAGCCAAAAATAGCCGAATCGGTTCAGGCGTCCTTGAGTTTTAGCGAGACTAACGAACAGCAATTCGTTTTTATATATAAGATTTTACACATCATGGTATCATGGTAGAATGTATGGTCCTGTTTTAAACTCACTACCTGCATAAGCAATACATTTTGTGAATAAATTATTGATTGATTGTTTATATAATAACTTAAAATCATAGTCACACTCTAAGTTGAAAGTCCCTTAACTCTATTGTGAATAGAGTTGACAAGTAGAGTTCATTCCTTGAAAGAAGTCCCTGAGATGCGGCGCTGTGATGACGAGACGGAAAGTTCTATAACAACGACCTATTCTATAACATTCGTAAAGAAAAAAGGGGAAAAGCTATTATTTACTGAGATCGGGTGTTTTTACTTAATGGTTATTCAAGTTAAATAATCCAATGTATGAGACTAGATAAGATTTACTTCCACGGAATTAACTCTACCTTGATTCTCGTTTTAATGACTAAAAGTTTTCAAACTATCGTCTCTCTCTGTTCAAAAACAGTAATTTAAAAACTGAACACCCGAATACATATTAAATGAAATTAAAATATCAAAAGTTACACGTACACAAAGGCGTCCTTATTGCCATAATAGCAATTTATTCCATTGCTGCCAACCTTTGAAAGAAAGGATTAAATTGCTAGATAAGAGTATTGTGATAATATATAAAAAATATACCTATATATTATATGCTTTAAATATTTTAATAATATCTATCTACTCAAAAAAAAAACAAAAAAACATTTTAATTTGGCGCCATAAATCCGCCTTCCTTTTCTTTATTCTATATTTATTTCGTTATGTATAATGTGTCATTCTCATAGTACCTTAATACGACACCTCTCAAGCTAAAATCCATCGAGGTGTTCAGGCGGTAGAGCATGCCTAACAATTAAACACACATACTCTCGAAAAACATAACCTTTCTATACAAGGTGTAAAATAAAGGAGTGATAATACAACACACAAAAGAAATCAAAAAAAAAATTGTTGAGAAAAAAAAAGAGAGTAAAAAAATAATGAAAGAATTAAAAGAGTGCTGCATTTTGATAGCAGCAGGGTGTGAAAGGAGGGAGTTTAGTTCGTAGGCTGCTTGGTGGCCCAGTTTCCAGTAGAGTCGGACATATCCTTGTAGGGCCCACAAGGAATCCCTGAGGATTCTCCCGCCCTCCTCGTGAAAAAAAAGACATCATAAATTTACCTGTCAACGCCATCTATCGGCGGGAGCTGTCATCCTGTACGCCGGCCGACACCAACCTGAAGCGAGCCACGGGACTCCACACTCTGCGTGCGCGCAACGCGAGCGAACTTCGTGTACATCGACTATAAAACCCGCCATCACAAATTATGAGAATATACGCCTGTTAACTCCTGACAAGGAATGTTGTTTTTCTTTATCCCTCCAATAATCAAATTCGCAAGTCATTAACAAATTGGTCTTCGAGCCGCATCAATTTTAAGGAAGCAGCGATTGGAGTGGAAATACGCAAAGGAGAATAATACCTATATCATAAGGAGAATAATACGAATAAACGTTACGTACAACGTACAAAAGGAAGATTGGTCAGGTCTGGTTTTCAGTATCCTAATCCCATTCCAATACTCTTTTATTAATATCGTGCTGTTTTATTTTAGATACGCGCCCACCGCATTGCAGTAGGTACATCAAACAACTGTGAGTACCCTTGTTTATTTCCCATAAAATCTCAAAATGATTGGTGATGACGTAGCGCATTTCAGTGAACCTAGCATGCTGAAGAGTCCCCAAGTACCGAAACACACGGATTTAATAAGGAAAAGGGGATCTCTGAAAGCACGGCTTACTATTTTTGAAAAATTTGTAGGCAGATTTGAAAATATTTCGTTAACCACGCAACAAATTTCTGAAATTAAATTACGCGTTCAGGCCATATCTTCAATGTATTCGGATTTTAATAACGTGCAAACCCAGATCGAAGAATTAAGTAACGATCAGGAGGCTAATAAGCAATTCCAAGAGAGAGAATCTTTTGAGGAGCAGTATTATCGTGTGTTAGCATTCGCGAATAATTTATTACAAGATGGCGACGATCCTAACACGTGCAAGCACAGTAAAAACTATCAACTTTCGTCTATTAAATTACCAGATATTAAATTACCATTCTTTGATGGCGCTTATGATCATTGGTTGGAATTTAAAAATTCCTACGTGACCATGATTCACTCACGCACTGATTTAAGCCCGGTTCAGAAATTTCATTATTTAAAATCATCTCTTAGTGGTGGCGCATTACAAGTGATAGGTGCATTAGAATTTACTGCAGATAATTATAATCATGCATGGGATTTATTAGAGAGTAGGTTTAATAACACGCGTTTATTAATATATAACCACGTCAAAGTGTTATTTTCGGTTCAATCTGTTCAGAAGGAGTCTGCTTCGCAATTGAGGAAATTAATAGATACTATTTCTAGAAATTTACGTGCACTTAAATCACTAGGCGAACCTACGGAGTCGTGGGATACTTTAATAATTTTTTTAGCGGTTTCAAAACTCGACCCCTCCACGGAACGTGAATGGGAGGAACATAAAGGCTCTTCAAAATTTAATTTGCAACACGACAATACCGTGATTAAATTAGATCATTTTCTGTCATTTTTAAAGGATCGAGCTGATGTATTAGAAATGTTAAAAGCAAGCGGTAATAAATACACGGCCGATACAAAGCCTACTTACTGCAATACAAACAAAAAACCTACCTATCATCAACAGGTTCGCAGTTTTACGAGTTCGCATATAAATAATACTTATAATAATGCGAAGCAAACCCGACCCTGTCCAATGTGTAACGCCACACATCCATTATATTCTTGTTCTAAATTTCTTAATTTACCAGTAAAAGATAGAATTCATTTAGTAGATTCAAAAAAATTATGCCGTAATTGTTTACGAAGCGGCCATACTATCTCCGCATGTATGTTTGGCCCGTGTAGACAGTGTAACAGTAAACACAATACTTTACTCCATAATAATTCTCAAAATGAAATTGATGTAGGTATATCGTCCTCGTTATCGCATGTGACGAGTTCAGTGCCGGTTGAGCTAGGCGGTGCAACTCAATCGACGTCTTTATATACAAAAGACTATAATACAAACATAAACGTTCGCAATTATGATTCACCTACTTTGGTTTTGCTATCGACTGCATTAGTAGATGTTATAGACAGTGATAACAAATATCACAAGGCGCGCATATTGTTAGACAGTGGCAGTCAGCATTGTCTTATAACAAAGTCATTCGCAAATAAGATAAACGCACAATTAATACAGTCCTCTGTTCAGGTCATGGGTGTAGGTCATTCTATCACTCAAATAACGCATAGATGTGATATAGATATACGTTCTAGGATAAGTAATTTTTATACGCGCATACAATGCTTAGTTCTACCGTATATAACGACCAATATGCCCCCATGTCGAATTGAATTTAATCATTTACACATTCCAAATAAATTAAAACTCGCAGACCCTTATTTTTTCGAACCATCCGAAATAGATATTTTGATTGGTGTGGATAAATTTTGGGAATTTTATTGTGAAGGTGTAATGAGGTTGCCTACAGGACCTTATTTACATGAAACAAAATTGGGCTGGGTTGTTTCTGGACCTATGCACAACTCAAACAATATTCGCTTCAACAGGAAACAATCAAATTGCAATTTAACTAGTAGTTTAGACGCGCAACTAAAATTATTTTGGGAACTGGAAGAAGTCCCTTCAGTAGGTAAAGTTCTCACAGCTGATGAGCTCATGTGTGAGAATATATTTAAAGAAACCTACGCTCGCGAAAAAGATGGTAGGTTTTCTGTACGCATTCCTCTTAAAGAGCCAGCATCTGTCCTCGGTGATAGTTACTCATTAGCCGAGCGACGATTTTATTCGCTAGAACGAAAGTTTAGTCGTTCACAAGAACTTAAATCGAGTTATTGTGAGTTTATGCGCACATACGAGGAGTTAGGACATATGACACAAATAGATAGTTATAGTTCTCCCTATTATTTTTTACCACACCATGGTGTTATTAACGCAAATAGTGTAACGACTAAGTTACGCACAGTTTTCGACGCCAGTGCTGCTACTACGTCTGGCAAATCTTTAAACGACATACAATATATCGGTCCTACGCTTCAAAACGATATTTTTTCAATTCTTTTACGTTTTCGTCAACACAAATATGTTGCCTGTGCGGATATCATGAAAATGTACAGACAGATTAATTTACAAAGCGATCAACGTAATTTACAGTTAATTTTGTGGCGAGATGATCCATCTAAGCCCTTAAAAACCTACAGACTTAACACGGTCACGTATGGTACCGCGTCGGCGCCCTACCTAAGTATTCGGTGCCTAAAGCAACTCGCGCAGGAATCTAGCGGTACGTTCAATGAACAAAATAATAACAGTTCATCGTCAATAATAATAAACCAAAATAATAATAGTAATGTGTCTAGAATAATAGATGAAGATTTCTTTGTCGATGACCTAATTACCGGTCATGATGATCATGACGTGCTGACACTTATTTGTAACCGTATCACATCTATACTCGAATCGGGTTGTTTCCCACTACATAAATGGTTGTTTAACGCGGGAGTACATTTACCTAAAAGCGGTAAGGATTTATCTGTAGGAGAAAACTGTAAAAATAAAACATTAGGCTTAGGTTGGTTTAATCAAAGCGACGAGTTGTATTTTAATACTAATCTTAATTTCCATAATCTATTGCATCCTTCTAAGATTTCTAAACGCTATATTTTGTCGAAAATTGCTAGTATATATGATCCCCTAGGATTGCTATCCCCTGCAATCATACGCGCTAAAATTATTTTACAAAAGCTGTGGCTGGCAAAGGTCGACTGGGATAGCCCGGTGCCTTGTGACGTAGCACAACTATGGGAACAATTTATAAACACATTTAATTGCTTATCAAGTATTCAAATTCCACGTCACGTTATAGGCGAGAATAGGCAATTTATTGAGTTACATATATTCACAGATGCTTCGCAAAATGCCTACGGAGCGTGCGCGTACGTACGTACCTACTCAGATAATTCTCATAATATAAACGTAAAACTTTTATGTTCTAAAAGTAAGGTCGCACCGCTGAAGTTCGTTAGTATTCCTCGATTGGAATTATGTGGAGCTTACGCAGGAGCTTTATTATATAAAAAAATAATTAATTCACTTAGATTAAAATTTTATAAAACTTATTTTTGGACAGATTCTACTATTGTTCTTTGTTGGTTACGTATGTCACCGAACCTGTTGAAAACGTTTGTACAAAACAGAGTGACTAAGATTAACGAGTTGACTAGTGGTACCTGCTGGCGACACGTAGGAGGTAAGGACAATCCTGCAGACTTATTATCGCGCGGTATAGGTCTAGATGCCCTTATAGATAGGTCTCATTTATGGTGGGAGGGTCCTACGTTTTTACGTTTACACAATACAAAATGGCCAGACTCAACATTTATATATGCTAAACAAATACCATTAACTTTACCCGAACTAAAACCGCAGACTGTCACATGTATGTCATTCAAAACAAATAACGAAAATTATATTTTAGATTTTAGCAGATTTTCATCTTTTAATCGTTTAAAGCGGACGGGAGCTTATTTATTACGTTTCATTCAAAACTTACGCACACCGAGACACAGTCGCGTAACCGGTCCCTTATCAGTTGCCGAGTTAGATGCTTCGCTCGCGCTGTTGACACGACTCGCGCAAATAGAATCGTTTCCAAATGAATACAACTATTTATCCAATAATTTACAATTAAAGACAACAAAAAATATTATAGGATTAAACATATTTTTGGATGAAAACAAATTATTACGTGTAGGTGGCAGACTTTCAAATTGTAAAAATTTTAGTTACAATAAAAAACATCCTTGTTTACTTGACAGCAAGCATAAGTTTGCTCGTCTTTTATTTTCTCATGAACATTTAAAACTTTTTCACGCAGGGCCGCAATTACTTCTATATGCTATAAGAGAGCATTGGTGGCCTCTAAGTGGAAGAAATTTAGCGAGGCAAACTGTACGTAAGTGTGTACTTTGCACACGCTTTAAGGGTAAAACACTTGCACCTATCATGGGTAATCTGCCCCAGGAACGCGTCGAGGCTGGGTTTCCGTTTTTGAAGTGCGGGGTGGATTATGGTGGCCCGTTTCTAATTCTTAATCGTCGTGGCCGAGGTGCACGATTAGAAAAGTGTTACATTTGTTTGTTTGTGTGTTTTATAACGCGTGCTGTACATTTAGAATTAGTAACTAGTCTTACCACAGAAGGATATTTACTTGCTATCAAACGATTTATCTCTCGTCGAGGCAAGCCTTTAGAAATTTATTCCGACAACGCAAAAAATTTTGTCGGGGCAATGAAACAATTTAAAATATTTTTAGATTCAAATTCCCCAATTATACTAGAACATGCGCATGATAACAATATTAAATTTAAATTTATCCCACCTTATTCACCACATTTTGGGGGTTTATGGGAAGCAGGGGTTAAGTCCTGTAAATTTCATTTAAAACGGGTCGTAGGTAATGCACATTTAACGTACGAGGAATTCAGCACGGTATTAATACAAATTGAGGCCGTCCTGAATTCCCGTCCAATCTCTCCTATGTCCACAGACGCCGCAGACCTTCTCCCTCTTACCCCATCTCACTTCCTCATAGGCCGACCTATGACCGCACCAGCACTAGAGGACCTGAAGTCCGTTCCAGTCAACCGCCTTCCACGCTTCGACCGCCTTGAGCAGCTGCGGCAGCATTTCTGGGAGCGGTGGTCAAAAGAATACGTATCCGAGCTGCAGACACGCATAAAATGGAGAAAAACCTGCCCGGATATAATAACAAAGGATACATTGGTCCTTATAAAGGAGGACAATCAGCCCCCCTTAAAATGGCGGCTGGGCAGAGTGGTGGATGTCTTCAGGGGACAAGATGACGTCGCACGAGTCGCCAGCATCCGCACGGAAGACGGGGTGATTAAGCGAACATTTTCAAAAATTTGTCCACTGTTTCAGGAACCTATGTAGTGATGATGATGATGATGATGGTGACGATCACGTTGGAAGTTCCCACATACTTCCAAGGCCGGGGGTATGTCAACGCCATCTATCGGCGGGAGCTGTCATCCTGTACGCCGGCCGACACCAACCTGAAGCGAGCCACGGGACTCCACACTCTGCGTGCGCGCAACGCGAGCGAACTTCGTGTACATCGACTATAAAACCCGCCATCACAAATTATGAGAATATACGCCTGTTAACTCCTGACAAGGAATGTTGTTTTTCTTTATCCCTCCAATAATCAAATTCGCAAGTCATTAACATACCCATTGTATAATTAAAAAAAGAAACTCCTTTAGCGCCGGTACTTTATATACGGGACCCATAACACACCCTTTAGTATTATCACTCATTAATGTTACAGCCTGTATAAGCATAGTCCGGTAAAATACATAGATAATTATGGATGTAAGTGCTTTTTTGCCGTTTCGTGAAACTCATTCCGAAACGCGTTAAAATGAAAAGTTGGCAGTGAAGTTTGATTTGAATTAATGAATGTTGTAACTCTCTTGCCCGACTCCAATTTAATTAAAATACTATTCAACTTCTGGGAAGCTCGTTGATCGATTCTGTAGCCGTTTTACAGTTCGCCAACTTGTTCAGTAGTAATGCGAAGTTTAGCACAGCCGCACCATACTTTTCTCGAAACAGTTCAGGCCATTTTAGACTTAGTCTCTATTTCACCAACCCATTTTAGTGTTAACGGCTTGTTAAAATACCACGCCTTCTCATTCATTGATAGGAATTACGAGAGGAACAACATAATGTTTAACTAAGGATTAACTTTAACATTGCTTGGTGAAACACGCCCTTAGACTACTTGTAACAGACATAGAAGCTGAAAATTTTGAACAAAAGCAGTGTTTAGTACATAAATTAATGAAAAGCTTAAACATTTTGGAATTTCTATCTAGTTATATAGATACACTAACTGCGGAAATAACTTTGTAATCCCATAAAATTACAAAGTAATATTTGCACTTTCCGACAAAAACACTAGTTTAAGCTAATCTTCAAAAACATGACTTGTAAAAAACGCTTAAATGAATGACTTGTTTTGATCACAAGCGCCAAACAACAACACCGAAGCCTTTAGCCAATTTGCAATAGCTAATTACGACGTTTATGTTCGCAAAAATGTTTGAGATTTGAAATAAGGATCGCTAAGTTACAAAATTCAAATTTTTAAATTTTGTAAATAGTTGCTGACAAACTTCCAACTAACAGTTGTAATTGTTGCAGGTTCGCGAGCATGGACGTGTAGCACCATGACCAACGTCAAGTTGAAGCTCATGTTCTACCTGCTGAACGCGCTCCTGTCGGCCGACCTGGTGCACTCCCGCCCCTACTCCGAGAACACCACGGACACCTTCAACTTCAACAGCACCTTCAGCATCCCCGTAGAGACCGACTCCGATACCCTCACGGTCGCCAACGATCAGACGGCAGAGGAGACGAACAAGAATGCCAACACCCAGATGGAAGCCATCGTCAACGCAGAACAGGATCGAGATGAGGCCCTGTCGGAGAAGAACATCAAAGACCAGATCACCATATTAGGCATCGCCAAAAATGAGGCGGAGGCCTTCGAGAAACAGCTGAACATATCGAGCCCTCTGCTAGACGAGATGATAGACTCGGAGTCGGATAGAGAAGAAACGCTAACGGATATACTGTTCCGACCTGAATCGGAGCTGGTAGACGAGCCGCGGTTTGAGTTCCTGGTGGCGAAAGCGAACAATAGTAATACATCAGCGAACGAAGGGAAGGGTCGTAGCGAGGTGGAGAGGAACTCCACGGACGTGCTGAGGAAGTACGACTACGTGGAGCTGGTGGAAGTGAGGGACAATGTGATGGAGAACAAGAGCGCCTACCTCACCAACATCACCGGGCACGACGTGGATGACGATCTCGCGCCGGACACGAGTGAGTCTTGTAATGTTTAAGAACTTTTGGGTGAAACTTAATAACTTTCTACTCTTAAGCCCGTATTAATAAAGAGGTCTCAAACCCAACCTCACTTGAGAACCTATTATATCTATACCTATAGGAAGGGACTTTACCCGCTAATTATAAAAATACTTTCATAATAGAAAGGTATTTGAATTTGAAAATACACCTTTTTAAGACTTTTTTAATATACATTAATAAAGATGTCTCAAACCTAACCTCACTTGAGAAACTATTTGACAGATAAAAAAAACGGTTCGTTTCATTTTTAAAAAATGAAATTTTACTAATGTTACATACTTACTTGAATTTTTTTCTTTTTTTTTCTTTCTTAAAACGTAAAAATAAAGATTATAGATATATAGATGGTACGTATTTTAATGTTTTTCTGTAATCAGTTATATGAATATTACGATATAAAGAGAAAAGAAATAGAAGTACTATGTAACATTAATAAAGTTGTTCACTTTTAAAAGTGAAACGAAAAGTTGTTTTATCTGCCAAATAGGTTCTTAAGTGAGGTTGGGTTCGAGACTTTTTCATTAATACGGGCCTTAAATAGGAGTATTTTTAAATTCAAATACCTTCTATTATGTAGGTCTTTTTTATAATTAGCGGGTAAACTCCCTTCCTATCGGTAGACGGTTCGTTACGTAACGCGTTACGGTTAGTCTGTCTGGCTTTATTATAACTTCTGTCGGGCGTCCCGAGACGCATACTTTTTTATTCAAAAACAACTATTTCACTAATACCTCAAGTAAAATCAATATATTATTACTTACCTATGTAACTGACTGCACAATACTTAGCGAACTATGAGTGCTTCTAGATTTGATTTTAGTTAGACTTTTGAGTAGGTTAAGTAAAGGTAAAGTTTCTCGAACGCTATTAAAATTAACAACCCATATTGAACGCTGATTGGTGGAACATTATTAGAGAGATAGGAAGGGACATATCTTCTTCTCTTATCTTTCTTTTTATACATAAAAAAAATGAATAGCTGTTCGTTAGTCTCGCTAAAACTCGAGAACGGCTGAACCGATTTCGCAAATTTTGGTCTTGAAATATTCGTGTGAGTCCAGGGAAGGTTTAAACGGTTTTTTTTATTTTTTTTATGCTCAACGAAGTGGGCACGGGTCAGCTAGTCTTATATATAAAAATGAATTGCTGTTCGTTAGTCTCGCTAAAACTCGAGAACGGCAGAACCGATTTGGCTATTTTTGGTCTTGAAATATTCGTGTAAGTCCAGGGAATGTATAAACGGTAAAATGTTTTTTTTATTTTTTTTATGCTCAACGAAGTGGGCACGGGTCAGCTAGTATTTTATAATAACATCACGCTTGCACTTGCAAGGCTGGTTAAAATTCCACAGATAAGGTTAATTTGCCAAAGACAGATTAGTTGAAATACGATTTGAATAGCATTCTAAAAACCGGGGGTTAGACTCACTTGCGCCAGATTGGGTAAAAATATACACATACATAACTCCTTTAAGGATTCCTAACACGTTCAAAGCTACGGTTTATAAACAAACCCAGACTAGTTTACAAGTGAGCCTTACAAACAAAGCCAACAACGAACTTTTATCTCAAACTCCAGTCGAATAGCCCAGTATACTATTTTATACGTGAAAGTTATGTCTTGGCAAACGAACGTGGACTGTTTTACTATACACGAGTGTGTGTAACATGGCGGTGTGTCGGACCGATGTCCAGCCAATAACTCACAGAATGAGATAAAAGTTAACCAACCGTAACTTTACTTATTGAATTGATAGTGCCAATATACGTAATGTCCGTTATAGATGAATCTGCACACGGCCCAATGGGCATTGTCCAAAAAAAAATCCCATGTACTTTTAATATTTTTTTTCGTTGAAATTATTTTAAGAATATAAATTAAATATTTTTGAAATTCATTGGCTATTATTTTTTTTTTAAATTAATTAAAAAAGAGCATTGTGTTGAACTTTGTCAACATGGTGTTAAAAGTCATAAGAAATACTTATCTCAAATCCCTACACGGAATGAAGTAAAGATAGTAATGCTTTCCAGTGATGCAGTCATTGAAGGTCAAACTAAGTTTAAACATATTTGTTTAAAAATATAAGTAACTAATAGGTATTTTTTTATATACAGAAAACGATCACTGACTTTATTCCTCTTTTTTTTTTGTAATGGGCACAATTAAAAAAAAAAATTGGAATTGTCCAATTTTTTTTTATGGGATTGCCCCATTCAAGATGCCATTGCGAGTTTCTTACGCTGGTTCTTCTTGGCGGGTTAGGGTTGAACCGGTAGTAGCTTGTTTTTCTTGTTGACTTTCCGAAAATAGCTTGTTATGTTTTACTTGGAAATAAAAGTTTTTTATGTTACTTATTTATCACTAACAAGGTTCGAAAACAAAATTTATGTCGTTTGAAATAAGTGATACGAATCTGTGTATCACTCAAAAGCTTATGTAAAACCTCATACATTTTTGTTTTCGAAGTTCGTTAGTGATAATAGCGATGGCATCTTGAATAAGGGCCGTGTTCGGACTTCGGTCACAGTTGACATATACAATATGTAACAGAAGTGTCATATCCGAAAATTAGTAGATTAGATAGTGTGAATTTTGTAATTTTGATTTTAATAAGGCTGGCATTGTCGGTCTCGACACAAGCCTAAATAAATAAAGAAAAAAAAATAGTAGCAAACATTTGTAAACTATTAGCTCACCCGTGTCCACTTCGTTGAGCATACAAACCGTTTAAACCTTCCCGGGACTTCCACGAACATTTCAAGACCTAAAAATAGCCGAATCGTTTCAGCCGTTCTCGAGTTTAAGCGAGGCTAACGAACAGCAATTCATTTTTATATATAAGAAGAAGATTTTAATCTTAAGTCCGAGATCGAGGGTTCGAATCCCGCTGAGAAGCAAAAACATTTTTAATGTTCCTTGGTAAGTAAATATGCATATTATTATTATAAAAGTACTAAAAACCCGACTGCGCTGAAACGAAGGGTAATGTTTTTGGCAGTCTATTTCAACTAAGCTGGTCTTTTATAATACTTCTTTGCTAGTCTGCCTGCGTGCCCTGGCGGGGCTGAGCTTATTAAACTCCCAGCAAATTAAGTTGCAACTTTGTTAAGACTTAACAAGTTACGCTTTTGTTAAATCCACTTTCCAGACGAACCCCCTTACTTATAAAAAAACAGCCAAGTGGAAGTCACAATAGCACGAAGTATTCCGTAAAGTGAATGTTTAAAATCAATTTTCTGGGTAATTTTTTTGCGACATGTCATGACACCTTCATTGATCGCTTTTAGTAATTGTTGTTATATAGGCAACAGAAATACATCATCTGTGAAAATGTTAACTGTTTGGCTATTGCAGTTCTTCAGATACAACCTGGTGACAGACAAACGGACATACAGATAGCGAACACTTTAAAGGGTCCCGTTTTTACCCTCTCGGTACAAAATTCTTAAAACGGATAGGCTATTCAATGTTGTCTTGTCTGATATATGTTAGAAAAGTCAATTAACGCATAGTCAGGTTTCCCCCATACATTGTTTTCACTTGATTAGTATCAAGCAAATTTTTCGTGAGTACCTTCATTTTGATGAGTCACCCAAGAATTTCTTGGACGGAACTCTTGTTTGTGTTTTTGGAGTTTGTGGATTTGGCGAATCTCAAGATAATGATCTAAATTATCCTGAAAAAATATTTGCCCTACTAAATCTATGATTTGATCAAAGAGTTCAACCAGACATATTGTCCTACAAATTGCGTGGTACGTTATCCCGGTCCTACGCTCGAAAGCTGATTTTTTTTATCCTTGCTAACTCTGTTAGCTACCACAATCGAGAGTTCCGTCCAAGAAATTATTGGACGTCTTATCAAAATGAAGCTACTCAAGAAAAATTAGCTTGATACTAATCAAGTGAAAACAATGTATGGGGGAACTCTGACTAACACACATACTCACATTGTAGGTACACCACATTTTCTGTACTTCGCATAATCATACTTAATACTGAAATTTGCCACAAGTTTCACAATACAATATTTAATAATGTAATCTGGAATATTATGAGAAAAGTTGAATGTTCGTTTGATGTTCTAACTTCGAGCTGAAATTATATTTTCATTTTTTGACTGTAATTTTCTGTGTGGCAGCGAGCCAAAACCTTTCGGTTCCTAAAATTTGTCAAAACATGTCATTAACAATACTGAAATACTAATTAAAGTAAGAGCCCTCCTATTCTGTCTCTGTAACTGCTTAGCGGACTGACTTGGAAAGTGAATTGAGCGCTACTTAATTTAACTATCGTTTCAGTAATCGGCCTTTAGTGTGTAGATTTTTCTAACAATAACTTTATAACTTGAATATAATAACAACTTCACTCACTCGTCCACCAATGCGTTCGGAATGAACGTGCGAGTGAGCGAAGTTGTTGCGAGTGATGTTCATAAAATATGAGCGTTTAAAATGGGTTGGTAACTCAAATGTTAGTAGACGGACGATTTTATCAGCCTTTCAGAAATCGGGGTTTGTTATAACTAAGCCAGGCTCACTAGACCAGTTGATAGTCACAATGTTCTACCATCTTTATTTCTGGGAGGTAGGGTGTACCGGTAGCTTTTTATGTTGATATTTTTCATTTTCTTTTTATTTTCTGTAATGAGTATTTTCTGTAAAGGCTTGCGAAGCTTAAAATCCAGTAAAGTGATTGAAGTAATCTTTCGGCCTATACTCCGTTTCCATATCTACCTGTAAACAAAAATGTTAAACTGGGTTATTAAATGAATATTAAATTTATTTACTTTTGGACTCATTACGAAGAAAATCAAAAAGATGAGTAAAATTTATAGTAAGAATAATAATAAGTTTTGAAACATTCAAGTTTTAAGCAAAAAATATTTATCTTTTTCTCGAAAAGTAATATTTGTACGCATTCTGGTGTAATGTGTAGGATTAATAATGTGACGTCACAATTCCGATTGTGACGTCACATTTAATAGTTTTATTAATAAATATATATATTTGTAAATATATTTAATGGTTTATTTTTAATGGTACATAAAAAAATTTAGTTTCACTTTTTAAAAAAAACATTCAATAGACTAATTATTGTATTTCTTTTCATTTACGTTGGTGGCATTTGCTCTATTCTCTTTATTTACGCGTAGATAAAATTGGGTAAGTAGCCGCAGGAATAATTGATTACGTATTCGTAAGATTATCAAACGTCAATTGTGTTGGCGCTGATATAGGTACTTTACTGTTTCTGTGTGTTCAGTGCGAGTTTTTGTTACTAATCACCGTGAGAAAATCAACTACATAAAAATATGTCTGCTGTCGAAAATACAGAATAAACTAAAGCACAGTAACTAAAATTAATGAATTAGACCATTTATGTTAAGCGACCGTAAGTCCCGGTTTCATCAACGCTTTTTAGCGTTAACGGCTTGTTAAAACACCATGCCTTCTCATTCATCGATAGGAATTTCATGAGAAGAAATATTTAACGAAGGATTAACTTTTCTTAGTTAATTAATTAAACCCTGGGCAAACAATGGTAACTAGTTCGATAATACAGCTTGCAGTTAACTTCACGGTAGTGGCAAAACCTCGCACTGGTAACCCTACTGAGCGGAGTATGGCCGCTGTGCTGGCGCCAGCACGGGCGACGCTGGCGTGTGACCTGTCGCAGTCGTGTCGATGTTTTCAGGCTTCACGGACGTGCAGACGCTGTTCCTGGCCTGCTTCGCCACGCTGGTGCCGCTGCTGCTGGTGCTCTTCGCCTCGCTCACGCTCAGGTAAGGCCGCACTCTATAATATAATAATAATACCGATTTCGGTGTCGGTAGCCAATTTCATTGAAACCAGGCCAGCTACGCAGGAGTTCTTTTATAGTGTTCAAGTGTATGCGCAACACACAAAGACACTCTCTCTTCCTTTTAGGCTACGTATCCACCGGAGCTGTGCTGGGCTATGTAGCGAGGAATGTGTTTTTAGGTACCAATAGAATCGCTTCATTTATCACGCATCGCTCAGCGCGGCTCTTGACAAGCGACTCTATTGGTTCTGAAAAACACATACCTCGCAACACAGCAGATCACAGCTCTGGTGGATACGCAGCCTTACTCTTGTAAACCAGGGGGACGGTAAACCGACACGACTGTCGAGAGAACAGGCGCATCCGACGCATGGATCATCTCTTTTGTCAGACAATCAGGTAGTCGGCCTGCATTGTCCTAACCAAACTTGAAAACAACATTTTTTGTTGTTCCAACGCGGGAATCGAACCCACGACCTCCGGGTCGAGAGCGAAGCTCTGAACCACTTGACCACGGAGGCCATACACTCGTAACATACTGTCAGATGAACTGTACGCCAAGCAGGAACATTTGATAGCTCCGTAAAGTAACGTTATCGAATGACAATTGCATGAAAAACATGACAACGCGAATACAATTGACAATTATCTACTTTACTGTACGAAATCATCAAACGTTCCTGCTTGTGACAGCAGCTGCTGTCCTATCGTGATTATCTAATGATAATCACGATAGGACAGCAGCATAAATTATAATTAATTTAATGATTGTCACTAATCATACGTAGAACATATAACCACTGTAAAAGTTACTTGTATTTAATAAAAATATATGACGATATAAGATATTAAATACAGGTTGTGATTCATCGTTCATATATTAAGCCGAATATAGCGTGAAAAGAATGACGCGTAGAGCATTTTTTGTTTTAGCACCTCACATAAATTACTATCTAACTCAAAATAAAATCAAAGGTCTAAATTACCACATGCAGTGTATCTCACTATGCTGGGGCTCGCGGGCTCCTAGTCTATACACACAAACGCACTGGTCATTGACCTGAGACCTCACCAGGATTGACCAGAAACTCATCTGTTTTGTGACTTTTATGGAGATTTTTACTCGTGATTTGTCGCGTTATAGTAAGTAATTCTCTTCACACTATATTGGGCTTAATATATGAACCATCAATCATCCTGTATAGTAATAAATCCAAAATACGGGGACGCTCAACCTAGGACTTACACGCTAGCACTTGTTCTGATATTTACACGCTAGCACTTGTTCTGATATTTACACGCTAGCACTTGTTCTGATATTTACACGCTAGCACTTGTTCTGATATTTACACGCTAGCAGCTTGGCGGGCAACAAAAGCCTATAGTTCTATTTCTCTTCAATCCGTGGGGAGAACAAATCCATTCTGCTTGCTAAGCTTTTTGTCTAGCGTGAGCTACATCGATGTTAACACCCTAAATATTTCATTGCGACATTTTTAGGCCCGTCTAAAGAAGTCCACCGTGACAACCAATTTAACAGACAAAACAACGTTTCGTTTTACTTTTAAAAGTGAACAACTTTATAAATGTTTAATACTTGAATTTCTTTATTCATATTTACAGAACATTTAAATAAATATAATCTATACTTTATAATCTTAATTTTTATGTTTTAAACAAGAAAAAAAATTAAGTAATATATGTAATATAGGTACAGTTCTTCATTTTTAAAAGGGAAACGAAACGTTTTTTATCTGTCAAATAGGTTCTCAAGTGAGGTTGGGTTTGAGACTTCTTTACGGACCTTGGACTTGGTACGTCATGTATCTTATTTATGAACATATACTATAAAAGATAGATACAGGGCCCTTATTGGAAATACCATCGCTATTATCACTTATGAAGATCGAAAACAAAAATGTATGGGATTTGACATAAGGTTCGCTAAATGATAAGCAAATTCGTATGTCACTTAGCAAAGCTTATGTCAAATCCCATACATTATGTTTTCGAACTTCTTAATTGATAACAGCGATGGCATCTAAGTGGCTACTCTAAAAAAAAATATCTAGCAGTCGCAGCGAAACAATTAATTGTTTCGCGGGATATTGCTAGATATAATATATTTAAATTTTATACTACGGATTTCCGCAAAGTAACGCCTGATTCCATTAACTGGCTACTCTAAATTAAAGTAAGGGTCAAAAACTAAATTTTACAGGAGAGCGCTTTAAAATAAAAGTGGTTGCCTTTTGAAAAGTAAAACAGGCAAAAGTACAGAGACTTGTCAGATTTTCGATATGGTTAAATTTACTTACTAGGTTTTAAAGTGGTAACATAGAAGTTCATGATGCGCTTACTAGATATCAATGCTGTAATATTTCAGTCTATACGTGATTTTTCGACTGTGGTAATTTTATATTTTGTAGAGATATGTTGGAGTATGCTCCAAGGCAGGATAATGCAAAAAACTGATTTTAGTAATGAGTGTCTCTTACTAGGTTTAATGGGCCAGCCGTAAGGACCCAGTATACATCACTATATTACAGTCTATCAGTTCATTTACAGTATCGCCTCCGTGGTCTAGTGGTTTAGAGCTTCGCTCTCGACCCGGAGGTCGTGGGTTCAATTCCCGCGTTGGAACAACAAATAATGTTGTTTTCAAGTTTGTTTAGGACAATGCAGGCCGATCACCTGATTGTATTACAAGAAAGATGATCCATGCGTCGGATGGGTATGTAAAAAGTCAGTCCTGCGCCTGTTCTCTCGCCAGTCGTGTCGGTTTACCGTCCCACTGGGCTATGAGAGTAAAAGGAAGAAAGAGTGTCTATGTGTATTGTGCACAGACTTGGGCACAAAAAATCTACTTCTGCGTAGCTGGGCCTGGTTTCAATGAAATCGGCTACCGACACCAAAATCGGTGAGGAGAGCTATTATTATTATTACAGTCTATCGTCCACTCAATTTGATAACTTATGAACTGCTACTCTCGAACAAAATTGACATTGTACTTCAGACAGTTCGTCACGATACTAGCGCCAAATTGGTTTGAAATTGAGTGTCTATTTGATGGAACTATTCCGATTCAATATCATCGATATTGTTTTCGAGAGCACGTGACTTGACAGCATTGGAATCGGATTTGTCCTAGAACAGAATTGAAATTAGTTTCGAAGTCCCCTGGATATGTATGTTAATTGGCATGGCGGTATAGTGTGATTAATATGTCTGTTGTCAAGTCTGTAACACAAGTTTTACTTACCACGGGATCTGAGGGCACGATAGTCCCCCGTTAAGTTGAGCACGGCCTTTTCTCGAAGCAGTTCAGGCAATTTTCGACATTTCGCAATAGCATGTATATATTATTTATCTATCTCTCAAGTGATACATATTAAATCAGATTGTTTAGTGCGATTGCCAAGTCAATACACTAATAATAACATTAAAGATTTTTAATAATATTGATATGATCACTATAAGATGTTGTTAGACCGACGTACTTACTCCAGCTTAGTATCACATGGATCTCACAACTTTTTACGGCAAATGCTAAGTAGCGAGACTTGACACTTCTTAAAAGTTATGTTTTTGATGGGATTAGATTGTGAATGTTTCACGTGATGTTTATTTGGATATTTTAACGAATTAAATTGATCAAGTAGATTGGATAATTAAATGTATGGTGTAAGATCAAGGGACAGCGGATAATAAATGGGCAAATTGTTAGTAAAATCATTAAAGTAGTACTAACATAATTATTTAAGTCAATAATTGTTACTAACCATAAATGGATGTAGTAGTATGATCTGACAATAAATGATATTTTTTTATATTTTTTTATGATTAAAGTTAGATAGAAACAAAAATAATATTAACTTGTTATGAGTCTAGCCCAGGTTCCCAATTAGCCTCCACTATTGAAATAACACACACACAGTAAAAATAGGCTAAGAAATAACAACCTAAAATAATGAAATACGTCGTTTGTCGTTTTACGTATAACGCCTACTGCTAAAGTATTTCACGGGGGCTAGTTGCCTATTCTCGCCACGCTAACAGGCGGGTTTGCTTGCGCAGTTTTAAGTCACCAGATATATTCCCTCTGCCGCTTTCTATGCCAATGTCATGATTTTATTTTATTTATCTGGCAACATTGCTCCTGCGCTCCCACCTTCATCTCTTGATGGGGGAGGAGGGAGAGGAGCGGTGAGGTAGTGGTGGGCAGTCGGGCGCCGTCATTCTGGTGGAGGCGCTAAAGACGAAAGTACTGGTCTTGTTATTTGGTTACTCGACAGGATATTGCTGCCCTAATTACTCAAGTGTAAAAGCTAATAAATTATTGATTATTATTATATACTGAAGATTGAAGTTTTATTAAACCATTATTAATTAAATGTTGCTTTGCTTTTCTATTCTAATATTATAAAGCGGAAGAGTTTGTTTGTTTGTTTGTTTAAGCGCGCTAATCTCAGGAACTACTGGTCCGATTTGAAAAAATATTTTTTTGTTGGATAGTCCATTTATAGGGGAAGGCTTTAGGCTATATAACATTACGCTGCGACATAATTAATTATTACATTTGGGGACTTTAATTCGTGTGTTGCATAAAAACCACTTATGTCACTAAAACCACGCGAACGAAGTCGCGGGAACAGCAAGTAAATAAATATTTTTGGCCTCCCTAAAACTAACACGCTAAGTACAAATGCCCTAGTACTATAGGATCGATGGGCCGAAGCCCTTTGGAGTTCGGCTCCGGTTCATTAGGTCCCTTACGTGCCGTAAGTGGAAAATCTAATTACCGCAGGGCTCAGGGGATGTGCAAATTTGATAAGGGCCAAGTGCGCAGTTTGCGATAGGGCCGCAGAGGGCATGTACTCATTTTTATCTGCGAGCGCACAATTTAAGCAACTTTGCTCTTTAATTTTCCGGTGACTAGTTGACCAACTGGTTGAGCAGACAGTGGTCAAACTAATCTAATATTTTATTTAAAACTAGCTGACCCTTGCCCACTTCGTTAAGCATAAAAACAGTTTGTGATTCAACTAAAAAAAAACAAAAACCAGAACCCAGAACCCGCAACGCGCAACCCGCAACGCGGAATCCGCAAACGCTGTCGAACGGAATAAATAATATCTATGTCCGTCTCCTAGCTCTAAGTAGTTTAGCTCCTCACCAATTCTCAGCCATATCGGTAAAGCCGTTCTTGAGTTATAAATAGTGTAACTGAATCGACTTTCTTTTATATATATAGATTATTTTTTAACCAATCAGGTTCAAAATTTCTTGGACAATACGAAAAAAGTAAGTTTTAATGAATTATCTAGTTTACTCATAACACGTGGATCCGTAGCTCAAATAATGTTACAATTTAGTTAGTTGGAAAATTAAGTAAAAAAGATTAAGATATCTTTACTTTTTACATTAATTTCGTTTAAAGTTGTTTTAGAGTATACTATTTGGTTTTGTTTTAAAGGTTCAATCTTTATGACTTTCGATGTTGTAATTGAAATTATCTTTTGTTGTAAGCTAAGACCACCTGAGACTAATGTTGTAACAACAACAAAAAATTTAGGCAAATCGGTCCAGGCTTTGTTGAGTTATAAACCTACAACGAAAAGTGACATTGATTTTTATATATTAAGATAAGAAGAAGAAGATGGAAGAGAATATCTACCCTCACCGATTTCGGTGTCTGTGCCGATGTCATTGAAACCAGGCCAGCTACGCAGGAGTTATTTTATAGTGCAAAGTGTGTGCGCCATACACAGAAGCACTCTCTTTTTCTTTTACCCTCATAACCCAGTGGGACGGTAAACCGACACGACTGGCGAGAGAACAGGCGCAGGACCGACTTTTTACATGCCCATCCGACGCATCTTTCTTGTCAGAAAATCAGGTGATCAGCCGGCATTGTCCTAACCAAACTTGAAAACAACATTTTTTGTTGTTCCAACGCGGGAATCGAACCCACGACCTCCGGGTCGAGAGCGAAGCTCTGAACCACTAGACCACAGAGGCGATTAAAAAGACGAAGAAGAGAAGATTAGTAAGTACTCGTATATAAGAGAGAAATATAGATTTGAGGTCGGAAGGAACTGTATCCTCGTAGGCTAGATTTTATATTGACTAACACTCGGTACACGGTTTCGTCAGCGCTTAAACTTCGTTATGAGTTTAAACCAAATAGTTCGAAGCTACAAGTTTCAAGGACACAAATAACTCGAGTTACTCAAAATATCAGAAACATCTTAAAGCTAAGTAAATGGTGCTCTAAAACTAAAATGTCCAAACTCCTCTTAAAATCTCTTGCTGGACGTTCAAAATGAGTTAATATTATACCTTTTTCGTTAAGTGCTGCAGCGGGTGTGAAAAGAACAGTCGCTATAATTTGATTATACTTTTCCTTACCTTATCTCACTCTAGAAAGGTATTGTTAAAAAAAAATCGCTTTTTCGGTAATCTTTGGACAAAATTATAAGAAATGGTAAAAAGTAAAAAAAATGAATATATGGTATTTGACATAGGTTCGCTAAATGACAAGCGAATTCGTATGTTAGCGAAGCTTATGTCAAATCCCATACATTTTATTCTCGAAATTCGATGATAATAGCGATGGCATTTATTCTTTATACCTTTTACATTTCAATCAGTTATAACGTATGGCTCTTCTTTTATCCGAGGATTAAAATCACTACGATCTACAAACATGTCCAAATAGATCTAAATCATTACCCTCGGGAGCACACGGCGGATCCTGCACGCCGCCAACCCCGGTGTACACCATTTCGACCTTATTGCTATGGCAATAAAGTTTCAAGGGTTGTAAGTCTCGAATGTCCCGGCTGCATCTAGTTTGTAGCCCGTCGCTAGAACACGACTATTGATCGCTGTAATTTTTTTTGTATTTATTCGTGGTTATCCCAGCGAGTACATTAGGACTTGTTTGCAATCTGTCCTAATATACACGCTGGGATAAGAAGGTACTTAGGATAATCGTTCTTGTCAATTCACATCCTCGATCGGCTGAAATGGGACACTGATTATAATTGTGCAAATCCCAAAAACCTCTTTTTGGGTGAAGAGGCTTTTGATAATTATTTTTGAAATATCATAAATACCTATTATATTTTTTACATCGAAATTTAAATAATAATAATGAAGTACTACATTTTGTGCTTATTGTTAGTTTTGTAGGACTTTGGGCGCGAAAATAGAACGAAAAATAGATTTTTTTTGTCAAACCAAACGCGCCCTTAAAGCAGTATCTCGTTTCGCATTATGCCCTACTAAATAGCAACTCATATTGAAAATGCAATAATACTCGAGTAGATATTACGTTCGCAAGATGTTATTAGGTTGTCTCACGATATTACGTTTCTACACGAGACACGTTCCTGAGACCCAGTGGTTTAGAGCTAGGCTCTCGGGAGGTCGTGGAGGAGGTTTGATTCATGCGTTCGACAAATGAACTACGCTCGCCAACCCGCCTGTCAAGCAAATACCCCCATGAAATACTTTAGGGGAGGCTTATGACCAGCAGTGGACGACATAGCTCAAATGCAGACTGATCACCTGATTGCCTGACAAGAAAGATGATCCATGCGTCGGATGGGCATGTAAAAAGTCGGGCTTGTCGGGGTATCCACCCGACTATTGACGATAGAATCCCCATCTTCAAAGAGAGTGGCATTAATGCGCACACACCTGGGCACAAACATAACTTCTGTAGTGTGGAAACGAAATTAGTGTTTTTTATTATTATATTATTTTTCCACCCCAATTTTTTATTTAATTTGTGAATTAATTCATAATTTATTGGTAGTTGGAAAGCTCTACACGAGCGGAAAACGCTGCAATAATTTCATTGGAAAACGATCTTCATATTTTTCAGTTCGCTGAATTGTATATTTGCTTTTGTGCGATTTTATTCTGAACGAAACTAAAAGTATATTGCTTTGGATTTCGTATCCTCTTTCAGTTCGAGTCAGTTTTTGTTTTGAACTAGTTTTGCCCACGACTTAGACTCGATTTTACAGAGGTTTTCTAAACGTGTTTAATGCAAAACCCGGATTTCATTCTCGCTCATTCATTATTAGAACGGGACCAATATATAGTAAATCGTAGCTCAGAGAAGAACGTCGTTTTAAGACATTGGTAAAATAAGAGCTTAGCTTAAATACCAATAATGCCATTTCAGTATCCTTAAAGGGTAAAATTTGAACAAAGATTAATAGAAAACGGGCCAATGGCGCACCACTAATTCAGCTCCTGTGTAGCCAGGATCGACGGTGGTAACCAACCTCAAAAACCCTTTGATATGATCTCTGGGGTACTTACCTGTTTGTCTAAATCTGTATTGGGACTCGCAACTACATCTTAAATAGAAATGTAGATTACTTTCGAGTTATGAAATAAACAAAAAAAAAAAAGACACGTGGCACTCGGGGACTGCCGCGGTAAAGCTATTGCATACTTACTTACTTATTGCATATCAACTTATCCGATACAACTCATGCCACCAAGAGGCGAGTTGTTGAACTAAAGAGACAAGCGTGATATTTCAAAAAAGTCATTAATAGTTCTGCTATTCATCGATAGATGGCAATAAAAAGTATCCGGTCGGAGTGGGGGGTGGTAGGTTATTTTCGTTACGGAATTTCTGGATTCGGTCTCCACGCTCAAGGCCCGCGATAGAAGCTATGCAATAGCTTAAAACTCGATCGAATACAAACGTTGCATAATACAATTATAGAGCAGTAAACCACGCGAGTGTCTGTGGTAATCTGGCCGGAGACTGACATGGAAAGCCCCGGCCACTGCGACCCGAGCGCCGGCTCTGGGAACGGTTGTTCGTGTATATGTTATGGATCAGGTGAATAATGGTCCGTAACATATTTAGGGCACTATTAATAATGCGCGGCCATTATAAATCTAGCTCTATCAGTCGAAGTGATTAATCTATACTAATATTATAAAGCAGAAGAGTTTGCTTAAACGCGCTAATCTCAGGAACTGCTGGTCCGATTTGAAAAAATCTTTTTTTGTTGGATAGTCCGTTTATAGAGGAAGGCTTTAGGCTATATAACATTACGCTGCGGCCAATAGGAGCGAAGCGTCAGTGAGAAAGGTTGCAAAAACGGGGAAAATTATTTACATTTGAGGACTTTCGTTGCGTGCGCTGCATAAACGGTTTAAGGTACTCAAAAAATATGTATGAAAGAATTCTTCTTTTTAATAATCATAATAACAAAAACCAACGTGAGCAATCAAAAGATAATCGCGATAGTGTAACTTCCGACTACCACGCGAACGAAGTCGCGGGCACAGCTAGTTAATAAATAAACTTATGCAATACCAAATATCATCAAAATCCTGACATCGCTATTATTACTTAAGTTTAAGAACGAAAATGTATGGGATTTGACATAAGGTTCGATAAATGACAAGCGAATTTGTACGTCACTTAGCGAAGCTTATGTCAAATCCATTTTGTTTTCAAACTTCGTAAGTGATAATAGCGATGACCTCTTGAATCAGTGCCCAGTACTTGGGCCTTATTCTCCAAACTGATTCGATACAGATTCGATAGTGCCGCATAGTCCCGAAAATAAACGTTTGTTTATTTTGATTCTCACTCGATTGATATGGTCGGGAGTACGAAAAGTTACGATCTAACGAATTTCTTTATCCTGGTTAGTTTCAAAGTAATACATAAAATAAAACACCAAAAGCGATTGAGATCGAACTGATTCGATTATTGATTGTGTCGGGAGTAAGTTTGCAGTACATTTTCATTGGTATGATTCTGACGGTCTACTGGTCTAGTATATTAAGTGCCAATTTCACCTACGCATGTTAAAGTTAATCCTTCATTAAGTATTATGTTATCCCTCTCGTATTTCCTATCAATGAATGAGAAGGCATGTTATTTTAACAAGTCATTAACACTAACAAGCGTTGGTGAAATCGGAACTAAGGCTGTCACTGTATATTTATCTACTGTGACCGACCAGTGCAGTTTTATGGTCGTATGCCTCTGCATGCCTATTTGAGGCAGAGGCTTTACAAATACTGCCATCCTTATCATAATCAACGCACTTGCTTGGAGGTTACTTTCGAGTAAATCTCGTATCAAAGTTTTTTTTTATTTTGTTGTATCTATGAAACTAATAGGAATATTCCAAATATTTTTGTTTTGTTTACTGCCTTACAATGTGGACTTTGTATGTACGATTATATTACATATTTAATTCATTTATGACATTTTTACGATGGCTATGACTAGTTATTAGTTTGGAGTGGATCCACATATTTAACAAAATAACGAAAAGTATAACAGCTATTAAAAATTGAGTGATTGATCCTGGTATGGATGTGATACCGAATATAATATTATCACTTTTTTGCCAAAAATGTCGATTGCGTTGTTTATGATAAGGGCGGCCGAATAACTGACATAGCGCATGTTACACAGGTGTGTGCTGCGGCGGTGGTGCCCGAGTGTGTGCGCCAAGCCCACGGAGTCCTCCGTGTCGGAGAGCAGCGAGAAGCAGGACAGCAACCATCAACAGGTCAGTTGACTCATAAAGTTTTTATTTAATATTTATTTATAGGTATATAATATATATACTAGCTGACCTGTGCCTTCTTCGTTGACATTATAAAGAGTTTTACTTGTGATGAAATTCTATTTATAATCGTGGAACCTGCAAAGCAGAACCCGCAAACCAGGAACCGACAACCCGCAAACCCGGAACCCACAACCCACAAACCCGGAACCCACAACCGTAATTCGTTTTAGAGGTTTAAAAAAAGAAGCTTTGGTTTCGAGTGTACCTTTGATAAATATACGACGATCTCTGCTGGTGTGTAATCAAGATCGCTTCATTTTAATTTGTTACCGGAGCGTTTGCACTTAATATAGTCTTTTAAGACCATCTAGACGCTCAAGGAACTCGTACCCAGCATGATTTATTGAAGCGCCTGCGAAATTTTACTAGCAACACTTGTACCGTACCAACTTAATTATTGTAACAGACTGTTCATTTATCATTGCCTTTAATTTGCTGCTGCTTAAATGAGTATTCATTTTATTGTTACGCAATATGCGAGTAGGTACATTAATAAAAATAATATTTTGCATTTTGACTATGATAAAGGATTTAGACGGAATACTTTTTAGGACCGAAAAATCGGACGGATTATTCCAGCATTTTACTTCCGACTAATTTTTTGCATAAAATTCTATTTCTATTTTCACCTACAAAACGTCTGTCACCGATAACCATTCGTGGGCCACCCTACTTTATTTAATTTTATTGTATGTATATGGTTGAACGGTAACCACTATTAGTAGTACACGTTTTATCATAAATATAATATATAACGGAGTGCGGTATTTTGTGGGCGTCACTTTATAGGATCGAAATAATAACACCAAGCTGAACGTGTTTATATTATGAACAATCAAACCTATTGCTACAAGTACTTAATGCAAAGCAGACATTGAACGTAAGCGAATTTAGTCAACTCCATTTTTCTCAAGCCCCGCCATCCATCGCGCGCGACCCTGAACAGTCCTCCCTGTCATCGGTGACACACGTCTTCTCCTTCCTCTTTTGTAAGCGGCAACAGGCCTCTTGGGAAATATGACTAAACTTGCTAGGCTTTCTTTTTTTTTTTTCTTTGCAAGCCTTACGTTTCAACTCCGACACGGCCATTCTGACTAGTCACACGTCCTCGTGTGTTGCTCCTGTAAAAGAAAAAAAACCAGCTGCCATATCACAAGCCTTTTGCTCGGCCTAACCTGACTCTACAATTTTAGGCCAATTTGCTAGTTTAATCTCTAATAGTAATCTCAACAGATACTTTAACTTCTTTAATGCACAACAATAAACTACGCAAAGTCTCAGGTAATGCCTATATGACCAGGGCTCTTTAGTCGAAATACGTTAGCCGCGTAACACGACGTGTTCTCCCCACGGCTAACACGTGTGCATCACTCATTGAATACACATCATGTGGTCTGTGTAGACCCCAACCTTCCAGCATCACACGCCCGCTGCGCTCCACGTCCTACTTGAGTTGCCCCAAGAGGTACCGACTTTTAATGGTTGCTGCTGCGAAATGATGCTTGGTAGGTCAAATACTGTCATCAGAATTTGACTTCTATGACACGGCTCCATCGCCGACATACGTCAACCGCTTAACACATTTGTGTTAACCGCGGCTGGCTACCCGTGTGCACATGCACAGCGTATGGTCTGTGAAGACCCCGACTCCGCCAGTATCACACTACAGTCAGTAGATAAACAATTACGCTCACCAAATAATTTTGGTTTCGAATGTGATACTTCAACGAAGTACAGACGACAGTCGTCTAGCCGCCACGCCACCGCGCTGCGCTGCATCGCTCGCCGCGCTCCGTCGCGTCGTGTCGCGTCGCTAGCGTTGCTCGAAGCTCGATCCACTGTACACAAAATGAAACAGCACAAAAAAATGTTCAGACTATCTAAAATTAAGTTCTTTTAGGGATTTATTTACTAAGACTTCGCTGTGCCTGTCTGTCTTTAATCAGGCTGTATCTCAAGAACAAAACTATCGCGGTTTAAATATCAGCAACAACAATGAGATTAAAATGTTAGATTTCACTATGCAGTGAAATTAATTTAATTTCCTTTCAATGATCTAACTGATTGAATGAAAATAAGCTATTACTTTAGTGTCACACAATAACAAGTGATCAGATTGCACTGTCCTCACTAAACTTGACAAAAATAAACATTTTTAGTTGTACTGTCGCGGGAATCGAACCCACAAATTCGAGTACTAGGTTCTAAACCACTGGACCCCAGAGTAATTCATAATAATAATAATAGCTCCCTTCACCGATTTCGGTGTCGGTAGTAAATTTCATTCAAACCAGGCCAGCTACGCAAGAGTTATTTTATAGTGTCCAAGTGTGTGAGCAATACACAGAAGCACTCTCTCTTCCTTTTACTTTCATAACCCAGCGGAACGGTAAGTTGTCGGTAGCCAATTTCATTGAAACCAGGCCAGCTACGCAGGAGTTATTCTATAGTGCCCAAGTGTGTGCGCAATACACAGAAGGACTCTCTTCCCTTCACTCTCACAACCCAGCGGAACGGTAAGTCGACACGTCTGGCTAGAGAATAGGCACAGGACCGACCTTTTACATGCCCATCTGACGCATGGATCATCTTTCTTGTCAGACAGTCAGGTGATCAGTCTGCATTGTCCTAACCAATCCTAAAAACAACCTTTTTTGTTTCAACGTGGGAATCGAACCCACGAATCCGGGTCGAGAGCAAACCTCTGAACCACTAGACCACGGAGGCGATTCATTCGTCATTCATAATACCTGAAGACTCGCTAGTGCGTTTACAACCTTTTACAAAATCACCAAGTTGGTCGAAGCTAACTGAAGTCACTCAATGAACTTTCTAATCTTCCACCGCATCAGTGGACTGCCACGGCCTCTGAGACTCTTGGACCGTTGAGTGTGTGATGCCTTGTTCACCATTAGTTCCAGCTTACATACAGTAACTTCTGAAACATGAAATTAAAATGTGTTAATTCCATAAAACTCATATCACAAACAATATTATCCTGTTGGACGAATTTTAAACTATTCCATATCGCATAATGTTCTAAAAAGTAAAAGTCTGTTAAATCTGTAGGTAATATGTATTCCAAATTTACTTTAACAGATATTTTTATGGCCAGCTTAGGAATAAATAACAATGTACAAGACATTATTTAAAGATACTCTTTTTTTTTTTTCTTTGTTTTAAACTCACCAATGAAAATTACATTTAAGTATGTAGTTTCACACTACCTACTTATGTTAACCCTATGATCAATTTATTGATTTATTGACTACTCTTAAGATTTGTTGTAACTAGAGATTTGTCAAGCCCTCAGCACTTGACTTTAAAACGGACTTCACATAAAAAAACTAAGGGATAACACATTAATTGCATCCCAAGATTAATTATGACCAAAGCTTTGTTTATTTAACACACATGTCTTGTTGTATTTTGTTTCAACTATTGTAAAGGCTCCCGATGGGGACATTCGATCGTGGCATGAATTTCTGCTTGGTTGTGTCCCGACAGAAGATAACTTGTAAAAGCTCTGCCTGTTAATCCTAATTAAGTTTTAAACTTTAATAAGTTGTAACTTTAAATAAATTTTTAATTCTTTTTGAATCGTCTTTCTCGCTCCTACAAACTTGTCTACCTACTTACTATCATGTAAACAATATTTACAAAGAACATGTCAATGTTATTGTATAAGCCTGTTTGTTTACAACCTGTGCTCACCTGCATAAGACCTTTACTTGTTGTGTAATAATAATTATTATCATTAAAATCAAACTTTGATTTCTTCTTTATTAACTGTGTTGATTTCACTCTATTAATAAGAATATAGCTAGTATAATAACAAGTTTTAAAACTCACATAATTTAAGAAGATACTGTAAGATATTTTACTTTGAATCTCTTTTCTGTTACTAATACTGTGATTATAAAACCAGACTAATTCTGAACTTTACAATGAAATAAGTAATGATACTCATACTACCAGTTTACATCTTTGCGAAGCAAGTAGAATAGTCCATAAGATACACAATGCTCATCTGCGTTGGTTGGTTACCCAGCAAAGCTCATTCTATGCATCGGGCAAGCATGCAAGCTATGCAAGGCTATGCATCGTCCAGTCCAGCATTATCCCAATGTATTGTCCATCTACAAATAAAACAAAACAGCAATACAAACGAACACTAAACTTTAAAGTTTATTTAGATTTTTGGGCAAGCAATTTCATGGAAACTTTGAAATTGTATTTACTTTGAAGGCTTCCAAATTATAACGAGGAATAAAAAGATTGCTACCACCTGTTACCAAAGCCATCAAGCTTATAACCAAGACCTGTCGTTGACTAGCCACGTCAATCTTGTCATATTATCGTGGTTCTATTGTAAATCGTCACGTTCCCATTGTCAATCGTCACATTCTCATTGTAAATCGTCACATTCCCATTGTCAGCACGTTACCATCGTCAGCAGCGCTGTCATCCCATCAATCGTCTTTCTGCTATGCATTATATACCATGCTGCCTTTGGTAGTGGAGGCTCCGTAATATAATCTGTTCCGTCTCAACGTGATCTGAATATCCGCAAGGCCATAATATCCAATCCAACAATTTGTAGGTACCCTGTAACCATCTATCTTGATTTTGCGGGTATATCCCAATTTCTGATAACGGAGTGCGGTATTTTGTGGGCGTCACTTTATAGGATCGAAATAATAACACCAAGCTGAACGTGTTTATATTATGAACAATCAAACCTATTGCTACAAGTACTTAATGCAAAGCAGACATTGAACGTAAGCGAATTTAGTCAACTCCATTTTTCTCAAGCCCCGCCATCCATCGCGCGCGACCCTGAACAGTCCTCCCTGTCATCGGTGACACACGTCTTCTCCTTCCTCTTTTGTAAGCGGCAACAGGCCTCTTGGGAAATATGACTAAACTTGCTAGGCTTTCTTTTTTTTTTTCTTTGCAAGCCTTACGTTTCAACTCCGACATATATTTCTGTTTTTGTATTTGATGTATTATGTAAACTACTTTGAAAGTCAGACTTAACGATATCAGATTGAAGTTACCACTCTTCAAATACTGTAGTGCCTGGTGCAGGCGGGTTTAAATGTCGCATGGTTGTCCAGCATTGTCACAACATAGTCGGCCTAGTCCAGAGGAATGACTGGTCAATATGTCTGGGGCCAACCATGTGCGGGTTTCCTCTCGATGTTTTCCTTCACCGTTTGAGCGTCCGTATAATATACTTGAGATCTAAAAAAGTCTCGTTGTTATATGCCACAAGATCCTAAGCCTGCCAAACTACTCAGATTTTTACTGATAAAATGTACACAGTTTTGTAGTATTACTGTGTTTGTACATAGTTTTGTAGTATTTTGTGTACGTATACAATTTTTCACAACTTAGATGTAAGGATTTAAGTTGTGAAAAATTGTATTCACTTTAACCATATTCTAGTGAAAACACGTATTCGAGCCTTTTTCCCTAAGCTAAGTATGAGTGGAGATATAAACATGACGTGTCTTGTTGTTGTTCTTGGTTTTCATAAAAACTACAATCTAAAAATAATAAGTAACCTGTGTACATTTTACAGTGTAATATTTAATTGTCATTATTCCTACTACAATAGGTATGCGAATTAATTAAATCTCGTAATTTAGTATTTTTTTTACGTTTACCATTCTCTACCTAGAAATGATTGGCCTAGGGGAGTTAGGGGACAAATAGTAGTTTAATACAATATGATATACATTTTACCACTAAGAATACAAGGGAGTCTGGCGGCCCAGGGACCTCAGTCTATACAATTAAAGCGCTTATTCAACGTGTCACGCATAGGATATAATATTACCTACATTTAATTTTACCAGCAACTAGAACTTTCAATAAAATTAAAGGTTAAAAAAAAAAGGGTAAAACTCATCAAAGATAAAGAGTGAATTTGCAACACCTGACTTTGTATTCTTCCGAGCTTATCTTATCAGATAATTCAGTACGCTGTACTGGAACCGGTTATCGATTCGGATTAAGCCGGATAAAACCGGATAAAGCCGGATCGCTCGGGTGCTCGAAGCACAGCCTGGAAATCAGATTAGTGGGAAGTCTTTGCACAGGATTTTATGGGTCGTGAAAGAAAATTTGGTCTATTGAGTTTTTATCAGATGATGTCTAGATAATAATAATTATCTTTAAGTGATGAATTTAGAGTTATTATTAAACAACTATTTCGGCATGTATTGATAACTTCTTAGTTGCAAGAATGGTTATTAAAAGCATCTAAATGGCTATCTTTTAATATAGTTGATCATTCATTTGTATGACAAAAAATAATACGAAAAGATAATTTAGTAAATGTGTTTAGTAACATTTTTTATTTTTTACAAATTCAGTGATTTACCCCTTTTTAGCCTCAAATACATCAATTTATAAATAGCTGTAAAATAATTCAATTAAGACACTTTATTGTGTGATGATATTACTATTGGAAATTATAATAAATACAATTGGTAGCTTTTTTGGATAATTATTATATTATTCACACCACGTTAATCTGGCCCTGTGCTAATTATGATACGAACTTGTGTTACGGGGTTCAGACAACGGAAACATATTTAATACTTTTTATACTATACATATTTTATCTCAGACTTTTTATTATGTTACGAGTAACATATTTCACAAACATCCATGGCCTAGGAACACAGAAACTTTTTTTGTTCCTTCGACGGGATTCCCCGCGACCTCCGGCTCGAGAACCACTGCGTTACGGAGGTCGTCAAAATATTTGATGATGTTCCAACAATTTACAATTTGGAGATACGTTTAATATTTCGTTGATCAATCAAAAATCAAATAGAAGTATGATACGCAGTTGCAATTTTTTAATACTCATTTCGATAGACGAAAATAAACACATTGAACATTGCAATAATGCAACATGGAGGCAACATTTTAAAACCGAAAATACTCGGCCATGCAACAAACACATGCGCTCTGCTCCTAGCTAGTACTTATGACTTGTAATGACTACACACACGCGCAAACACAAGCTTATGTTCACGCACACATCGCTCGCACAGAGCACGCATAGCGGCGCATATTAGGACATTATTGTTCATTCATCAATTAGGTGTGCAATCTTTTTCCCATTTTTGCTGATAACTTATATTACAGGACCTCTAACTATAACAGGAGTTTCAACACATAGGCGCTCTGCTCAAGTATAATATTTAGGTGTAGGCATATTTGAACCTGTACGTAACAAAAAGATTATAATCGCCCGCATTAATGTGTCATCGTATTTATTTTTTAAACTGTAAATAATTTTACAGGACATCTAAAAGTTTCAATAGATAGGCGCTCAGCTTAAGAACAAGATATAGGCATATTTGAACCTGTACGTAACAAAAGATTATATTCGCCCGCATTAATGTCTTATCATCGTATTTATTTATTAAACAGTAAATAACATTACTTATTGTAAAATATATATTTTCTTTATAATATAAACACTGTTTGTTCGTCAATCAGTCTGGTCACCCTTTTTAAATGAATAAAAATAGATTAAAATTTTTTTTACCAATTTTGATTATTTTACCAATGATTGGCCAAAGAAACATAAATTATCCAATACGGTACCGCTTATTTCTAAAAAAGAAATCTCTTACAGCAACATTATTGAATATAGCTAGCACATATATCTATACCTACATGGTATAAATATATGTGCTGGCATCATAAAACAGTAGAATATTTTTGGAATTGAAACAAAATAATTTCTCACTTTTTTTCAAAAAGTGCATCAGCATTTAGCGTACGTATGTTAGCGCAAATGTTGCCAAATTTTAGTGTTATGTGTGTGCGTGCGTTTGTGTGTGTGTGTGCGTGCGATCCGGTTCCCTGGAAGTACATGTAGGGTGTAGTACCACCGGCATTTATAGATAGGTACCGCGGTTTTTGTGTTACGTTGCACACAGCACACGCACTCAATACGGAACTAAGGTTGCGCCCCTACGAACATTTTGCATTAAACTTCTTCATAATTGAAGACATGACATGAGAAGGTGATAACTGATATGCAGCAATATTATGATTTCGAGAAAATTGAGTTCAAACTGTCACTCAAACATTTTAGAATACATCGTAACGTATTAATTACATTAATCTAAAGATCCGTCTATCAATGTACTTAATACGTTACTAGATATCCTAAAATGTATAAGTGACAGTTTAAACTCAATTTTCTGGGTAATTTTTTTGCGACATATCACCTTCATCGATTCATGTCTTCAATTATGTTAAACACTAACAGATTAATACTAAAACGATTGTTCAACTAATTTTCGCTCAAGTTACACACTGTCCCTGTCATTTTGCTAAGCAACGAGAGCGATAGCCTTACTTTAATAAGCGTTTTAGTATTTGGCCCTAAAAGCCATTGCACAAGGCGTATTTTAAACGCGCAGGGAACACGCGTTTTAGAAACGCTCGCTTACGGCGTTTTAAATTCAGATGGTATAATTATATAAATTCATTTGAGTCTCGCTAAAGCATTAATCGCTTCTGCGTAGAAGATTTTTTTGTTTAAAATACGTTTGCTATCTCAAAACTTTCATTACTTCTACTTTTCGAGTCTCGCAGATCGTAAATCAAGTAGTAGACAAATGTCTCATTGGGTACGCACGTTGAAGACACTTAACCGGCAAACGGGGCCTGTCCTTACTCCAACTATAGTATTACCAAATTAAATGATAAATTAAAACCCGAAGTCGATAATTGGTTAGGGACCGGACACCTTGACTTCGTTTTGACGTGACATGTGGAAGTTTTTGCGACGAACTTCGTTATCTTGCTTCGTTATGTAGATACTACAGTAAAACCATAATAATGGCCTTCAACCTCGTTTTTCTAAAGAAATTGCATGGTATATGAAAAACGATTGCTGGAATTGTCCTTTTTTAACTATAAGGAATGATCTTTGTAGGACGGTGGTAGAGCGTTGGTTTCCAATCCCGCCCAAGGAATAAAATCGTTTTCTGCGTTCCTGAGTGGATGGTAATTAAATGTGTGTATATTATAGTTATGTGTATAATATAAAATAATAAAATAATAATAATATCTATAGACGCTTCACACTAAGTCAATCTGTCCCTGTGCTAAGTATCCGAAGAACTTGTGTAACAGGTACCAGACAACGGAAATATATTTAATACTTTTATACTATACAGATATTAAAGATTTTTATTATATTATACAAATTTAATACACATCCATGACCCAGGAACATTGAAATTTTTTTGTTTCCTGTGCTACGGAGGTCCTCAAAAATAGTTTTACTATAACACATGTTCTTCGGATACTAAACACGGGAGCAGATTTGACGAATTTATATTTATTATACCTAATGAAATATCTACCAACCTAAACCCAATTATATTAATAATGACAATTAACGCGAACAACATACACGCTCGAAAATATGTTTATCGTTTTTAAATTATTACCAAAAACTTACATTTCATTGCACTCATTATTCGCTTGTCATGTTACATTTCAAATTACATTTCACGAATATTTCAAGACTAAAAATAGCCGAATTGGCTCAGCCGTGCTCGAATTTTAGAGAGTAACGAACAGCAATTCATTTTTATATAAATGAAAAGAAGATTAGACGATAGATCCAGTGCACCACTTTTGGACTTATCATCATGGTAATAAGACCTGTGGGGTGCTGGAGGGAGAGTCGCACCTCCCTATCAAGCATCTTTCCCGTAGGTGTCGGAAAAGGTGACAGGCCTAAAGCCTTCCTTTATACATAGACTGACCAACAAAAAAATAATGTTTAAAATCGGATCGGAGTAGTTCCAGAGATTAGCGCGTTCAAACAAATTCTTCCGCATTATAATATTAGTATAGATCCCTCCCCCAAAATATTTGTAGAGCAGTTGCGTATACTCGCCAAGCTCAGCAGGTAGTTTGGCGAGCTTCAGATTTTAAACTGAAACGCTGCTATGACGTCCACTGAGTGAAGTAGATTTGGCGCTTATTGCCTTTTAACTGTAGTTAAAGTTAAAGAGCAAAAATTTTCGCGATTGCTTTACTTTTGCAAGATACAGGTAATAATCCTGGGTGACGGGAAACACTCGACGGGTTAGCAAGCGCAGTGTTAAAATACTAACAATGCTAGCAAAAACTGCTTCTGGGAATATATTCCCTGCCACCCACAGGAAGGACAGTTGATGGGGAGTTATTCTTACTCCGGTCACCTCACGGAAAACTCCACCATAATCCAAGTATCCAAGTATAAAAGTGCTAATCCGTATGTCATTAAAGACGCCCGTTACTCTTCGCCTGCGAGTTTCCGTTTAACTAATTGCCCGCTCAAATGTTCAATTAGCTTATAATTAGCTGAAATAAATAACGCTTTCGTATCCGAGTTGAGAGTTAACTGTACTGTGAACTTTAACAAGTTCTGGTTAAATTAATATTCAACAGTTCTTCTGTAGAAAAAACTTAATATACGTGTTTTTATTGCTTTGAAATAAATGAAAAGTAAATCGAAATTACATGTTATATATGAGCGGCCGCTATGGGCTGATATTCGATCATACTCGTAAGTCAAATGTTAAATTATAAGTTCAACTTGTTTAAGGAAAAGTAGAAAGATTGACAATTAGTCCTTTGTATTTTTTTTAATTTTCACACAAATACACACAATAATACAAATAATGTAAAACTAAAATTATTTAAGTAGGTACCATTAAAAATAATGAAGATATTAAACTATTAAATATAATGTGCGAACGAGAAGGGAACAACCGATTGTGACGTCACTTTGTCAACCCTACAATATCACCAACCTGCGTACAAATATCGTTTTGCGAGAAAAAGAAAGATAATTTTATTTAATTGCTTAAAACTTAAATGTTTTAAGACTTATCCTAAATCTTATTTTAGATTTTGGTCACTTTTTTAAATTTTCTGCGTAATGAGTCCAAAAGTAAATAAAATGAATATTCATTCAATAAACCAATTGTGTGAAATCTACTGTTATCATACAACGCATGTTGGTGAGCGCACCGTAGTGTATTTTTTTTTAAATTAATTTTGTATAATATTCAAAAGCATTTTTTACATTATTTACAAAAAATATAAGTATTTGGAAATCCTTTACTACTTATAGAAACTACAACTATGTAAAGTTTTACAATCCTGTTCGCTCAATTCGCGTAAGCCATACCTAAAGGACATTAGAATTACGTAATATACTAATTTAATTTAATAAAATTATACGCGTATCCCTAAGTGCTAATAATATGTAAATCCGACCATTACTAGACACAATTTTGAATTAGGAACGACGCCATTTTCTTTTTGAAAACAAATTCCAATCACAATTCTCAGTAAAGTCATTTGCTTATTGTTCGTACACCGACACCAACCGCAGTTATTTTTAAATACAATTCCAAACGAATATCGCCTTTAACGCGTTTGAATAAGGCGAATAAAAATTTTTGCAACTGATATGTATCTTGGTGAAGCCCCAGCATCTTTGTTACCAGCTAACGGTAGATCTGGTTTGGAAAGCTATCGAAGACTGTGCAGCCCGGATGTATTGAGAAATATTGGTTTTATTCGCTAGCTCGATGTATTTTTGCTCAACTACGGTGAAGAAAGGGTAATGATTTTGGCATAGTATGTTACGACGGAGCACCTAAGTTGATGATCTGATTTTATTGTTACAATTTATTATTTTTTAGTCGCTAGAAAGACTAAAAGTATAAAAAAATACATGTCTAGAATGTGAAAATTTAGTATAATTATATTCTTAAGTTATTGTAACTGTTTCCTTCTTTCTTCTGTATAGTTTACGTAGACGGCAAAAAAAATTTATTAAACGAGTACACAGATCGCCTGATGAAAAGCGCATACCTGCAACAGCAGGTCGCAAGTGCGTTGCATTATATCAGGAATATTATCTACTACGGCTACTCAAACGCTTAAGTTAAGAGGCTCTCAAATCACACGTTGGCATTCTGCCAAGCGGATAAAGTCTGATTTAGTGGACACGCTCGTAATTAGTGCGCTATATTATTGCTTTACACGCATGCCAAGCGGCGTCTTTTCTTCATTTCTTGACTAGTTTGTGTTGTAGTTATTAGATAAAGTGTTCTCTTATTGCCATTATAAAATATTTTATTTTATTTTAAAATACATGGAAAACTTACAGCTATAAACAATATTTCAAATAACAACAGAACGCATAATTATAGGGCCAATTAAAAGTTTTCGCTGGTAGTAACAGTGTACACATTGACGTGAGCATAGATTTCAATAACATGCACACATGATAGCATATTGTGTGTGTAATAATCACACATACTATTAATATTCTACTTTAATGACACGATATGTCTTTACTTTTCTTGTTGTACTTACAATATATTTTCAACTATTATAATAATTTATTTCAAGTCCAGTCTGTATATAAAATAATAGGTATATATTAATACGGGAGTTATTTGTGACAAATTTTGTTTTACCCATATACCGCTGGTATCCCTTTTTACCCGACTTCGGCGAAGCCAAAAGGAAGGGTAATGATTTTGGCAGTCTATGTATGTATGTATGTATGTATGTATGTATGTATGTATGTATGTATGTATGTATGTATGTATGTTCCCTCGTAGCGGTTAAACTACTTGTCCGAATTTAATAAATGGTGTCAATCGATTCGTTGTGGTCCTGCGAGTTACAGAGGCTATATATTTTTTTGGATTTTGAAAATTATACCTCAAAAACTATCTAAAAAAAAAATGTATCTTGTTTGGTATCAAAAGATAGGTCTTGGCAAGCACATTACAAATTATATGTATAAAAATATTTAATAATTATTACATTTTATTGTTAAATTCAAAATTAACTTTATATTCTTTAGATAGCTATTCTCCAGATAGCTATTCTACAGATAGCTATTCGCCAGATAGCTATTCGCCAGATAGCTATTCGCCAGATAGCTATTCGCCAGATAGCTATTCTCCAGATAGCTATTCTCCAGATAGCTATTCACCAGATAGCTATTCTCCAGATAGCTATTCTCCAGATAGCTATTCGCCAGACAGCTATTCGCCAGACAGCTATTCGCCAGATAGCTATTCTACGGATAGCCGTTCTCCAGATAGCTATTCTCCAGATAGCTATTCTCCAGATAGCTATTCTCCAGATAGCTATGCTCCAGATAGCTATTCTCCAGATAGCTATAGACCACGGCTGTACCTTGACCATTTCTGTACCTATGCATATCTGGATTTAAAATTGAATTATTTTCTTGTTTCAGCCTTTTTGCCTTTTTAGACCCCTTTTTTGCGAAGTCGGGTTATAGTTTTTAAACTTTTTTTTATTGAATAAAAATAACATAAAATAAAAATAAAACACAAGCGTAAGCCAGTTGGCACAAGCAAGGCAAGTAACTTAACTTAAGTTTTCCAATCTTTTATTCGGCGGTGCCAGACGAACAGCTTGCTATGCTTGCAAGCAGATATAGCTTACGTAGCGTGTGCAGGGCTTTACCCGAGTCTGTCAGTAGCCTGATGATCATTTCAAAGGTTAACCTCAATAAACCATCGTCTAGATAACCTTTATTGGCCGGGGGTCATACAGACCGCACTTAGGGAGAAAGTCGCCGCGCCCAGTTCCGAGAACCGGCGAGAGCGCCACGATGTGAGCCGAATTGTACGGCCACTGACTAGGTTACCGGACTTGGACCATGGTACAGCTTAGTAGGGAGCTAGGGTCTGATCAATGAGTGACCAGGCATAGAGTGTGGACGGATAATTGTCTAGGTGACTGGGCGTGGAGTAGGCTAGAGTTGAGTGAGAACTGATAATTGTCTAGACGACCTGGTATGGTACTCCATACCCCTGCTAGTGTTAAGTGGGGACTTATCACTGACTAGGTGACAGAGCATGGACCTCGGTCGATTTGAGTGAGGACTGATAATTGTCTAGATGACCGGGCATGGAGTATGCTAGAGTTAAGTGGGGACTATCACTAACTAGGTGACGGAGCATGGACCTTGGTCGAGTTGAGTGAGAACTGATTACTGTCTAGGTGATCGGGCGTTGAGAATGCTAGAGTTGAGTGGGGTCTTATCACTAACTAGGTGACGGGGCATGGACTATGATCGACTTAAGAGAGGACTTATTACTGACTAGGTGACCGGACATGGAGTATGGTCGAGTTGAGTGAGGACTGATTACTGACTATACATTAACTTTTGCTTAGCTACTCTGGTTTCAATGAAACTGGCCACCTTCATCGAAGTAAGAAAAGAAGCCTTCATTACTGTCCAGTGTTTCCCAATTAGTGGTGCGCGTGCCCCCAGGGGTACGTGAAGGAGTGCGCGCGCCCGTGCCCACTTCGTTGAGCATGGAGAACGTGTAAACCTTCCCGGGACTTCCACGAATATTTCAAGACCAAAAATAGCCGAATCAGTTCAGCTGATCTCGCGTTTTAGCGAGACTAATGAACAGCAATTGATTTTGATATAGCCTATGTTACTCAGTGATAATGTAGATTTCTAATGAAAAAAGAATTATTCAAATCGGTCCAGTAATTTTTGAGTTAAGTCGCTACATACAAAAATACAAATCTTTACTCTTTATAATATTAGTGTAGATTATTATATATTTTTTTTATTCTTAGTTTCAGTCTTCAGACAAAGTTACTAACTGCTAAAGAACTATCTTTTTGCGAGTTCAAACTTTGCTTAATTTAGCTTAACCGGCTAACGAGATACTTTTTCTTCCAAGATATTTTATATTTTTATATAAAACTTATGTTGAATTTCTGCATTAACGGACTTTGCTGTTTATTTTGCAATTTTTCTGTTGGACATCCACAATGTATTTTAGTACCTATTATAAAACTAAACATAAGTCCTATTTAAATACTAAAAAACCCAACATACTTGTATTTGCTTATGTTGCTCACTATATTATAACGAATCTATCGACGCCTCCCAACATCATTACCCTTCCTTTTCTATTAAGAAAAAAAGTTGTAAGTCTACAGTTGGATATATTTTTTTATGGACTTGGCAGATGAATGAGTGAATGTATGAGAAACGAAAAATATTCATGCACTATAAAACCCCATTTGCACCCACTGATTCTTCAGAAGGGGGCTTTAGCCTGGATATAAGATCTGGATGAGGGTCTTCAGAGAACAATGCCTTCCACACCGATTTTGGTGACGGTGGCCGGTTTCATTGAAACCATGCCAGCAATGCAGGAGTTATTTTATAGTGCCCAAGTGCGTGCGCAATACACAGAAGCACTCTCTCTTCCTTCACTCTCGTAGCCCAGTGGGACGGATAACCGACACGACTGGCGGGAGATCAGGCGCAGGACTGACTTTACTTGCCCTTTCTTATCTGACAATCAGGTGATCAGCCTGCATTGTCTTAACCAAACTTAAAAATAAAATTTTTTGTTGTTCCAACGGGGATCGAACCCATGACCTCCGGGTCCGGGTCGAGACCGAAGCTCTGTACCTCTAGATCACGGGGGCGTTGCAGTCAGAAGGTAAGGGGGAAAGTAAAACGGTGGGAGTACCACTGGTATCCCATAGACCACACTTGCCATCGGGTGCGCTTTGCTCGTTGCTCGCGACCCGGGAAAATGGGTTAAGTTTTTGTCACCCATTACCCGTTACCCGCCCGGGAAATGGGTTAAGTAGTTGTTACCCGTTACCATTCGCCCGCGCCTCAACAACAATTACAGCTTTATTATAAAACAACATTTTCATTTGCAGTTTTTAAAACATACTTATCTAAGTTTATAAATCATTATAACTGTAGAATATGCTTATTTAAACAACCTTTTCTGAAATATATATATTTTTTTCGTTTTACAATTTATTCTTTTTTAGTCTCAAAAACAACGGAAAAGCAAAATGTATCTTCTTTCTTTTATTCTTCTTTTTCTCTTACATATACAAATGAAATGCTGTTCGTTAGTCTCCCTAAAACCTAAGAACGGTCGAACCGATTCGGCTATTTTTAGTCTTGAAATATTCGTGGAAGTCCAGGGAATGCTTAAACGGTTTGTATGCTCAACGAAGTGGGTACGGATCAACTAGTATATTAATATATATCTATAGACGCTTCACATCACGTCAATCTGGCCCCGTGCTATACGAAGTAGTAAGTATACGAAGACGGAGACTATTACATTTCTAGAATGAAAAATGGTAGTATAATTCATTTTTTCAATAACTTTCCATCTTGTAGCTAAAAGATAGCCCCGTGTGAGTTTCTTACGCCGGTTCCTCTTGGCGGGCTAGAGTTGGACCGGTGGTAGCCTTTTTTCGTTGTTTTTCCGAAAAAAGAGTGTGACAAGTTTCATTTGGACATAAAATATTTTTTATTTTATTTATTTTAAAACTACAATTAATGAAACTTTTTACACCTTGCATACGAAACTTTTAGAACAAAGGCGAAGACAAAAGGAAGAGTTTCAAGAACATTCTCGACACTTGCAAGGGAATAAAAACCAACAGATTATTTTTTTAATATAAATTCTAATCAATCTGATCAGAGTATAATTCAGAGCGTCCAATGCACTTGCACAATGAAACAGAATTATAATGGTCACCCAACTTGCTTTCCCTTTATCGAGGGCAGCTCTGGTCTCGCAAGTTCCCGCCAAATTGCGGCGATCATCTATCATGGCGGCGTACGGTCGATAAGGCGGTGTGCCATGTCGACCTTATTACCATGGCATAAGGACCAAGTGATGAGGCCCGGCCTTCGTCTGTTATGTCACTAATTGTCTACGTAATCTGTATAATTGATAGTCCATTCGTTTCGCAAGAATGCAATTGCATTATTTGAGTTTTTAGTTTGGAATTTGGAGTATAGCTGTGCAAATTGTGATAATTACGAAATGATCTATAGAGTATGCGAAGCACCGAGCGATGCAATTTTGCAGGTGATCATTTAAATTGAAACACATTGTATGTTACATGCGATAGAAGTGAAACCTCCTTATGACTTTTTCTTACTCTACAATTTTATTATTTTGCTCGTTGCCATAGATAGCTATAAATAAAATTATAATAACTCTTGAATATGAGCGAACTGATAGTAATGATTTATAGCTATAAAATAAGAATTAGATCTTTATTTAAAGAGTTTGTTCACTCAGTGTCGCTAAAAAGTAAATCAAAATAGGTTTTTAAGTTTAGGAGCTACGATAACGCACACATTCATACACGGACAGAGAAGATTTTTTTAGTTTTTGGGGTCTATATAATATAAATGATTATGATAGGCTAATAACTATAATTAACAAAATATTTTGTTGTTTTCCTTCGGTTACTTAAAAAATACCTTTAGTTTTAGACCGTTTGGTCAATCGTAAGTGAACTTATGAATGTCGATGCGGTCGAAAATATACTTAGCTATAATTAATAGCTAAGTAAATTCTCGGACACGTTAGATTTCAAGCCAAAATAACTAGATTTAAATCGGTTTATCCGTTTGGGACACATAACACGGATACGAAATTGTAAAAACAGATGTTTTTAACTGGGGTTGAAAAACACGATTAAAAGTATGAATAAAAAATTTCACTATAGTTATTTTATTAAATATCTATATCTTATTATTAGGATTTATGTCTCAATAAAATGTGGCAAATGCTTTGTAATTTTTCACTCACATTTTATCATTCTTTAAATCTTTGACCTCCGTAGCGCAGTGGTTAAACACATTGGTGCTCGAGCCGGAGTAGGGGGTGCGAATCACGCCGAAGGAGCAAAAAGTTTTCCTATGTTCCTGAGTCATGGAGTTTCCGCTGTCTGGTCCCGACAAGTTCTTCTGTTACACGTGGTCAGATTGACGAGGTGTGAAGCGTCCATATTATTATTATTATATGTGGCTCCGATACCAAATTAGTTAGTCCCGATTTGGTGATACCATCCATCACCTAACTCACCTTCAGCAATAAACCTAAATACATTGTAATCTGTAGACAAAAAATCTGCGGGTCACCGGCAGGAAATGCGGTTTGACGCCATATTTCAAAATCGCGCAACTCATTATATAGAAGCCGCGGCTACGCCGGCAAAAAAACCCCTAAGTCATCAAAACCTCATACAAGAATTCGGCGGGGTGTCGCGGGGGCGGGGGGAGGTAGGAGGGCAGGGGGGCAAGGGAGGGCGGGTGTAGGTCCGCCGCTGCCAAAAATCTAGTCAAACTGGCTCGTATAGTGCAACGACTGCGGAGCGAATGCGCCGGCGCACTGAGGTGGGGAGGAGTCGATTGTATTTAAATTTTTAGCAACCAAGTACAGAAACAAAGTATATTGACGAAATATTTCTTGAAACCTTTCTAGAGGCGCTTGCTAAGAAATGCATTATTTAATTGCTAATTCCATTGCTTGTTAGGCATAACATTAGTATCACACATTCTTATGGTAGCAACGCAATGAACTATGTGGTGAGTTTTTTAAATACAATAATTACTTGCGAGGAATGGGGATAGAAGTGGCATCACTGGTACCTATCCTAGTAAATTGAAATAAAGCCACTTATATAGAAACCTTTTTTTTATGTCCATTACTTTTACTAGACCCTATTGTTCTGTATAATACTGTGTTGTGTGATAATCAGATTGTTTTTTTCTTTCTTTCTATATTTTGTTATGTATTTAGTAGGTACATAACACATACACGCAATGTAAATGTAAATGTCCCTTTGTTGGTTGCGTTTTTCTGCGAAAATTGGAAAAACCATGAAACTTTGTACACATGTTATTGGAGGAATTAGAAGTTACATACGATAATTTTTATACAAGCGAAATCGCGGGGAAAAGCTGGTACAGAATATTTTTGGGGCTCCACAGCTTTCTCTGTCCAGCCGTTAGATAGTATTACAGAGTAGGTGTATCTAAAAACTGCAACTCGTTGCAAGGGGCATGGCAGGGAGAAAAAAAAAGAGCTCCGCCGAAAACGGCGCGGGCGTCGACCGGTCACCGACCCCGCCCGGGTAGAACTAGTGGAAGGTGACTTTGTCGAATATGTTTTATCGTTTGTTTATTTTAGTCCTTATTGTACATTGATTTGTATTGATTTACGTCGAATCATTTTCACCTAAGTGTTCGGTTTTTGTCCAAAGCTGTTTTGAACATTTCAAATTATACCTGAGGATAAATAAATGTTTATTTTGATTGACCCTTCAAGCATTGAATAAATCAATCGTATATATTTTATATTATATATAAAAATGAACCGCTGTTCGTTAGTCTCGCTAGAACTCCAGAACGGCTGAACTGATTTGGCTATTTTTGGTCATGAAATATTCGTGAAAGTCCAGGGAAGGTTTAAACGGTTTGTATGTCCAACGAAGTGGGCACGAGTCAGCTAGTCTTATATATAAAAATGAATCGCTGTTCGTTAGTCTCGCTAAAACTCGAGAACGGCTGCCCCGATTCGGATATTTTTAGTATTGAAATATTCGTGAAACTCCAGGGAAGGTTTAAACGATTTGTATGCTCAACGATGTGAGCACCGGTCAGCTAGTATATATATATATCGATATATATATCGAATATTTAACCTCCAGATTTGGAAGTCGGTTAAAATATCAGTTAGATTGATCAATTACAAATTGCGTTATAGGCTTTCATGTTTATTTCCGGCAGCTAGTAGCTACTTCCGCTAGCTGTCGTAGCGCTCGCGTAGATGTGCTCTACGAGACTCTTATACGACGTGTAAAATAAATGAGTGACAATATATTATATAAGGCGTGTCTCATGCTTCATAATATATGAAGTCGAATATAGTGTGACGAGGACTAGTAGGGCATTCTTTATTTTGGTATCTTATAATTGGTGTAAAAAGAGCAGTCACAATAACTTTGGGATATGATTATACTACCTTGTCTCATTCTAGAAATGTATTTTTTTTTTCATTTTTTCTTACAAGAAATTAAAAAAAAAATTTTTTTTTGCTTTATTGTTATTTTTGCGACAAAAAAATAAGAAATGGTAAAAAGTAAAAAAAAAATTTTTTAGTCTATGACAAAAAAATAAAATACATTTTTAAAATGAGTTAAGGTAGTGCAATCGTATCTCAAATTTGTAGTGACTGCTCTTTTTACACCGTGTATAAATAACTTGTAACTCTACGCGTCATTCTCTTCACACTATATTCGGCTCGGTATATGAACCGAGGGACACACTGTATATTAATAATATCTATGTACGCTTCACAGCACGTCAATATAGCCCTATGCTAATATCTATTTTAAAGAGTTCAGGGAAAGTAGCAAGATCGAAAGAGTTATTTTATTTTTCATTTCAAGCCGCCAACCAATTGATCCACTGTTTATTTTTCTGATTGAAGCTTCAAATAACAATGCTAATTACTAGTTGACAGTGTTATTCTAGTACTATTTTAACATTTCAAATTTCTTTTCTTTTTTTTCTCTGATTGTTTTTCTCTGAAATCTGATTTACAAATGTTAAGTACTACATTTTAGGTGAAAGTCAATAATCACAGACTTCTGTTGCACGTTGAAGATACGAAGTACGAGTCAAGCTCTGATTATACAGAGTGCTAAGTGCGAGTTTTTGACACTGATCACCGTGAGGAAGTTAACTATAATATGGCATCATATTATATCATAGTTTGTCACTAGGGGCGGTGTTTCCATACCATATTGTTGTCAACTTTCTCACGGTGATCATTGACAAAAACTCGCACTAAGCAGCAAAAAAATCTGTTATGTCGTTACAGACGTAGGACGCTATATCTTTAAGGGTGCGCTTACAGATTTGATATCAATTGGCTGCTTTTTTGGTCGATTTTCAAACTAAAAGAAACAAAGTTGATACCAGCAATTTATACTACGCTAACGAGAGGCGAATATGAGCATTTTAAAAATCAAGTGATTTCCAAAAGTACATTTACCTAGCGTTGTAAGTATAAAATTATTAACTTCGTTATTTTTATAATACGATTTTTTCGCTACACATAAAATACTAAATCATAAGCAACTTGGCATAAAAACCAGATTTTTAGATATTTGAAAATCTGGTTTTAACTTAGCGTTGTATAAACTGTTGGTGTCGACAGTGATACCGTGATGTTGCCCCAATATTACGGAACCACATATCTTGACGACCTCCGTAGCGCAGTGGTTGAGCGCGTTGGTGCTCGAGCGAAAGGTCGCGGGTTCGAATCCCGCCGAGGAAACAAAAAGTTTTCATATTCCTGGGTCATGAATGTGTCTTAAATTTGTGTATAATATAATAAAAATCTTAACTATGTGTATAGTAATTATATTTCCGTTGTCTGGTACCTGTAACACAAGTTCTTTGGATACTTAGCACGGGGCCAGATTGAAGTGGTGTGAAGCGTCCATAGATATTATTATTATTACCCAATAAAGTACATTAGCACTATCTTTGTTCCATCGCCGTGCCATATTCGGCTGAGGTGAACGATTCGTCAATTCGAATCATTAGCGGCTCCGACACGACAAACAGCTCGCAGCGTCTCCTCTCGCCTCAGCCTTAGTCATTGCACCTAAGGCTGGCACTACACTACTTACTATATCCTTAGTACGCCTTACATTAGCACAGAGTCGTCTTTTATCTTTTTTTTTACCGTATTTCAGTGTGAGCTGAGCATTTTATTAGCGGATATTATAATAGATATTTTAATACTCGACTAAATTCAATCATAATTCATTTTAATGTTTTAGTAGGTTAGCTCTTTAGATACGCAATAAAGGTAAAGTTTATGAAACGTATAACAACTATTGATAATTGTAGTATCATTGTTAGTATACAAACACATGGTAGTGTAACTGAAATGTCTGTTGTATTTTTTCTGTTGTAATCACATAAACGTTAAGTTACTTATCAAGTATTCCTTTCAAACTAGTTTGAAAATTGTTCCAATATGTTGATATAAAACTTAAAAAAAGGCCGGTAAAATAAGTTTCAAGTGGCAACCCTGGCCAAGAATTAGAATGATGTCGCCTTATCCAACGGAATGCACACACACACACACACTCACACATGTGCGCGTGTGAGTGTGTGCACATGTCATTATGTGCTTGACAAGCACACGTGAATCACGAAAGGGGTCACAGACAATATGTTCACAACCAAACAGTTTTCTCTTTGAAATAGGTTAAATTTCGCCACGAGGATTTCCATAACAAAGCCGAATGCATAACGAATTGGCAGCGCTTTCAGTTTAAGTAAAAATATACCAGAGAATGTGTAATCTTTTTCAGAGAGGTTAAATACGACTGATGTATTTAGTGATAACAGGCCGTTAGATAAAATTAGATGCCTTCAACATGTATTACGATTCATATACATGGAATAAAATAAACGAATGATAATGAAAATTAACCACGCTGTGTAAGAGTACCAGCGCTGAAAGAGTTACTTGTTTCTATGAGAAATGTCTCAACATAAATTTGCCCACAATTCAGTTAAAAGAGTACCTCTTTTAGCGTTGGTACTTTTACAGTAAACTCTATATATGGGACCCATACACATCTTTAAGTATTATCACTTATTAATACAACAAGAGTAGCCTGTATAGCAAGATATTGTAGGCTCCAACTGTTATATAACGACCTGGAGGTGCTAATGTTCATTATTATTTTAATACACGTATAAACAGGGTATCTCATCGCGACAAAACGCGATTAAAGATCTCCATAAAAGTCACAAAACAGATGAGTTTCAACCCTGGTCCGGTGTTAGGCCAACGACCAGTGCGTTCGTGTGTCGTGTGCCCGCGAGCCTTAGCATAGTAAGATCCACTCCTCGTGGTCATTTTAGACCTTTGTATTTTTTATCGCGTTATACTATGTAATTTATATGAGGTGCTAAACAAAAAATGCTCTACGCGTCACTCTCTTCACACTATTTTCAGCTTGACATATGAACGATGAGACAACTGTATATATATGTAGATTTGAAACAACTAAATTCTTAACAATATCGTCATATTTCAATTCCTACATAAGCTGTCACACACTCCAGGCCCGAGTGGCCCGGAGCGGAAAATCACAACCAAACACATGGGCCCTTCATATTCCAATTCTTGCTTCCAGATATTTCTATACAGGACACCATACCTCCTCTATGCTACTTTCTCTCACAAGTATCTGCTCTCTCTTTCCAGCTGAAGTCCGGCGACGGGACGCCGGACAGCGACACGCCGCCCGCCAACGGCTCGGTGTTCACCATGACCCTGAAGAACAACCACCTCATCGTGGAGACCGAGGAGAGGAATGTAGGTCTCATCATCTCTTTACAGAAGAATCATTGCATCAGAAATGTAGATTTTATAAGGCTCAACTCACACACGAAGCAAAGCGTATTTAGTGTAGTTACTCACATATAATATTTATCTTTAATATTATAATATAAAGATAAATTTAGATTGTGTAAATATGACAGCCAGCGTCGACATTACTTTATTAATGACTCCTGACTTAGTTTGTATCCATATTTCTATCATGTGTACCACAAAACAGATGAATGTGCTATAGGCGAAAAACATGATGCATTTTTTACTCAAAGCAAAGATTTGATAAGGCAAAATTGTTTATTCTATTTCTGTAAATACAATAGGATTATAATATAATTTAAAGTAAAAAAAAATCAAGTACAATCATAAAATATTTAAATGACAATTTAATAAAAGAATTAAAATAACATACACACAGCATCTAACCCAACCTACCTACTTTATAAAAAGAAAAAAGTCCCTAGGTCGTCCCACTGTACATGAAATTTACTCAACAAATTACACTATAGTTTTATCTACATTTCAGGATATCACCAAAAACGGACGAGAAACTAAAATGAAATATTCCCCGGACAACGACGGCATATTCGTCGTGGAGGTCCAGCAGTCGGCCGCCTACAGACCCAACAAGACCTTCTCGCCGGTCCGCGACCCGCAGATCTCCACCAACCAGGCGCTCATCCATCGGATCCCAGAGGAGCTCGAGAGGAAACTGACGGAGGAGGAGAGCGAAAGGAGTGACAGGTTCGATAGACAGGCCCTGGCGTTATCCAGCACGGGACTGTCTATTTCGGACCTCAGCATGTCGTCTATTGGGTCCCACAACGTCAGCTACTCCTACAGCAGCCAAATGGGATACGACCAGGGACCGTTCGGGTACCCAATATACGCGGGCTACGATACAAGCAAAGATGACTCCAACAACACCATGATCCATGACAGCTCCCAGGAACCGCTGATCGGCAAAACCCCCACGGATCCCGACAGACCTGTCATAACCGCCGCCATATTTAAACAGGACTCCATCATCGGGAACGATATCCTGCAAGGCCCTGGATATTGCATCGAAGGTTCCAGCGACGGGCCTCTCCTGTCGGACGTGCAGGCGCGGGAGATAAGTCTGCAGCATCTCCACGATAAGAAGGAGAAGAAAATGGAGAACGGTATCGCGATTCCTATAGCGGAGAAGATTGAGAAACAAAACAGAGCTGACAGTTTGCCGATGAACGACGAGGACATCAGAGTAATGGAGACCATCATGGAGGATATACCCAAAGACCCGGTTAAGGGCAAAAGGACGATGCCCGTGATAACTGCGGACGTGTACGAGTCCGTGAAGGAGTCTATACAGGCCGGTCCGAGGTTCGAGAAGCTGATGAACGAGCTGTCTCCAGGGGAGGGGGGCAACGACCCCCCCATGATCACCATCACTGAGGAGTCCTGCCCGGCGGACACCACTAGTTAATTCTGCCTCAATTTTATTGTACATAGATTACGCGAATTTGATATTCAAAGTTTGTATGGTTCTAGCAATTTGGCTAAACGGCAGGCATAAGTTTTATACAATCAGTAGTTTCTGGACAGTAAAGTATACAAGGTGTAAAATAAATATGTGATAATACTTTAGGGTGTGTTTGAGCTTACTGTGTAGCTTATACTGTGAAAGTACCAGCGCTGAAAGACTTGACTTTCATGTTTGTATGAGAAATGCCCCAATATCATAAGTTTTTCCATACAATAATTAAAAAAAAAGTACTTCTTTCAGCGCTGGTACTTTCTCAGTAAGCTCTATATACGGGATCCATACACATCCTTAAGTATTATCACTCATTATTACAGCCTGTATAATTTTGATCAATCCAGACAACTCCTTGATCCTGTTGTTTAGAGCTAGCTTGGAAGTGTGTTCCTGGTTGTCTAACAAGAACGGGCCAGTGTCTGATTTCCCGCTCGTCATGTCGGTCATCCGTTAAAAAAATATTGTAAAAAAAGCGTGTGGTGCTTATTAAGATATTATTAAAATATTAATTCGTCTACTCGTATCTGTCAGAAAAATATTTATAGCTATAAAAATATTGTCAATTTAAATTTTAAATTAATTAAAATTTATTTTCTATTTTTGGTTGAATTTTATATTAAGCGTGTTTTTTAGTTTTTTTTAACTATTATTTATTTATTTGGAGTGCTCTTGTGTATAGCGCACACAGACACTATAACCGGCGTAGCTTGAGACGGTGACGGGTGTGTAATTTATAATATAAATAAAGCTTCTACTGACATATACTATATTTACAACGAATGTTTAAACCATATACAATGACAAGGAACTTTTGTTATAAATATAGTAGTCGGGGTTCCCCCTTAAATTGTTTTCACTTGATTAGTATCAAGCAAATTTTTCTTGAGTAGATTCATTTTGATGAGACCCCCAAGAATTTCATGGACGGAACTCTCGATTGTGGTAGCTAACAGAGAGTAGCAAGGATAAAGTTTGTGGATTTGGTGATTCCAAAATATTTACTATTTTTTTTTGATAAATCTCATGATAATGATCTGAATTATCCGAAAAAATATTTGTCCTACAAAATCTATGGTTTGATCAAAGAGTTGCCTCTTGCCAACTTGTATCGATAACGAGGTCATCTTAAATTATTAGTAACCAGCTGATTTTGTTTTTATTACTTAGAATATTAATGTAATTCAACACACATAATTGTCCTACAAATTGCGTGGTACGTTATCCCGGTCCTACGCTCGAAAGTTGAGATTTTTTTTATCTTGCTTACTCTGTTAGCTACCAGAATCGAGAGTTGCGTCCAAGAAATTATTGGACGTCGCATCAAAATGAAGGTACTCACGAAAAATTTGCTTCATACTAATCAAGTGAATACAATGTATGGGGTCACCCTGACTATAGGTTATTGGGCCGGTGGACAAGTTGCCAGAACGATACAATTTGTTTTGTAAATTTTTCTTAGTCTAGAGTAAGCTGTGAGCTGTCAAATGTTCGTCTCGTCACGAGGCGTTACTGTTGCAGGTTACTTTTGTTAAGTTTCACTCAAAACGTAACGGGTAACGTTACTTATATTATAAGAACAAAGGAGAAAGCCCATTTCAGGCCCAGAGTGGACAGCCGTCTTAAGAAGACTTAATTTCTCCAGAAATGTACCATAAAGTGACATGATTTTTGATAACATTCAAATAACCGCCACTATAATCAGTAATGTTCCAATAAAAAAAGGAATTTTATTGGATTATTTGGAACCTAAGTAGAATGTTGAGGTGAAATGTTACCCGATGATAAAACTCTAATCAATCAATCCGAATATCGATTTATAAACAAATAAAATAAAGTCATGTAAAATACAAATAACGGGTCACTGTTGGTAATTCTATAAAGAATTAATCAAAAGAAAACATATAACTTAAAACCAATGTTTACGTTTGTTACTACGATAAAGAAAAGTAAAAAATCATATTATATCGATTATTTTTTACGTAATCGATTTATCGATTTCATTTTTTGCGACAAGCGGCAACACTGATGACTGAAATGTCATTTTTCAAACGAATGTTTTCGACCGTTCACTTGTTGCTCAAAGATGCGTTTTGTTTTGTTTTCGATTTTTTTCACCGCAATCTGGCTTTCTCGCCTGAACTTGCTTCGGCTTTTCACGTACGACTTTGGCACTGTTTTACTAGTTTTGTTCTCTCCTTCTACGATTACTTAGCCCTGGATTAAAGGATTACGCTATTTGATTGTGCATACCAAAATGTCTGAATAACATTGTTACATAATATGTTGTGGTAATAATTTACCGAGAACTGTATTTTAGAGCCCGAAGTGTCGTACAGCAGTGGGTTGCATTGCACGGCAGCAGGTAATCATAATATTATAATAAAATGTTTCTATTATTTCTTTCATTATGGTTTAATCGTTAAATCTTTTACGGTTGAAAATATTCATCATTAATGTTAATATGTTTTAGGTATCAGGCGATATTCTTGTTTGCCACAATTGCTGGGTAGCAATAACTGAAAGTCTTGCACTACAACAAGGGCTATCTTATTATATCTTAATTCTTACTATTATAAATTATTGAAAAGTCGGAAAAGGCCTTGAAAATAAAATAGACAAAAAGTAAAAATATATATATTTCTACAATAATGGCGGCATTTTAAGTTTTTTTCTCAGATATCTAATACTATTAACATTTTAGAACACTCATTTTTAATGCGATTTTTTGATGTCCACATTGGGCCTGAGACACTATGGAGAGTGGGCTTTCTCCTTTACGTGCCAATTCTTTAAGCAAATGGAGTATTAGTAATAGATGAGCTTGAAATAACATTTCGTTAAAACGAAAATAATTTAAATAATTTAATTAAGTTAAATAAAATACCTAAGGATGTCCACGATTTATAATCGGTGACCGATTTTTTGTAGTACTGGGTCCTGAGACAGGATGCCATCGCTATTATCACGTTCGAAGTTCGAAAACAAAATGTATAGGATTTAACATAAGCCAAGTGACATACGAATTCGCTTGTCATTTGACGAACCTTATGTCAAATCCCATTCATTTTTTTTTTGAAGTTTGGAAGTGATAATAGCGATGAAATCTGAATCAGGGCTCTGATTGCAATCACAGTGAAATGCACATGTATTACAAAAAAGGGTTAGAAATAATTTGGACGAAAATTTTTCCCGACTATCGATACCTTGACCCTACAAAAATAATACCGCGTGGGCACCCTAATGAGTAAGCATTATTTAGTACCAAAATTATTTTTAAAATTTTCGATATTTTCAAATTATTTGTCATTCGAAATACCGCATTGTTTTTCTTTATACAGGGATGGTATCTTAAGTCAGGGCCCATCGTTATTATCACTTACAATATTCGAAAATGCATGGGACTTGAGATAAGCTTCGCTAAGTGACATAATTCGCGTGTAACTTAGCAAAGCTTATGTCAAATCCACATAAATTTAGTGCCGATTTCACCAACGCATGTTAGTGTTAACGGCTTGTTAAAATACCATGCCTTCTCATTCATTGATAGGAATTACGAGAGGAACAACATGATATTTAACGAAGGATTAACTTTAACATGGTGAAACACGCCCTTAGTGTTCGAACTTCGAAAGTGTTAATAGCGATGGCATGTTGAATAAGGCCCTGACGACACAAAACTATCGGATATATCCGATTTGATGAGATTTATATATCTCCACAACGACAAATCGTGGAGCCGAAGAAAAGTTTCATGATTTTATGTTTTGAAAGACATAGAATGTGCTGATACAAGTTACGACTTTGTTCACATGTAAGCGTTATCATTATAATCTATGTAAGGTTAATCGTGAATATCTGTTGCGGAGTAAATGGATGGTTTTATTTAAACTTGGGAAATGTTACAATAAATCACAGTTAATATTGTAACTAGACTCCATTCTGATACAATGTGATTTGCATACAAACAAAGATCAGTATGAGTACTATAATATTACCAAATAAAAAAGTCACTTACCGAGCACTGAAGAAACACAATGGCTACATTACTTTGGTCGAATTTTTGTTTACATATAGTTCAAATTGGATCAGAATAAATATGCATGTTACATTTGCTCAGCAAGAGATTTTTGTTCTTAAGCTTATTGCGTTAATGTTGAATGTAAAAGAATCTATTGTTATAAGGTGTTATTTTGTATCATTATCGCTTTTACAAAAAATATAAAGCGACAAAATATTTACGATAAAGAATTTGTTTTTCAGAGGGCAGATACTGAAATTGAATTTTACTTTTCAGCCCATACTAATACGTTTATAAGTCGATACACTATAATTAGTAATTCGCTATCAGTCTCTCTATACAGCGTGTCTCATGGATCACATATCAAGCAGAATATAGTGTGAAGAGTAGGATGCGTAGAGCATTTTGAGGTGCCAAAACAAAAAATGCTCTACGCGTTATTCTCTTCCCACTATATTCGGCTTAGTATATGATCCGAGGGACACACTGTATATTAGCACAATATGCTGGAACATGAGCAAGGAATAGAGAACTATCTTGAATCGGTCGCGAAAAAGGCGACAGTGTGTGTATACCCGTCAAAATAACGTTTGTGTGAACGAGACTTTATCACGGAGAATTGTGCTAGAGGTGTAGAATTACAGGTTCGTGGTCGGTGTGCCAAGTGACAATTTTTGTCACTCATCACTGTGAAGAAGTTAATAACATTTTATGACAACGAAGCAACATCCACTGTGGCAATCGTTCAATATTTTTTTGCGAAAAGTAACGCTTGAATTTTGTCTATTTTTTTTATTTTATTATTACGAGCAACTTGTGAATCTTAAGTTTGTAAGTAATTGGTGTGCGTTTTATTGAAATTTATAATTATATTTTTTACGTGTAATCAATTGTTGACATACAACAAAAATCGATGTTATACAAATAATAGTTAACTTGACTGAGCTGTGACAAACACTTGCAATTGGCACACACAGCGTCAAGGTACATAGCTAGTAGTTAGATAGGCATAGAAACGCAGGCGTTGAAAAATTATTTCAATCAAATTGTTTATTCGTTCGCGTATGTATATAATATATAAAGTTGCTCACATAGATGTAATTTATATTTGTTTGTCCATTTTCTTTAATATTGCCGTCCTAGAGATAACGAATTTCGACTCAGAGTAATTCAAAAGCTTCCTCCTTTTGTAAAGTAGGTAAGATTAGTTTAGAGGAGATACGATGTAATATTATTTTAATTTAGAGAAAATTACAAATTGTCTAAATAATTTCTTGGTAATACATTTTTGCGGAATACAGAGTTTGTTTTTATTATCAAAATACCTTATTGTTTTTATTTAATACCCCATTTTAGGGTTCCGGAGTACTGGACGGAACTCTTATTATTTTGCTCTATTTCTGTATTGCCACCTGCTAACTGAAATCTATATGTATCTAATAAATCTATAAAAGTAAAGTCTATATATAATCTTTATTTCATTAAAATAAAATAAAGAATTTCGTATTATATACGTAGCTTCCCAATCTTCATAACTTAGTTTTATTTTAGATTATTTAAAATATAGGTGATTTGTTTATTAAGACTTACTGCTGTTTCAATTTTCATGGAAACAGCAGTAAGTCAATTTAGCATTTGCAAACTTTAAAGTAATATAAAAAAATATCGGCTCAATTACGTAACTCTAATAAACCCGGTGCCCACACATTCTTAATTAGTTAGGTTATTATTAAATATCAGTTGTTTCCTGTGACATCGTGATAATACCTCTTCTATTAGTTTAAAAGAAAAGTAAAAAATAAAAGCTACTAATTTCCATAGATGATCTCCGAAAAGAAAGAATATTATTTTCATTAATGATTGACGGTTCCTAGCGCCATCTACAGTAAATACTAATTCCCCAAAACATTTTGATGAAAACGATGCTAAAACGAGACCAAAAGTTATCAGACTTTATCAAGAGCCAAGCTTCAGATACGCCATACCTACACTTAGATATAACTTTACAAATTCTATAACCTAGTTGAAATTTGTGTCTTTGCAATTTTAATATACATATGAAAGATGTAGTGCATCACTTGCTCCCAGCATCCACTGTTTTGTACAGGGTTCCTATCTACAATTGGTTGTCTAGTCATAGACACTTCAGTTTCTCGTAGCTGCTATAGATGTCATTTTATAGGTTTTAAATAGCGCCATCTGCCGGGTGGTTTGTTAAATACAAACAGAACCTCTTTCATTATATAGATGCTACAAGAACGTAATAGATGTCTCTGATTTATTTATATACAGCCAGGGGAAAAGATTAAGTAGTTTTATCGTCAAAACAAATAGTGACGTTGAATTGGTGTCATGGGCAATAGACTTAAAAGATTATTATATCCCAAATTATAAAACAGGCATAATATTATTTCAAATATTTGAGTGAATCCATACTGTTCGTCTGAGTCGTTATGAGTGTTTTGGCACACATTTTAATAGTACGGGTATAGGGACGAATAATTTGTAATTTGAAATTGGTACTTTAAAAAATTTGTTTCTACAATTTTTTGATTATAATACAATCGGCAGATAGCGTGCCGAAATTCAGGCCACAAAAGTAAATACATTCTCATAATCAAAATCCAAGATTCTCGAAATACGTAGGTATATTAAGTAGTTTTTGCGTATTCTTTACGATTTTTAATGTTCATAACTTCTGTCGAGAATCTGAACAACATAATTTAAGGTAGTGATTATTGTATGTTTCCTAATAGAAAGGAATATTATACGAAGAACAATTTTTTTAAATGTACATGTTATCGGCATCGTGTATAATTTCGGTATTATATGTCTGTGTGTGGCGTCGAGGCAATGTATGGTACATTATGAAATAGGCCCATTTAATACTTATCCTAAGTATTAGGTAAACAATTCCTAGGGATGTTTTTGACAAAAAAATATTTAAAAAAATACATTTCCAAAATAAGGAAAGGTAGTTAGTATATTCTTTTTACACGCTGTATACAAATATAGCATTACCTGGTTTTGGAGTGTTTCCATACATTACCTGGTTATTGTGTAGTATGTACCGCATTATACAGGGTGTAAAAAGAGCAGTCACTATAACTTTGAGATACAATTATACTACCTTTTCTCATTTTGGAAAAGTATTTCTTTTTTTTGTCACATGAATAACATTTTTTTTGTAAAAAACAAAGAGAACAGTAATAAAAATGTCGCAGTCAGTAAAACAGTATATAATTATGTCGCAGTCATCTGATTGAATCTGCTTTTTAATTGAATCACTAGGCGGCACTAGCAATGTGTTGATATATTTTTGATTAATTTACTTTATTATACAATATAATAGTACACATTTGGAAATTTTGAAGTTTAAAAATAAAATATTAAATGGTTGTCCTAGTCTCGGATTTATTCAATTTGATAGTAAAAATAGAATTCAATGAACGCGCTAGTCATTCAATTAAATAGCGGATTCAATCAGATGACTGCGACATATATATCCCAAAGTTATTGTTCTTTTTACACCCGTTATACATTGCCGGTAACATACATAATATGTGATTTGTGAACGCTCATGGTCCGTGTGACGCCTCACGCCATCATATTGCTCTGTAGAGCACACACACTAGGGCTATAGTCAGTATGTGTACAACTCATTACAGTAATTAATGATCATACACTTTCCCCGCTCGCACTTTCATACAACCGAAATTACCGCCAATTTATAACGATCATACGAATTTAGACTACATACTGTGAGTATTGTTTCATTAAAGTTTGTATTGTGCTATTCCTCCAATAGGTCACCTTAGTTAGTAAGTTCCACTGGTTGCTATGGTCTGGGACTAGGTCAATAATAAAACCATATTTGTCCTTATATAAATGGGCTCACTCTGGCTTTTATTATTTAACCAGGACTGGTGCAAGTGGGGCTTGAAAACGAAATAGTCTCACAGAATGTATTAAAGTGACATTAGAACTATTTAATTAATGATTTATGTTATGAAATGAAAAATGGAGTCTAAATTAACATAATTAAAATTTAATATAGTTTGCATTGAATTGGCAGCAAAACTACTAAACTTATATTGTCCAGTAATTTTGAAGTTGATTTGAAGTTGTAGATATAGTATAGATTACAGGGTATATTATAGTACTTTTCATGGTGGCAGAAGAACGGTTCCCATTTCGCAGGGAGTCGCGGGCGAGATCTAGTAAGTTTCACGATGTATATCGTAATTATCAGAAAAATCATAACACAACAAGATTGATTATATGCATAAGAAAAGTTGAAAAAAAGCAGGAAGTGGTAGGGAAAATGACGGAAAACAGCGCATCTCATGAGTCATGGTGAACTACTAACTATTACTCATGTCAGGTTTATGTCAGGGAGAGACGGAGCGTCAAAAAGTGCGTAGCTTTTGACGAGGGCTCATCTCACTTACAAAACAAATATGACGGGTATCTGAGTTATTCCGTTTAGTTGAAAAACATATTTTTTCTTTACGTTTAATTGAAAAAATAATTGAACCTATAACTACGTAACCAGCCAGCTAAACTTTATGTGATATATAACAATGAGAACGACCACATACTTATAGTACTTTTAATTAAACACATTTAAACACTTTTAATTAATATTATGTTAAACACATCAAACAATTCGAAATTTAAAATAAAAGATGGCGACATAATTTAGAAGGGCAAAGTAAAATGTGAAAGTGCGACTACCCTCATCCCGCTATTGATTCGCTGCGGATAATTGAGTACACGCGTGGCACCCGGCACCGGCACGACACCGACACGACACCGACATGACACCGGCACGGCACCGACGCGACAGCGGCAACGCTACATTGTTAAAATTTACATATATTATATCTAGGAATCTCCCGCGAAAAATGATAAACACAACCTGCCAGCAAATGAGTGAGTGTACGCATAGTCATGCGTTTGATGCACCTCCCTCCCACACTGCTTATGCGTATACTCGCAAGCAAAAACATGAAAACACCACCACCACACAAGCAATAATGCAAAGCCCCACCACCATGCAGGTTGGAAAACTCGACGCGCGTTTCGCTCCGATCACGGAGCATCCTCAGGATGACTCTGCGAGTAGTGTTCGTTAAGTCAAAACCCCAAAAAATGGCTTGTAATTTTTATTCGTTTCATGAAGATTATGTCAGAAAAAAGGTTTTTTTTTGATGTTGATAGACGGAGGTAAAAGCAGACGTAGAGAGTGCTATTTCCTATAATTTCGAGTGTATTTAAATCAGACAAAATGTGCGTTTGAGTCCGTTACAGACCAGCACGATCTGTCAAGTTTTAAAATGAACATGTGAATTAAATCTATGAGCATATGAATTGGGGATATAGTCATACATTTGTTATAAAGTCCATTACATTTAATTTTATAAAGGTTTATAAAATATTAGATTAAGGGCCGATTTTTCAACCGTTAGATAACTTTTACCTGAAGAATAAATATGTGCCTTTGACAGATTTTGTATGGAACAAATATCAAAGTCAGTCATGTATATTCAACAGATAAAAATTATCTGACGATTGAAAAATTGGCCCTTATTAAAATAATAATTCCAAAAACCTTCAATATCGGTCCGTAATTTATAATTAGCAAGTATAGTTTAAACAAATTACGTATGTACGACACCGACACGACATCGTCACGTAGTCGTCGCGTCCCCGGCACCGCCCACATGTGGCACCTCATTTGATTACAGCGGAAAAAGCGGCGAAAAACCCACTAGATGCAGTAATCGGCCCGTTGCCATGACAACGCCCTCCCCCCCGCCCCCGCGACCGAGGGGGACGAGTTGAAGCGATACTTTTTGATAATTAAAAATGTTAATACGCTCGATACGTGATTAATTAGTTCCAGTAATTAGTTTTACATCTTATTGCTTATTGTTATTTGCATGCGATCGTCGGGGACCAATAAAGTAATTAAAAATGGGAAGAGAGTGCAATATTTTTGGACCCACATTTTATTAACATTAAAATGACGACCTCTGTAGCGCAGTGGTTGAGCGTGTTGGTGCTCGAGAGGTCGTGGGTTCGAATTTCGTTGGAAGGAACTAAAAGTTTTCTATGTTCCTGGGTTAGGGATGTGTATTAATATAATAAAAATATTAAATATCTTTATAAATAGTATTAAATATATTTCCGTTGTCTGGTACCTGTAACACAAGTTCTTCGGATACTTAGCCGGGGCCAGATTGACGTGGTGTGGAGCGTCCATAGACATAATATTATACTGTATTACTGTATTAATTTATTACCCGACTGTGGTGAAGTCAAATCAAGGGTAATGATTATGGCAGTGTATGTATGTTAGTTTCACAGTGGCGAAAAAAAATGTTATTCGAATTATAATGAAAGAGGTGTCAATAGATTGGTAATGATATATTTTATCAGATAGGCTATATTATAATAATTTATGAAGTCGGGGTTTTCATAGAATTAAGTAACTAATTGTTGTAACCACCTCAATGCTACATTCAGTGAATAATTATGATTATGTATCATATTTGAGTGAGCTTAGCTTTAAATAAATCCCTGCATTTATATTATTAATTACGGAACCCTCGATGGGCGATCTCGACTCCTTCTTGTCTGTGTTAGGGCAAAAGAATTCTTAAGAGTGTTGTGGGTAGTCCTAAGATAAGGTGTAGGTAGTTTTAAGTAATAATGAATAAACTAGTTGTTTGTCCGACACCTGTGTTTCAATACATAACAAAGAGTGAATTCAGAATGCAATGAGACCACAAGGACTAGGGCGGCGCGGCGCTGAGTAGGTAATTATTTTCACAAATTTTTAGTAGTTCTTATCATGATTTAAAGAAATATTAGCATTCTCCTAAGACATAAAATTTTAAATATGCCAAACTTCATACACGTATGTTCGCACAATCTCGTAGAGCTAACTTATATTTAATTTTTTCAATAGAAACAATAACAATTTATTGCTAATTACATTAATGACTTGATCTAATTCTGTTTACTTATTTCTAGCGTAATAGTTAATTATACACAGCATTTACAGGCTATAATATTAATGAGAGACAATAATTTAGGGTGTGTATGAGTCCCGTATATAGAGTTTACTGTGAAAGTACCAGCGCAGAAAGTGGTATTTTTTTTTAAATTACTGTATGGGAAAATTTATGATGTTGGGGCATTTCTTATACAAACATGAAAGTCAAAAGTAAGTCATTCAGCGCTTTTACTTTCACAGTATACTCTACATAGGAGGCACATACACACCATAAAGTACTATCACGCACTTATTTTACATCTTGTATACATAGATCTCTATAAAAATTTACAAAACATTTTTAGTAAGTCAGTTTGTGTTTTAATATTTAACTGTGACTGTACTAAAAGTTTTTGCTTCACGTATTAACATAGATTCGAAATGAGCACCGCCCGAGCACTCCACGTTCACGCAATAAAGTATTACGTTGAATAGGAAGGAGAGAGTAAAATCAATAAAATGGCTCTCATTACAAAAATGTGCCCGTAACAAACAGGCTCACATCCTCACACACCCCCACCCGCGCCCCCTAAACCCTAAAACCACCCCCGCTTTAAACAAACCCCTCATGCAGATTAGCTAAAACTACGCATTTTTCACCCCCGAGGGTGGCGCCTTTTTTCTCGGTTCACCCTCGCGGGGTGAGCACTTTAAAAGTTTTGGCTAAAACGCTTTAATCTTACGTTATTGACCTGGGAAGTAATGGATAATTACGGCTGAACCCTCCCCGCCCTCCTTCTACAACTTAGGATATATGTTATTTTTATTTAATTTTATTCTATTTTATTAATCTAGAAAACCAACAGCTTATTAATTACATAATATATGCCTATTATGTATATAAACAGAGAAGCCAGTTACAGGTTCTCACTTATTATAGCAAAAAAGTAGATAACGCAAACTTGACACTTGTTATTATGCAACAAAATGTGGTACGCATACGAGTATTATAAGATATAGGGGATATAGAGGCATATATATATTTTTAATAATATATTAAAAGTAATATAAATGCCTACTGTGAAGTTAGCTTACCATCATATTATAATTGTATATGTCTATAAATGTAAATGACGGTTTGTTTGTTACAATTTCACACGAAACCTACTTAACCGATTACCATGAAACTTTGTAGACATATTCTAGGAGGTATTAGAAGTAACACTAGATACTAGATACATTGTGAATTGTAGCTTAAGTACCGTTCACGATGTTCTATTTTTAAAAACAAACCACTAAATTTGAATATTTGCACGCCTTAATTGGGCAAAATAAGTTTTGAATGAACAGAATTTAAATACATTGTAACTTCTTAATTATTGTACCTTTTTTTAAGCAAATATAATATTATCTATCTATACTTCTTATCGGCCAAAAGATAGAAGTGAAATACCTTACGTGAGGTTAGCTTAACATAATTATATTACCTATATAACTGTTTCACATTATTTACACACATTCTATAATGAGTTATAGAAATCGTTAGAATATTAAATATTATACATTGATGATTTTATTTTTCAATATGTTTTTCTAAGGATGACTTCTTAAATACAAATAAGTAAAAAAATATTTAATATACTTCCCGTTATCAGGTACTCTTAACACAAGTTCTAGCAATTTACCGCGTATGTGTACTTCAACATACGCTGATACCTTGCACAGGGCCAGATTAATGTGGCATGAAGCGTCCATAGATATTGTGATTATTATAAAAGCATTCCCTGTGCATAAAGACACAATATCTTTAGTTGTATTTGCGTTGATAGGCGCAAATTATTCAAAGTAATTCTTGTATTTCATTTTAAAAATTATTATATTTGTTTTTTTTTTGTATACAAAAATATTATTTGATAATAAAGTAACTGCTTGATAAGTGAAGTATGGATATTTTAATTTCACACACCATGCGTTTATGGTGTTTTAAACTTAAACTTCAAATATGTAATACTATGTTATTACTTACTATATTCTGTGAATAAATGAATTGATGTTCGATACCATGGACCAACAATACCCTGCATTATACGACAAAAGTATCCCTTAGCTATTTAGAACAATTTTTTCTAAATAATTTCTTTGTTAAGCGTATTTTTTTTTTGTTTGTTCTTTATTTTTCATTCTCTCATGCCTGTCTGTTTATTTTTGAGTTTAAAATGTGTAACGTAGTGAAATGCACAAATGTGTAATGAATTGTATTTAATTTATGTATTTAAATAATTTAAAAAAGTGTGTCTACTGTCTATGTTTCAACCCAACAAGTGATTACAACTCAACGTGGACGCGCATTATTTTTAAAAATCACCTTCACCCAACTTCACCCACCTTCACCCAACTTCACCCAGTTTCACTCACATTCGCATGAGGAAGTGCCACCATTTGCCGCGACGGAAACATAACGCGCCGGATATCCGGGCCCGGACAGTACTTTCGGACCTCATGCTAAGCTCACTCACTCTATACTCTACAGTCACCTGTGTGCTCGGTGCGAGACTTCATCGGTGCTCAACGTGAAGAAGTTTACAATTTGGGATGACCCTAATGGAAAAGGTACAGTTTTGTTGAGTATACAAGGTGGAAAATAAGTGAGTGATAATACTTTAGGGTGTGTATGTGTCTCCTATGTAGAGTATACTGTGAAAGTACCCGTGCTGAAAGACTTACTTTTGACTTTCATATTTCTATGAGAAATGGCTCAACATCATAAACCTGCCCATACAATAAGTAAAAAAGTACCTCTTTCAGCGCTGGTACTTTCACAGTAAACTCTATATACGAGACACATACACACCCTAAAGTATTATCACTCATTAATATTATAGCCTGTAGACACCGTGGCTATCACTGAAGTGGGTGTGAGAGTTATTTTTTCATTGCTTTTTGTATCTGACAAGCCCAGTAGTCTAAGCAGGAAAATTTAAGAGTTTCGTAAAGTAATCGATTGTCACTTATTGTATTATAACTGACATGCTTTTCGTACAATTGTTATTCGTTATTTTACGGAGATTTCAAATGTTCCTGCTTGGCTTACTGGTCACTCTTCTGCGACACATTTTTACGGACAAAAGAAAGGTGGTAGCAGATTGTGACGTAACGCTTTACTAGAAAGAGACCAATATTTTATTAGCAAATTTTTTCGCGTCCATCTGTTTCTTCTCTAGATGTTTTAAAATTGTTGAAAAGAGATTCATAATAATCTATAGTGTCTCTATAGTAAAAAATTTAAATTTATAAAAAATCGACATTTCAACAGTGATATTCGACAGTTCGTGTTGATGATATATGTCCCCCACCCCGCGGGGTGCGCGGGGGGTGACCTCACGTACAGTAATTATGATAACGGTGGAACAGCGGACCTTTATTATTTCCCGATTTATTAGTTGCGTCGAAATCCCTCTCTAATTCCTGCCGGAGCGCTGTACGGGTTTTATTTATAAAACGATTTTAGGTAGGGGTCGGTGGTGCTGTGTGGCGCAGAACACGAGCGACAGCAAAAATATTTTTTTTGTGTTAAAAAAATGCAGTTATATCAACATAAAGTGAAGATGTCTATTGTCTAATCGGTATGACACTGCAGGTCGTCCTTAATATTGGCATAAAAAACGATCAGTGCAATCGATAGTTTTATGCTGATTGGATAAATATATCATGTGTTTACTTTATGGAATATACTTTGCAAATATACTTTATGTGATTATCTTTATTGACTAAATATTGGATAACATTAAAAATATGAATAATAACTAATTATAAATTGCAAATACATTTTCAAGTAATCCTCTTGATGGATTCAAAGGATTTATTAATTTCGACTTTATCCGATGATGACGTAGCGATGCCCTTTTACCCATTATACGCAACACCTTATACGCAACACCTTAGCCCGAGTAATAAATATTGCGTATAATGGGTAAATAGTATTTTATTGCTTATTTATTATAAAATGTTACTTAATGAATGCATCTAAAGACATCTTCATATAATCTTCTTCTTTTATATATAAAATTTTATATATAAAAAAATGAATATCTTTTCGTTAGTCTCGCTAAAACTCGAGAACAGTTGGATCGATACGGCTATTTTTAGTCTTGAAATATTCATGGAAGTCCCGGGAAGGTTAAAACAGTTCATCACAAAATGTTTCTATGACCAACGAAGTGGGCAGGAGTCAGCTAGTATTTTATAAGAATTAACAAAATAGAATCAAGGGTACACTCAGCTACTAAAAGTAGTTTGATGATTTATATGTGTTTTAATTAATTACATATTTTGACGTGTTTGCATATTACTCTCAATAATCACCACTACTCTAGTACCATCGCTAAGTTAACATTAAAACGCTCTTGCTAATCGCTTCCTCTGCCGCCACCTGTGCTTTGCACCGGACGCAACTTGGCCCAATATGTTGAGGTCGATGTCGCCCCGAGGCCTCGTTACGACGCCAATAATGTTCTTTTCAGGACTCCTCCACACGCCGCGTGTAAAAGAGTTATAGACTATTCGCTGGGATTGTTTTACAGGGGGCTGGCCGGTGGTCAACTGTAACACATATTGCCCATCATGTGTTATATATATAAAAATAAAAATAAACTACATTAAAAAAACCTTTTTAATGTAGTTTTTATTTTTACTTTTTAGTGTCTCTAAGTTCAAGTAAAAGATAAAGTATGGAGGCTACGATGCTACAGCTGTAGGTTTCTATTCCTAAAAAAAGAGGAGTCAATTCGGATGGTTTTTTTTAATGATGTCTGTCAGTCAGTACTGACTTTTTTGACTGATACTTTTTTGGAAGTCGGTTAAGGAACCCTTAGAATTCATCGTCGTTTTCAGCTGTGACGTCCACTGCTGGATATACGACCCAAAGTATTTACGGTTTTAGACATTTATTTTCTTAAAAAGAATTACATAATTCACTTACTTGAGAAAAACAATCTTAAGTATTGAGTTAACTTACGTACAAGACGCAGATTACGGATTAAGTACACAATATGTTTATTTTTTTACAAGCATAATACTTACAGTGCTTTGAACTTCCATTTAAGTACTTATAATAATTTATAAGAGTTTTTGAAGAAATTCATGAAGAGAAGTTGCCTCTACTCATCACGCTTAGGTTCATGAACGTATGATGGTATTAAGATAATAACAGCATCCGCGGAAACCCTGCTGCCTATTTCTGGATATACAGGTAAATTTCTAAAAAAAAAATCTTTTATTTCCTAATAGGTTAGAAACTACCACTTTTAGAATAGTCCTACATGATGACCTACCACCGGTTTGGAGACTAACCCGGCGAGAGGAACCGGCGTAAGAAACTCGCTCGGGTCACCTTTTAGCAAATTGGGGGAAAAAAAACATACAATTCAATGTTATAACTTAATGTGAATGACAAATGACAGGAATATATAGTAATATAAGTAGCCTCGAAAAGCAAACATTTTAAGTACTTTTTTTAATTTATTGATGGAAAACATTTAAAAGGTTTTAAAAAGTGTAAAAAAAAAAAGGGCATTAAAAGGAGTAGGCGATATCCGAAACTATAGGAGATAACGAAAAACGCTGTGAGTTGCGAGTTAAATGCTAACACGATTAGATTTTTAATAAATCAACTTCCCTAGCCGGGAATCGAACCGACTGATTTCGAAAAAAAAATACGATTCATATTACGGCATTCGATAGTGCCACCGATAAGGATCAAATCCCGGAAAGCAATGACATGCCACAAATTGGAAGAAAGTGCTCAGTTTCAAAAACTTTAATTTTACTAGGATTTGTATATTAAAAAAAACGTATATTCTCTCTGTCACCTTTCAGACACCCACGGGAAAGATGAGGTGGTGCTATTCCTACTGCAGCACCCCACGGACACCAGACGGATTGTATGGACAGTGGACACGCAATATCGTGAATAGAAATAGAATTAACAGTTTTGTTACAAAACATTATGACGGCAAGTGACAAGTGCTCAGTGCGAGTCTTTGGACGATTACGGCATAGCAAAAAGGAGGGTTTTGATTTGACCTGTATATATGTATGTATGTAGCTATGGATGTTCATCTGTTCTCTTATAACTTCTAAACTAGTTATTATAATTAGACGAATGAGCGTCTTGATCATCCGCTGGTTACTTGACGTCACGATAGCGCCCTCTAGGCGATATAAAGTAAAGAAAATAAAAACCACCTCCTGTAGGCAGAATGAGAAAAGTCACTATATTTAAATTCCAAAATTATAGTGACGGGTCTTTGTATACTCAGTACATACAAGTAAGGATACAATTTTTGCGATATATGTTACATATGGTACGAGATAGAAGTTCGAGCCTACGGTGTGTTATAATTGAGTTTGGGTAGGGTATTGCCGGGTACAGTCGGATACAGTCGGGTACAGTCGGGTACAGTCGGGTACAGTCGGGTGCTGTAAATTTTCCTTTAGGTCCCACGTATGGCTTAAAAGGGCTGAACCTTCCGAGAACTTTGAAAAGCCAAACCGATACGTCCAGATTAAATAAGTTAATGTGGAAAAAGTTTTACAGTTAATAAATTTATTGATTAATTAGTTTATGTTACATTTGAACAGGATATTGTTTGAAGACGAATTAAAATCATTTTATTAAAAGTCACTTACTAATGCCCTAAGCATGTCTATTCTGCTGATTCTTGACATGTTGTAATTAGACTCAAGTTTCAAAACTGCTAAACTAAAAAACAAAAGTCATTAAAACATTACCTGTGTGTATGTGTATATGTGAAATGTTTCTAATGTCTTTTGGGAATCGTCTTTTTTATACATCGACCTTTATTTTCATACAAAAACTAATGCTTCACTAATATAGGCCGTACTGTACTTAACTGACTAGTATAGTTTTTGTAAAATAATTACTATATAGTCGGTTTAACCATATCTAACCAGGTTAGTTTTAATTATCATTAATTTATTACTTAGCAAGTTGTTTACTAATTGACGTAATGTGCTAGATAAAAACTCGCTCGAGTCAAATTCAGTGTCGAAACCTCCTTGCACACACACATACACAGAAACCGGTTCGTACCAGCTCGCAGCGGTTAATAAAGATATAAAATTACATCTGTAAACGGCGTTTATTTCATTAATATTTACATTTGTCTTAATGTGGCGGCCATGTTGGATATTAAATTGTCTTTCATCGGTAATATTAAAATATATTAAAGATAAAGTTAATATTTTAATATCGTAATAATAAATGTGAAGCTTTGTGAGTATGAATGGATATTTTTCAATCCTTCACGCAAATACTATTTAATGAATTTGGATGGAAATTGGTATGGTAGTAATTATCATGGTAAACTAAGCTGGGAAACTAAGAAATATATTTTCGAGTTTGTATTCATTGAAGTTAAGAAGATGCGTTACAAGGCTTACAAGTTATATTACTAAAAGGTCAGTTCACACAAAGACGCGACATGATGCAACGCGATAGGCACTGTTTTTAAATGCTGCACCAAATAATTCTTTATATAATACTTTATAATATATTACTTTTCATGTCAATAATTCAAAATTGGTATATAGTTCTGACTATTATGTATAATACTATAACAGTATCTTCAAGCATCGTAGCGTCGCGTTTGTGTCGAACACAATTTAAAACCGCCTTCTTAAAACTCTCTTCTCTTCTTCTTCGCTTTCCACGTCGTATTTCGTCTGAATGTAGAATATTTAATCGCTATATTAACAAGTCAGCTTAAACTGTCCTTAGACATTACCATTTTTTTTGGCGGGATTCGAACCCGCCTCTCGTTCGAGCAACCAACACAGGACGTCAAATAAACTCTATTCAATACATCAAACACATGTAATTGTCCGCGTTGTGTGGTGACCCTAATGCAGTTGCGACGCTTTCACTCGTTAGCTATTGGCAGGTGCTATGTGCGCGGATATTCTAAGAAGAGTTCAATTATAGGGTTTCTTTTCTTGCCCAAAAAGTGCTTCTTTGGAACGCGAGTGGAACACACATGATTACACTGCGAGATAATTTAGATTTAGATTAAATGTAAACTTGTCATACTAAGTCCCGATTTCACCAACGCATGTTAGTGTTAACGGCTTCTTAAATACTATGCCTTCTCATTCATTGATAGCAATTATGAGATGAACAACATGATATTTAAGGAAGGATTAACTTTAACATTGCTTGGTGAAACACGCCCTTAACATTTTATTAAAGTTATTAATTTTAATTTTATGTTGTTAAAACTATCTGATTATTTTACGTGCCTTTTTAATTTTTGTATCCATCCCCATGTTTGGCACTGCTCGGTGTTCAGTAAGTGTATTTTACGGTTAAAAGGTAATCTGGAGGTAATCTGGATATACCAAAAAAATATTAAATTATGAATAAAATTTGAATATATTATATCTAGCAATATCCCGCGAAACAATTATAACCACAACCTGCAAGCAGATAAGTGTACGCATAGGCATGCGTTTGATTTGAACAGAAATTAAATTTAAATTTAATTTCTGTTGTGAAATCTTTCTAATTATGTTACGTACCTTCTAAATTGTCGTATCCATCTCCATGTTAGGCACTGCCCAGTGTGAGGTTAAAGTGTAAAATTATATGTAGAAATAAAATCACTTTAACACACTTTATGAAAATTAAATACTTGCACTTACTTTATTTGTAATCACCAAAAAACATTTTGGATCGCCCACCGTTTGAACGACCTACGTCAAATGTACAAATAGTAACTTTTCATCCTATTAATATTATACACGCGGAAAGTTTGTAAGTAAAGATGGATATTTGTAAAACTCCAAAACGGATTCGCATGAATTTTGGTATGGCAAAAGGTTGCATGCTAGATGTTTCTACTTTTTAACACAGCAAAATATATGGTTCCCGTGGGATTTATTTTGCGCCTAGTTATAGTTGGCCAACGTTTTTTCACCGCCTGCTTCAATATTAACCCAAAATACACGAGGTCCGTTGAATAACTCTCTAAAGCGCAAAAACAATCATTACTGCGTCGAAAGTGGAAAATGTATGCAGTATTATTATGTCAAATGCCCGGTCATTATGTCTTCCGCCAAAAGTTACTTTCATCGATTAATAATTATAATCTATGGTAATGAAACTTAATACTGTAATCGTTAAAAAGGAATATAACCGATCTAACCTAATAATCAAGAATACGGTTATTGCCACATACAATGTATGTTAACAATTTTACGTATTGAATAAGTTAATCGTACTATAAATAATCAATTTATAATCACTTTAAATTGGTTCCTGTAGGTCTCAAACGTTTTAATGCAACAAAACACATTATCTACGAAACCATAGAATTTTAAGATTTTTCAAATATAGAACGAACATTTAACATTCTAAATTTAAAAAGTATTGTACAGGCAGCCAGTTGCTCAACTTTTAAAACAAATTTGGAATAACCCGTTTGACATTTGCGGTGTTTTAGACAGCGTTAGGGTGGCTAGCACCTGGTCTATGTCCTTGGGCCCCTTGGTCCCCCGCGAGGGGTCATCGGCCTAGGTCCCCGAAATTCGAATGCACTAAAAAGCTTTTTCCAAGATGGCCGCGAGACCTGTTACCTGTAACATTACTCTATGCCAGGGCCGCGCAACCTTTGTATATTCTGATGCAATCACACTTATATTATAAAGGGTAAGTTTGTAAGTGTTTGTTATACACGCCAAAACTATTAAACGGATTTTCATGAAATTTGGTATGCTAGTAGTTTAAGTGCTGGATTATCACATAGGCTAAGAGCTATTTAATTTTTAGCAAAATGTACGGTCTGGTGAAATCTAATTTTAGGCATGCGAAGTAGCGGAGACACATGTAGTTCAATCTAAACGTTACAAATAATATTATAATAAACCTTGTCCTTGTCCCACGGTTCATATACCAACCTGAAGATAGTGTAAAGAGAATGACCCGTAGATCATTTTTTGTTTTGACACCTTATATAAATAAATTACTTACCATATTATTATTATAAGCCTAAACTGTCCCACTGCTGGGAAAAGGCCTCCCCCAGTGTCCTCCAGGTATTTCTTTCATGCGCCACCGCTGGCCAGCCCGGGTGGTACCATAACGTGATAAAAAAGTACAAAGGTCTAAAATGACTACAAGGAATAATAAAATACACACGAACAAATTGGTCGTTGACCTATCACTGACCAGGGTTGAAGCTCATCTGTTTTGTGACTTTTATAGAGATTTTTAATCGATGCTTTGTCGTGTTATGGTAAGTAATTTATATGAGGTGTCAAAACAAAAAATGTTCTACGCGTCCTTCTCTTCGCACTATATTTGACTTGATATATGAGCCATGATACAGCCTGTATAGTTATTCTATTGCACGGAAAATAAATTGTAGTAATAGCTACCGCAAATATATTTTTTTTACAAAAGTGAGCATTATAGTGAGCTATTATTTCTTTGTTTACGTGTATATTAAATTCGATCTGAACGACTCATGCCGAGGTAATGAGGGCACTTATATCATTATGCACTGGAATAGGTTGCAATAGAACAATGAATCAATAGAATAATACATTAAGTGGCACCGGATAACAATATTATGAATATAATTAATTACTATCATTCAACAATTGAATCATTGTATCATCATATTACCATTGTAAATATGATTGCCTCCGTGGTCTAGTGGTTCAGAGCTTCGCTCTCGACCCGGAGGTCGCAGGCTGATCACCTGATTGTATGACAAGAAAGATGATCCATGCGTCGGATGGGCATGTAAAAAGTCGGTCCTGCGCCTGTTCTCTCGCCAGTCGTGTCGGTTTACCATCCCACTGGGTTATGAGAGTAAAAGGAAGAGAGAGTGTCTTTGTGTATTGCGCACACACTTGGGCACTATAAAATAACTCCGCAGGAGTTATTTTATAGTGCCCAAGTGTGTGCGCAGGAGGAGGAGGAGCTGGAAGAGGAGGAGGAGGAGCTGGCCTGGCTTCAATGAAATCGGCTACCGACACCAAATTCGGTGACGGGAGCTATTATTATTATTGTGAAAATAATTTGTAAAAATGGTATAGTAGTAGTCAACTGATCCAACTAGATGTTCTAACTGGTCCAATAGTCAACGTCAGGGTGTCCATAGCATACTCTTTGTAGGTCCGATGATTGGTCAGATTTTTCCTCATTTCATTTCATTTATTTATTTATTGCAATTGTAGTTATACAAAATGGTGTTACATTGTCATAATACTGGTTTCTGTTTGTGAACTACAATTAGCCTCAGAGGCGTGCAATATACATTCATGCAGTCATATTAACATCCTTATTATTATTATTATTAGTCTACTTATATTTTATTTTTAGATTTATCATGTTACATTCTACTATTTAATCAATTACCTAATTTATAATCATAAAACATTAATAGTCTTTTTATGTATGTATATCGTCTCAATACTCTTTTAAATTGTAGTAACCTTTTGTTGTTAGATGATCTTTTAGTTTACATTTAAATAATTTTAGTTCTGTAGTATTTTTAATTTCTTTTGGTAACTTGTTATATAATTTGGGTGCAGTACAAATAACACTTTTCCTTTTAATTTCTGAATTAGTTACCTCCACATTATTTAAGATGTTATACTATTCTTATTAGTATGTTCTATTTTTCAATCGGTCTCCGATTATCGTGGGCGGCATCCTTATGCCAATCGGACGATAGGTCTACTAAGTTAGACTTACTAACTATTAAGAGGAAACACTACGAATTTTTTTCCATACAGAAATAGGGGTCTACGGGATTCCTGTTTCCCCCCTGGATAATACTGCTAGTGTAACAATTATTTCCTGAATATCTATGTATATTATTAGTACGTAGCTATTTTTTATTTTTTTTGATAAATTAATTATTTAAAGTGGGACGTTCCAAAACTTTAAAAATATTTAACCCTTCCGCTGTGAGATTGACAAAGAGCAAACAAACATATGCACATGCACATATGCAAAGATGGCGCGTAAAATTCTTCTTTGTACAAATAATGTAATAACTTTACAACCACACCATATTTTATGGTTCTGTAAAAAACATTGTAATAGCTGTTATATTTTCTATCTATCAAGCCATCAAACTATAGTATTTAGTCTGATTTCATATCCGTTTCACAAGTATAAACTTTGGAAACTGTGTTGCTGACTGTTTCACAAGAAATAAATAAATGCTATATTATAATCTAAAGAACAGGGACCTATTCTTTCTAATTATGTAAATAAATCGACGAAAGAACTTGAGATGCTTATAAAAAAAGTACTTGAGTTGTGACACTACGACTTACTACATTACGAGTTCACAGGCAAACTTCGTCCTTAGTGTAGTACAAATAGAGTTCATAATGGCCGCGGCCGGCGGGAGACCGTTATTAATGCATTCAAAACGCCCTTTTTTTTTGTCAAATTCTTTTGTTTATTTTACTAAAATTAGGCATAATCCGACGATAAATCGTTTTGTACACTAGTTATATTTACTTCCTTAGGCTTATTACTTCATTTATTTACAAACATAGTAAGAATATCATATCTAAATCAGTCTATATATATACGTATAGAAACCAATTTTTTCAAGTGAAAAATATAAATTATTACGGTGTATTTCTTTCAAATGATTATCTAATAATACTTATAATGAGTAAAATAAACCATTTATATATACAAAATACTACTTACATTCGTGAAAACCAGCAAAATCTTGAAAAAACTACACATTTTAGAGCACTCACACCCACCGCACTTCACTGACATGCACAAACTGGTCGGCCACATAGTTAGTATTATTTTTCATTCAGAATGTGGCCCATGTATCAAAGGACGTAACTAATCAAACTTGTTCATACAAAAGTAGTCTGTAAACCAGCGAAATACGGTACTTAATCGAATAAAAAAAAGCGGCAGCCGGCTGTCGCTTAGGTCTTAAGTGTGTGCAAATGGCGCGACAGCCGGCTGTCATTTGGGAGAAAATGGGTTAAATCAACTAAGTTTTGGAGAAGGAAACAGAAATCCCCTAAACGTCGATTTCTGGTACTTTTAATAGGTAATTTCTGTTCTAGTTGCAGTTGTCTCTATCGCGCTAGTGCTGGCTAGTTAGGCACTTCGAGACAGCAATAGATTTTATAAATACCTATTTTGTATTTCTCTCAACCGTGCTGTTTTCTCATAAGTTATAAAGTAACTGTTCTCGTAGCATGTCTACGATCTATGAATCTAGGCGTAGCATAGCTACGGAGTCCGCTACGAGCGTTGTCTAGTTGTAGCACATGTCTACGATGTCGCTACGATCAATCTATTCGTAGCATAGCGTCGTGTAGCATGTCTACGATCGCGTAGATACAGTATAATAGATACTGCCGTTTATGTGTGGCTTGTTTTTTTTGAATTATGTACTTTAAGTGATATTTATAGCTTGTATGAAACTAGGAATCGTGGACTAGTGTATTTGACACTTAACATTTGTTTTAAATGTTATATAATTTAAAAGTAACAAGGGTTTTGCTGTCGATTTTTTAGAATTAATATCTGAAGCAAAATTTAAATGTCGAATTTATTAATTTTGGAAAACAGTTACAAACTTCTACTGCTGTCAAATAGCATGCTTCTTCTTCTAACTAAAGAGCTTCGTTCTTCGAGTTAGATATAATGTTATGTCGTCATAGCATGCTATTGCTCATAAAATTTGGGGTGCATTAGCCAGTTGGCGACCCCTGCCGCGACTACTCCTTAGAACAAGTTGCGTTTCGGCCGCACTCACACACTCACACACACACACACACGCACGCACGCACACACACACACACACGGACGTTACGCACTACTTGTTCCCACTACGTATGCCCACCTCTAACTGCGCCCAATTTATTGTGTATTTAAAACATACCACATTCTGAAACGACTTCAAATTCTGTTTCCGTTGTTGTGTATAATTTAGCACAGTCTGCAACTTTGTATATATTAAAAAACGTGATATTTTTAAGTCGTTGTAATATTTGGAACGAAAGTTTTGCAATAACACTGTTTAGAATGGGCTCACTTAAAAATATACTGCATGTTTGGAGAATGTGCATTAGTTTTATAGATGTTTTGGCAAATAATTGGATTTTTTTTCGTTATGCGTGGCAAACATTATTGAAGTGTTATAAAAAATACCTGGAGGACACTGGGGGAGGCCTTTGCCCAGCAGCGGGACAGTTCAGACTAATAATAATATAATAATAGAAATTGGATCATCGGTTTTATAGACGGAATCACATTCTAGTATATTAAATCAAATGCCATGTGAAGGAGGTTTAAATAAATAATCATGAGGGTGACTCGCAGGCAAACAAATCTTCGTTAGTAAATCATATAAAAAAATAACAAATAAAAAATATTTTACATCTGAATATAACAAGATTTTGTCAACAATAATTACTATCACCAGATCAACCCTAACCTACCGATATGAACCGGCGTAACAAACTAGCACGGCATCTTTTTAGCAAAAATAGTAATTGGAAGATGTAGACAAAGTTTAGTATTAAAGTATTTGTCAAAATCCAAAAATACACGAACTCAGTTAATACATATTATTAACCTCTTTTTAACCGACTTCCAAAAAAGGAGGAGGTTTCTCAATTCGACCGTATATATGTTTTTTTTTTTTTTTTTTCTTTGAAGATATTTAGGATACGTGGATGAACATTCCATCGTGTGCGACAGATTCTACTTCTTTGTTTTCTACTAAGCCATTTGTAACCCCCGACGCAAAAACGATGGCGTGTTATAAGTTTGACGTGTCTGTGTAAATGTGTATTATATGTCTGTCTGTGGCATCGTAGCTCCCAAACGGATTATCCGATTTTCAGGCGTTTTTTTTGTTTGAAAGGCATATTAGTCGAGAGTGTTCTTAGCCATGGTTGGTGGAAATCGGTTCAGGTCTTCCAGGTCATCAGGTCGTTTGTTTTGGGTTTGATAGGAATGTTCACGCTAAGTCAGGGTTTTTTTTATTTAGTTTATTTAACTTTAGCACATATTTAATTTATATACTGTAGTTATGCAACTTTAAATAATAAGAACCTCACCTATATCAGACCACAGAGAAAAGTATATAAGCAACTTTTACCTCAAAAGGTTCACTTCGCATATTGTGCGGACAGATCCGCAGGCAACATCTAGTTTTTAATAATCATAATATAGTGAGTTGATATGACAAGTTCAGCTGTTAGTGTCACGCGAGTTCAGCTCGACAAGTTCTGGGGTTTACGAGCTAACTCATAAACTTTTTATGATTTTATACTCAAGTTTTTCACATTAACACGCCTACGTTTGAATTGAATTTAGTGTATGTTTCTTTATAGTGAGTTTCTTTTATAATGTATGTTTTAAAAACTGTGTTTATTTGTCCCAGCTATAACTTCTTAAGAGGAAACACAACGGCAGTATTTCCATACAAAACAGATTTTCCCTATTACTTTCCTAGATAATTCTACCAGAGTAACACTTTTTTTCCTGCATATCAATGTTTACTAAAAAAATAAATAAATTGAATAAATGAATGGATGACTTAAACATTTTAGAATACGTCGTAAAATATTAGGTACATTAATCTAAATATCCGTCTCTAGAATCAATGTACTTAATACGTTACTACATTTCCTAAAATGTTTAAATGTCACTTAAACTCAATTTTCTGGGTATATTTTTTGCGACATATAACCTCATTCATTCATGTCTTCAATTATTAAAAGAGTAGTAGTAGAAGTAACATAGGATACTCTATTCCACGCGAGCGAAATAGTGGGCAAAAAATAATTCAATTTAAAAATAATTTCATTATCATTTAATACCATTAGAGTTTAGAAAATGGCTACTGCATTTACCCCTGTATTCCTCTCCAGCATCAACGAATGGATGTGTTGAAGCTAGTATGTAGACCGCATCCCGCCGTTAGACCCAGCGGTAACTTTATTGTTTAACTGTCTCAGTTAATTATCCGGTTAATCACTTAACCGCCACTTATCTCACTCCTATTGATGCCAAATTTCGAGGCTTTTTGCTCTTGGTACAGTAGGCTTACTCCCTACATAATCGAGAATCGAATCAGTTCGATCTCAATGGCTTTTGGTGTTTTATTTGGTTGACCGTTGATTAGCACTCGAAATGGTGCAGGTTCTATTACCAGGCTGTGGCATGTACATGAGACTTTTTCAGATTTCAAGTATTATATACGGACGCTCTAACGGTGAAGGAAAACATCGTGAGGAAACCCGCACATTTTTGGCCCCAGGCGTATTGACTTATCTTTCTTTTGGACTAGGCCGACTGTATTGTGAGAATGTGCTTGGCAACCATACGCCATTTAAAACCGCCTGTCTCATGTGCCAGTATTTAAAGAGTGGTTACTTCATTCGGGGAATACTGTACAAGTCATCCAATAACGGATTCAAGGGCCTAGTTATTTTTAATACAATGGTTATAAAATTTTTCGGATTAAAGTTTTTCATAAAGACTATAGTATTTTTCTAATTAATAAGTGAATTAGGCGTAGAAGGCTCTAGCTGTGCGATAGTGTTCAGAAACTACATGACGTCTAATTGTTTGTACTAAATGTCATACTCCTAAAGCCTATTTTTTACTTTTTATGATTTATTATTCTTTAGTCGCAAAAATTACAGAAAAGCAACTTTTTTAAATTTTATAAAAAGTAAATTAAAAAAAATACATTTCTAGAATGAGTAAAAGTAGTATATAATCCTATCCCAAAGTTAAAGTGACTTTAATTTTTACTCCCATGCATGTTTTATAATGTCAATGGTTTGGAATACATGAGTTCATGTTCACATCCTATTGAAACTTATCGTATCTATGTTAGTGCTAGTGAGTGCACATTGAAGCCCTTACGACTGAGCGGCCGCTCGGCGGAGTGAGAACAAATTTGGGGTCGCGAGCTTCCTGTGGTAAGCTCCGGACTAGCAGGCCGAAACGGGAACTATGTTTAGCAGGACAGTTGATGACTACGTATTCGAATTGATATGAAATGAGAGAGAATTGTATGAAAATTGTATTTTTTTCTATCTGCTCTTAAAGTGTTTTGTTCGATTTTCATTTGTTTTCCTATAAGTGTTTCTTTCCGAAATAATGTATATAATAATGTATACGTTAGAAATATATAGATGACCATTGTTTATTGGAGTCTTCAAAATCTGTTTTTGGATCAGTCAACTAGACTTCGTATAGATCCGACTTGCATCGATAGTTCATACTAATTATTTGCTATAGTTTTCAGCCTAGGAAGTAGTGTAATATCATAATACTGATATTCTGTTCTAGTCATATTCCCTATTTGTTTGCCGCCGTAACTTGAAGTCGTGAGACACGGCACAGAATTTTATGTTAAACTTCTTTAGATTTGTAAATAAAATCGAGTAATGTAATTATGAGCTCAAGTCAACAACATATTTTTATTATATCACATTAATATATTGGACGCTCCTATCCACGTAGCCTGTTAGCATAGACACAAGGACTTTGTGTCGCTGGATGTTGATATGCACGAGGGAGCTCGAATTGATTGCGCTAAGTAATTAATAAGATAGTTGTATCTCGTTATAATTTAATGGAGCAGACTGCCCGAGGGGGTGCGCGGCGGGGGGAGGGGGGAGGGGGTCTGTGCCGGCGATTTTTCTACGCACTTTCCGATCCGCATTACGTATTATCGCGCGGCCACGCACACACGCGCGCAACCAATAAATAGATTCTACTAAACGGTGACATTTAAAAAACGAACAAAACCGGCGAATCGCAAGCCGCACACATCGAAGCCAATGCAACCCAATCATTAGCGGCCGCTGTTGGAAATTGGACTTCGACAGGACGAGTTAAAGTTTGAAAACGTTTGCGCGAGGCTTCTCCGTGAGTATAGAGCAGCCTTACATGCGTGGGAACGGCACACACACGCGGGCTATTTTTGACCGTAGGAACACCGAAATTCTGCGCTCGTGTGCCGGACTCGTTTGCGTGTGCATTTAATGCATTCTTTTTGCGCGGGTGTGTGCGTGCGTTGCGTGTGACGTATTCGTACTAGTTTTTTCTCTTTTTTGCTCGCGAGCGCCACACTGGGCCGAGTGAAAAAATAATTTTAAGTGGCGCGTTTAATTTTTGAGTTCTCTGTCCCGCGCGGAACGGGATGGCATTACTTTTTTAAATCACCGATGTCCGCGGCTCTCATTTGTTTATTTTAAATTTTAATTACTATTTTTATTGGCGCACCTACGGGGCCTATTTTGCGCGCGTAATGGGGCCCTTATTTTATTTTGTTAATTGTACTTTTGCAAATACACATTGTTATTTAATTTATATTCATAGTTATCATTAAGAAAATTATGATTTAAAGGCTGTTCTTTGTTTTTCAGAACAGCGGTCATGTTGGAGAATGTCTACTTTAAAAAGTTTTTGAAGAGAAAAACCATATCGTTTATAGTCAGAGAATTCGTATATTTATTTTAGTTTATTTTAAATTTCAACAATTTAAAATGGACTACAGGAAAACAGATACAGACAAAGAAAGCGAAACACATTAGGACAATTTTTAAAATAAAATGGGCTATTGACCGCGTTAGACCTTTATACATAAATGACTAGCTGACCCGTGCCCACTTCGTTGAGTATACAAACAGTATGTGATTAGATTTAATTACATCGCGGAACCCGGAACCCGCAACGTTAGTTAAAAAAAAACATTTCTTGAATGAGAAACTCTTTTATATAAATACAAGAAAAAAATGTAAATAAGAGTGTGGGACGTAATTCGATCTTAGATGATGTTACAAATTTGCACCAACAGATGGCGGTAGCAGTAGCATCAGAAGTATGACGCCCACGCCTTCATGTAGAGTTCTTCCTCTGAAAGGTTCCTAGCGTTGTGATCGCACCACGAAATATTAAATCAATCTGTCTTATACCATCCCAAACAAAGGGTAAGAACTATTATTTTAGTACTATAATATTCTCCGATACAGGTTATAATATTATTAATAAGTGATAGTATTCTAAGGTGTGTATGGGTCCGGTAAATAGAGTTTACTAAGAAAGTACCAGCGCTAAAATAGAAAAATTTAAAAACAAATCAGAATTTGGGGCATTTCTCATAGAAACGTGAAAGTCAAAAGTAAGTCTTTCAGCTATGGTACGTTCACAGTATACTCTATATAGGAAGCACATACACACCCTATATCATTAATGTAGTATTATAACTAATTTATTTTACACCTTTAATATAGTAACTCTCCCAACTCCTGCAAATATATCTAGATAAGATTGTTTTAAAAGAAAAAGAGGCAGACACCAAAAAATGAGCGTTCGTGTGTATAGAAAAAAGACATATATATACGGTCGAATTGAGAAATCTCCTTCTTTTTTGGAAGTCGGTTAAAAAGGCTGCGAGCCCCATCATAGTAAGATTCACTCCATCATGGTAAGTAATTTATATGAGGTGCCAAAACAAAACATACTCTACGCGTCTTTCTCTTCACACTATATTCGGCTTAATATTATAATATATTAACCATAATATACGCTATATCTACAGTAGAGTAATCCCCCTGATTAGACTTAGTAACACCAAATTGACACTCAATTTCAAACAGCTTAGCGTTGGCGTGTTCGAGAACTGTGCAATATATATTTCGGTCTATTAAAATTAGATTCTACGGCCTACTGTTAACAACGCAGGCTGACTATTATTGACCTGACTGATGGTGATTTTCGGAGAAGAAGGATGATATATACAGATGGGCATGTAAAAGGCCGGTCCTCTTGCCAGTCAACATGTTAATTCACATTATTGAAAAATACTCGGTTGGATAAGGAAGCGAGCTTACAAGTTAATCTACGCAGTAAGTACCCCTCACGTCCGTAACTATTCTACCCCTAGATCCTTCACCCTCAAACCATAAACATGGATTTATAATAATCCAAACGATGGTCTGTGGTCAAACATTAATACGTAAAAAAATGTTCAATTCTACGAAAATTGTACGGACATAAGTGTACTAAATTTGGCACTTTGAAAGTTTATGTAAAGAAGGTGAAAATCACCTTCTTCTAATATTTTTAAAATATGTAGTTGAGATAAAGATAATTAATATACTAGTGAGCTGTGGAAAAGCCTGGTCACCTGACAGGCGTAAGCTACTAGGTAACTATGAGTTATAAGTACTCAATTACTGTAAACTGTTTTTGGAGATAAACAATTATTTTATTTTAATTTAACTAGTAGTATATATTTTGTAATCAATAAAATATAACAGTAGGATGGATACATTTTTTTTGGAATCATTCTTCCATAAAGTCATATTTATTTTGCATATCTTAATGGCAAAATAAACACAAAAAGTTAAATGTAGACTACAATTTAAATATTTATATCTAGCAAAATCACGCGAAAAATTGTAACCACAACCTGCTAGCAGATGAGTGAGTGTAGGAGAGTCCTCCCTCCTTCCACACTGCTTATGCACTACTTCCTTTTCAGAGGTCCCTACGTACAAAAACTTAACCAATGCGTACACACTCGTTTGCTTGAAGGTTGTGGTTATCATTTTTCGCGGGATATTGCTAGATATAGATATATTTAAATTTTATGCTATGGATTTTCGCTAAGTAACGCCTGATTCCCTTTACTATTTAATTATGGTATTCATTTAAAGAATAAAAAGTTTTTAATATGCAAAGTGTGCACTTGACCGATCAATGAATATCCAACAAGGTAACGAACTTACAAGATAATATTAATAATAATAATTAATAATATAATTTTATTTCCCTCACATTACAAATAAACATAAAGTGATCTGATACAGTTTTGGTGTATTATTTTATACTGATATATGTTGAACTAATAGGAGACAGAATTTTCAACTTTCTTTATAGGAAGGAAATGAGAAAAAATTAATTAAGACACAGTTTTTTTTATATCTAGAATTAATCAGGTATTATTCGGTTTTTCTAGCCATGTTAGGATTCCGAACAGGTGGTAACAAGTATTTATTATCAAAATTGACTTTCGAAAAACAAACTTTGTGTTTTAATTTTGAATAAAAACTTTTTTTTATTTATCAACTATGTGACCCCCCACCTTCTTCCCTTTATCACAAACTGGTATATGAAATAATTTTAACTAATTTCTATTTTCATATGTTCTAAGGTATGTCAATTTAAATTTTAAATTTTTAACTTTTAGTAGTTATATACTACTAAAAGTAACGAGTATCATTAATTACCTATTCAAATGTATTAGCTAAAATGAAGTGTTGTGAATACCTGTAATGGGCATGCAAATGTAATAGAATAATATATTATTAAGTTATGGCCGCTGTATACTTCTGTAATGCTGTTGGTATTTCCTAAATAAAGAAATAAAAAAAAAAGTCATTTGAACCTTTTGAATCCACTGACATTCAAAAATGACCAATCAATGAATACCCTACAAGGAAGCTTACAAGTCGCCGTATCACGCCGTAAGTAATAGCCCCTAGCCCCTCACATCCTCAACTATTCACCCCCACCCCGCCACCCCCCGGCCTTGGATCTATCCTCACCCTCGCAGGAATCCCCACATCCACACACGATCAATGTCGCAAGTGTAGTGTCGGTACTGTCAGCATGTCAAATAGTTTTCATTAGTTTTTTTTTTAGTTTTAAATTAAGTTATTTTTATTTTCATATAAAACAATATGCTTGTAAGCTGGCTTCATGCTTTTTGACCAGATATGATTACTCAAGAAATTTACACGTACAAGTATTTCATAAAAAATATAACACGTTCACGATGTCATTTCAGATGGTGGGATTTATTTTCTAGTTTTATACAGCTCAGTATTATTATACCAAACCATATCATAACCTATAAAAAACTAAAAATTACAAACTTTAAAATGTGAAAGCGGATAACTGTTTGCTTTTAATTTCCAGTTATAGATAGGTTATTAAAACGGACCATTAGTTAACGGATGGATCAATTATTATATGCGAGCGCAGCAAACGAGTTTATTTTTATGCAAAAGAGATTAACTTTAGTCAAACTTTATACAAAACTAGCTGACACGTGCCCACTTCGTTAGGCTTACAAACCGTTAAAACCTTCCCTGGACTTCCATAAATATTTCAAGACTAAAATTAGCCGAATATGTTCAGCCACTCTCAAGTTTTAGCGAGACTAACGTACAGCAATTCACTTTTATAAGAGAAGAATAAAAGTTATCATTTGGAATGTGAAGACCTAAAACGTATAAAATAGCTTGTGTACATATAAAATAGTTTGTGTACATATAAAATAGTTTGTGTACATATAAAAAGAAACAAAAATAGTTACTTTTGTAATTTTACGGTTGCTTTGTTTCAAATATGACGTTTATTTTTCTATTTAAAAATAAAACGCTGTTCGTTACTCTCGCTAACGGCTGAAACGATTTAGCTATTTTTGGTCTTGAAATATTCGTGAAAGTCCAGGGAATGTTTTAACGGTTTTTATTAATTTTTGTATGCTCAACAAAGTGGGCACGGGTCAGCTGGTTTTTCTATACATTTAAATACTATATGTAATTAACTTCATGTTGTATACGACTTGCCGTGTCAAGCGTGCACTGACAGAACATGCGCCCTCACAGATCACAATCATCATCACCCACAGTTTTATCTTACGGAACAGCGTGTCTCTGCTGGCCGTACTAAGTACGTAAGTGTGTGTACTAGACGGGGGCTAGACGTGGTGACCTAGTGGCCGGCATCGGGTTTCTTGTGTTTGCGCTGCGTCCCGCTCGCACTAGCCCAAGGTCACCTATCCTGATCACTATAGAGTATACTACAGAGGTATTGTGGTCGCGAAGGAATTTGCGGATTATAAGCGGTTGAAGGGATTCCGTAGGGTTGAACACACTCAATAGTGCATTCTAATGAGATTGTTCTCGAAATACGGATCGTTTATTCGTGATCTTGTCCTGTGTTAAGTTCTCGATGAGCTTGCGTTTAGGATGACAACGGAAATTTGATGCATTTTTTAATACATACATTTGAGACTAGCTGTTTTTGAGTGACTTAAACCGTTTATGCAGCGCACGCAAGGAAAGTCCCCAAATGTAAATATTTCCCCGTATATCCCGTATTATCCCGTTTTTGCAACATTTCTCACTGACGCTTCGCTCCTATTGGTCGCAGCGTAATGTTATATAGTCTAATGCCTTCCTCTATAAATGGACTATCCAACAAAAACAAGAATTTTTCAAATCGGACCAGTAGTTTCTTAGATTATCGCGATTAAACAAACAAACAAACCCTTACACTTTATAATATTAGTACTGATTTTTATACCTATATAGGTATATAGGTATAAAAATCAGTAACGTATATACGTTACCGAGGAACATGAACCGCGACTTTCAGCTTGACTGATGCACCAATCACTGAGCTATAGAGACCATGGGGGATAAAGGTTTAATTGTAGTTTCAACCCTGTGACGAGTTTTGTACTTACATGCTTAACTTTGCGCAATAGAAAAAAGTCCGCAATCGATTTTATCGATCTCTGTACTTCATAATCCAAATAGTTCGAGCGTACGCCACTGGATTTCAATTGTTCGCACGTACCTTGGTAAAATTAGGAAACAGATTTTATTTGCGAAAGTTTTATCTATTTACTATTTTTATTTCTCCTTTAAGAGGAAACACCACGGGCTAGAGAAATAATAATAATAATATCTATGGACCCTTCAAACCCCGTCATTCTGGCCCCGTGCTAAGTATCCGCAGAACTTGTGTTACAGGTACCAGACAATAGAAATATATTTAATACATTTATACTATACACATATTTAAGATTTTTATGATATTATACATAAATTTAATACACAATACACATCCATTACCTAGGAACATTGAAAACTTTTTGTTCCCTCGGCGGGATTCGAACTCGCGACCTCTCGCTCGAGCACTACGCCACGGAGGTCGTCATCGGAAATGCAAAATGTAATTGTAAAGTCTATTGCTGTCTCGCAATTCGTTACCTGAATGCCTAAACACAGCCGAAAATTAGGCATATTTATTAAGTTTTTGAACTTTTATTAACTAATTTATGAAAAAAAGGAAAAAAAAAGGGAAGTCATAATGGTATGCATATTCAGGAAAAAACTTGACTCTAGTGGCATTATCCAGGGAGGAAACAAGAGTCTCGTAGCCCCTATTTCTGCATGGAAAAACGGCCGTGTGTTTCCTACGCCCTAACATACACAAATTTAATAGGGTCCTCTTAGGGCGGAGCACAGAAATGATAATTAAATTAAGTGGCGATCAAGTACCATGCTGTATTTGTCATTCCGCCAAACAGTGACAGAGACAGCCTGAGAAGCCTAATAGTTATGAAACTGACGATAGTAGATAGAAGCACGTCCAATTTTATATTGCTCAAGTCTTCCATAGGCCAAGTAATTCATAAAATTGAAGGCTTGGCTCTAACGTTCTTTGTGATATAGAATATTTTCACAATATTTTAAGAAGCCATTATGATGTTAGAGGACAAAACATACTCTTGCAGGCTTGTATGTATGTCACCGCTCGAGCATATTGTCCGCGTATACCCGAGGGCAGAATAGGACGCCCAAAAGTAACCAAAATAGTCTTTATATTGATAAACAAACGAATAATTTGAATCTGTCGTACGGCGGAATAGCTTCACGGACCGAATGCGAGAAACAAAGCCCCACATACTATTGTTGTGCCTTTTTTAAATATGCCAAAGGAATATTTTAGGATGGCTCCGGTACTTTTGTGTTGCGAGTAATCTCGGCTAGATTATGAATATTCACGTCGCTATCAAATATACGTCAGGGTCTTTTTATCTGTTTGTTTTCTATGGCTGTCAGGTTTGAATATGGAAGAGTTGGTTGGCACAAAGCGCGGCAACAAGGATAGTTTTAAATGTTTAAACGATGAACACAATGGGTACAATAAGCGGACATTTCTAACGTGTTTCGGGTTTCGTTGTTTTTCACATCTGCTATTTTCATAGTTGACAAGCTATTGATAATATTTATAATATAATATCTATAATATCTATAGACACTTCACACTACGCCAATCTGGCCACGTGCTAAGTATCCAAAGAACTTATGTTACAGGTACCAGACAGCGGAAATATATTTAATACTTTTTATACTATACACATATTTAAGATTTTTATTATAATATACACAAATTTAATACACATCCATAACCCAGGAGGTCGTCTTGACTACCTATATACATTGTAATTAACACATTACCTTTGAGTGGCGCAGTCGGGTAAAATACCATTTATAATACTTTTGGATATGATTGTACTACCTTTTGTCTTTCTAGAAATATTTTATTTTATCATTTTTTTCCTTTTTTTTAATTTTGGCGGCAAAAAAAGGATACATTGTTGTACAACCATGCATAATATTTATAATATTTTTCCCAATAAAAGAAGACTTTTTACATGCGCATCCGACGCATGGATCAACTTTCTTGCCAGACAATCAGGCTGATCAAGCCTGTCCTAACCAAACCTGAAAACGACATTTTTTGTTGTTTTAACGCAGGAATCGAACCGAGAAGTCGAGAGCTAGGCTCTAAGCCACTACACCACCGGGACTACTCTAAACAAAAAATAAATCATAATCGGTTCAGACATTTGGCAGCTAAGATAACACCTGACAGACGAACAAGATACAAATCAAAGTTTGAGGCCGTGTTTCACCAAGCAATGTTAAAGTTAACGCCATGTTAAAATACCATGCCATCTCATTAATTGACAGGAAATACGAGAGGGATAACATGATATTTAACATGGCGTTAACTTTACCATTGCTTGGTGAAACACCCCCTTAACATCCATTTTCTGTCGGGGGCTAATAATTTCGACGTTGCATACAACTTGGTCATTGTTTTAACAAAATAAGATCAGTAGTTTTGTAGCATATTTAATGCAAACAAACAAATACATCTCTTAATATTAGTATAGGTACATATTGACACTAGCCACTTAAGCCAGGCACTTTCAAATAAAGTGACTTTCATAGGTAAAATAATATAATTAGCAAAATTGGTTCAGTCCATTCAATCATTATCCCTATAATAAACAGTGTTAAACTTTACTTCTTTTTATAATTAGTAGGTAAAGATCCCTAGTATTATAGATCACGAACATTCGCAAACACAAATACAACAAAAGTTTTCCTTATTCTTTCCCAACTTACCCCATCACGAGGGGTCGAGTAGTGTCAGTAGTGTGGGGTCACATGGGGGTCACCCTCCTTGACCTTCGAAGGTCAGGGGGTGTCTAGACGCATGGGGCAGTAGGGTAACATGTGGGTTACTTGTTAACTCGTCTTGGACTATATCTTTGTGTCTTGGGGTTCTTTTACCTTATTTCGTTTATTTTCTATTTATTAAGTGATGGCTTTTTAAAGTTTTTTTCCACTACATTTACAGTTAGGTAATACTAATGAAAAAAAAATGTATTTTGCGCTCAGTTTGTATTTGATTCAGCAAATTTGTATTTGATTTAATGGAAAAAGCGAATATTGTTTTAGTGTGATAGCATAAGTAAAACCTATGTCGAATGGGTTTGATTAACAGAAACTCCAAAATCATTTTATATAAAAACTAGCTGACCCTTGCCCACTTCGTTGAGCATAAAAAGAGTTTATGATGAAATTCAACTAAAAAAAAAACAACGTGGAACCCGCAACGCGGGAACCCGGAACCCGCAACGCGGGAACCCGGAACCCGCAACGCGGGAACCCGGAACCCGCAACGCGGGAACCCGGAACCCGCAACACGGGAACCCGCAACGCGGAACCCGCAACGTGAAAACCCTGAACCCGCAACGCGGGAACCCTGAACCCGCAACGCGGGAACCCTGAACCCGCTACGCGGGAACGCTGAACCCGCAACGCGGGAACCCTGAACCCGCAACGCGGGAACCCGGAACCCGCAACGCGGGAACCCGGAACCCGGAACCCGCAACGCGGGAACCCGGAACCCGCAACGCGGGAACCCGGAACCCGCAACGCGGGAACCCGGAACCCGCAACGCGGGAACCCGGAACCCGCAACGCGGAACCCGCAACGCGGAACCCGCAACGTGAGAACCCTGAACCCGCAACTCGGGAACCCGGAACCCGCAACGCGGGAACCTGGAACCCGCAACGCGGGAACCCGGAACCCGGAACCCGCAACGCGGGAACCCGGAACCCGGAACCCGCAACGCGGGAACCCGGAACCCGCAACGCGGGAACCCGGAACCCGCAACGCGGGAACCCGGAACCCGCAACGCGGGAACCCGGAACTCGCAACGCGGAACCCGCAGCATGGGAACCCGAAACCCGCAACGCGGAACCCGCAACGCGGAACCCGCAACGCGGAACCCACAACGCGGAACCCGCAACGTGGAACCCGCAACGCGAAACCCGGAACCCGCAACACGGAAACCCGGAATCCGCAACGCGGAACCCACAACGCGTAATCCAAACGCAGAACCCGCAACGTTCACGGAAACGCTGACAAAATATGGAATAAATAGTATCCTATGTCCGTCTACTTGCTCTAAGCTACTTCCTCACCAATTTTCAGCCATATCGATAAAGCCGTTCTTGAGTTATAAATAATTTAACTTACACGACTTACTTTTATACATATAGATTATAGATGTATAGATTACTCCTACTAACATAAGCTAAGCCCGGTGAATGTCACAGTCGGTCCAGCCAATCCGGTGATCATTAGTTAGATGACGACGATGATGATGATGAAAAGTAGCCTAAATTAATCCTTATAACTTTAGCTATCTACCAGTGAAAGTCTCGTTAAAATCGGTCCAGCCGTTCCAGAGATTAGCCGGAGCAAAGAGAGACGCTGACAGACATTTTTTTTTTAAATTACATTTTCGTTTTCAGTAAATATCGTTGCCAATGCAAAAAAAAGCATAAGATATCGTTTAAAATGTCATAATATGCATTTAGAAAAACGTTGCTAATTGAAAGTTACATACTGACACTTCAATTTTATTTATTTGTATAGATGTATAGATTTGGAAAACTTCTCCAATCTTGGCGTTTTCACTGACGCGGTGCGGGGCGCATAGGAACTTAGTGGTTCCCAAGCGGAGTGGAGCAGAGATTTCGAGCATAGTGATTGGTCAATTCGGGTACCGCAAGCTTCTGTCCGCCTCGCCCCGCGTCAATGGAAACGCAGCCAAACGTCTATAACGTCTACCGGTCGCCATGGTAACGGCGTTGTTTACAAATGGAAAACAAAAATTAGGAAATGCTATACATACCGTATTTATATCAGCTTAAACTATTTGGATTCATGTTTTTGTTAATCCTAATAATTTTATTACTCCAAATAGTTTAAGCTATTAAAAAAACGGTATTTATAGCATTTCATAATTTTTATTTTCCATTTGTAAATAATGATGTTGACATGACAGCCGTGTCATATAAACTGCCAACGACGTGAATCGATCGAGCCCAGGTTCAAACCCCGCGTGACCATCACGTATTTTCTTCTTTTTTCTAATTTTCTGCTTATTTTTTTCAACATTTTCTTTCATAATAACCTTTTCGTAACAATAACGAACATACCGTAAAAAAAATTTGCGAAATTGGTCAAGCCGTTGTCGAAGCGCATACGATGTAAGAAATTTTGTAGGTCGTTTTTTTACACTTTGGGCTACATTTTTGGGGTTTTAGTAAGGAACCCTACTTTTTTTAAACATATAATATAGCCTATGTTCAGCGCAAGGAATGTAGCTTTCCAACGGTGAAAGAATTTTTCATATTGGTTCAGTGGTTTCAGAGCCTATTCCATTCAAACAAACAAACAAACAAACAAACAAACAAACAAACAATCAAACATTACCTCTTTATAATATTAGTATAGATTTAAGATAAAGACGATAGTTGGGGTTATGTTTCTAATCTTTTTTAAATGTTTCTATTTACTCCAAAGTTTTTAATGAGAAACATCTATTGGCGCGTCTTAGAAGTAAAATTGACTCGAATGCCGTGACGGAAAACGGCATGACATATTAGAATAATAATAAAAAAAAAATTATTTAAATAAAATTCTATTTTTTTTATATTTTATTTATGAGTGTACATGTTTCTCATCTGACGGGCGCCCCGCGGCGGTATTTTTTTAATACATTTAGTTTACATTTTTATATTTTAGCGCTAATAAAAACATAATTTATTATATTGAATACAAATATGGGAACTATTTAACTTTCTTGGTGTTACAATGGTATGTGGTAATTGTTGGCTAATTTTCGCGCTGCCGTTTGCGCATGCGCAGTAAATTGAGCACATAACATGCGCAGGACCATGTACTGGCGCAGGGCTGACGACGTTAGGCTATTTATGAGTTATGGAAGAAGATACTATTAACCGTTAAATGTGCAAGTTAATGTCTGTTAAATAGCTAGTAAAAGTATTATCTGTACAACTGCAGGACACTCATTTAACCGTTTTTTTCGCCGAGAAATGCTATTTGTCGCGGAGGTTGAGGATTCCTACCACGGGGTAGGTGGACGCAGCCATACCCACTAAAACTCGGCGGTACTCTAACAGAACCGCCGCAGACGGAGCCACGGGAAATACAATACAACCGTGACTCCGCCGACGGGCGCCTGCATTGTGGGGACACTCATTTTACCTTATGAAGTTTGTTTTAGTTTTTAATTAAATAAAGAAAATTAATATTACCTTTATAGATAACTCCATTGAAGGTCTCTGCGCGTTTATCAGTCTTATTCCTGTATACTTACAAAGGTTACCATCTTGCTGACACTAATATAACAATTCCGCGATTCTAATAATGAGAGAAAAATCCTTTTCTATTATTTTGATTTGATACTTATGAATGTAAAACAGAAATCTACCAAATGTAGACGTACAGAATTAAAATTACAAAAATAACTAATAATCACGGTAACTACAGCAACGGGCTATTTATATATCGCTATACAGTTATTTTGCTATCAATTTTACGAAATTTTACAGTTTGTTTTTACCCGACTTCGGCGAAGCCAAAAGGAAGGGATTTTGGCAGTATATGTATGTATGTATGTATGTATGTTCCCTCGTAGCGGTTAAACTACCGGTCCGATTTTAATAAATAAGGTGTCAATCGATTTGTAGTGGTCCCGCGAGTAACATTTATTAGGCTATATAATTTTATGAAAAATTTTGGATTTTGAAAATTATAGCTCATAAACTATCTCCAATAAAAATTAAATTAAGATAATTGTATCGTTACTATAATTAGTTATTATACTTTGTTGTTAAATTCAAAATAATGGTTTAAAATGCGGTCGTACAAATTATATCTAGGAGTTGTTAAGTTACTTTCTATGTGTTAATTTATCGTTAGTTTAGTGAACATATAATGTTATAGTTCATGTGGAAACAGAAAAATGGAAAATAAAATAAAAGTTAAAAAAACTGTAACCCGACTTCGCAAAAAAGGGGTCTAAAAAGGTTGAAATAAGAAAATAATTCAATTTGAAATCCAGATATGTATAGGTACAGATATGGTCAAGGTAGAGCTGTGGTCGTACCCGCTAAACAAATCTATAAAATTCGTCTGCTGTTGTAATATACAATCCCAATAGCGGGTACGACCACGGCTCTACCTTGACCATATCTGTACCTATGCATATCTGGATTTCAAATTGAATTATTTTCTTGTTATAGCCTTTTTAGACCCCTTTTTTGCAAAGTCGGGTTACAGTTTTTTTAACTTTTTTAATAATGTATAGTCCCAGCATAATATTATTGAAATACTTTTCAAATATCTTTCATATAATATATTAAAGGTAAACCTCATTAGGGTTAGAAACTTGAAAACACTAAGGGGGTGAAATCTATTTTACGCGGACAAAAGATATTTAACCCCTGATGAAATCTGAAGGGTGTTATAAGTCTGTCTGTGGCACCGTAACAGTCAAACGACCTCTGTATTTCAGTAGTTGAGCGCGTTGGTGCTCAAGCGAGGGTCGCAGGTTCGAATCCTGCCGAAGGAATAAAAAGTTTTCTATTTTCTTGGGTCATATATGTATATTAAATTTGTGTAATACATAATATAATAAAAATCTTAAATAATATGTTTATATTAAATATATTTCCGTTGTTTGGTACATGTAACACAAGTTTTTCGGATACTTAGCACGGGTCTAGATTGACGTGATGTGAAGCGTCCATAGATATTATTATTATTATTTTTACTAAACGAAAGAATGGATTTAGATTTGTTATGTTTAAAAGCCGACGTGATTGAGAGCGTTCTTATCTATAATTAGTCACCAGTTCAAAATTGTCAATAAAAAAAAATCTGTCAAAATCGGGGGTAAATCAAAGTTTTTTATTTTGTTTATTATTAGCGTCCATAGATGGAAGCCACATGCACACAGCCGGAAAGTCCTCGGCAGCCCTGCGTGCGGGGCAGTGATCTAAAACACTCGCCGCAGCCGATACCGCGGGGGCAACGGACGCCGGAACATATTTAGAAAAAATATTTGGCAAATGCCAAGTGCAATGCTCTTTACACTCGCGGGCAAAAAAATAGGTCATTTGGTACACGTGTACAATAAGACAGGCACGTTCTAATCAATGTCATTTAACATTTTAACACTGAACAAACACTAGGTTTGGCTACTCCTATTAAGGGGGAGGCATATGCCAAAAAAAGAAGAAGAACACTAGGTTATACGTTTGACATGATTATATTGTGTGCCGTCGGTATTGTAGCTTCCAATTCTTATTGAGAAATCGGGGATAACTTAAGATCAGGGTGCTTTTTTACACTTGTTAAGGTTTAGCTGTATATGTTATATTTAAAAATTGAAATTAAGTTTTAATGTTTGCAATAATTACAATAGGAAGACCTTTGCCATTTTGATTTTAAAAATTAAAAACGTTTAGAGCCAGCGAGCCATAAAAATTGTAAGATAAAACGAGTATTTTACATTGTATTTTGTAATTTCGTTTAAAGTTACGGGCGTGTAGAAAGGGGACAGAGATTTGTTTTGAATTAATTATCATAATAATAAGCATTTCGAACTTTTATTTTAATATTATTTATTTCTTAAGAAAATATTATTTTGTAAATGTAGATCAGCGATATTATACTTGGAAATATTAAATTTGAAAACAATTCTTACAACGTAGCATATGAGTACGACAGGTACCGCATTATACAATCATTTGAGGTTTAACAAACATTAAAACAAATTACACATAATATGTTTATTACACTCTAGTGGATCGTAACGACACCGAAAAGGGACTTTTCGGGAAGTTTTAAACAGTTTTCATATATTATGTTTATTAATTGGCTATTATCCCTAAGCGTTCAATCATGAATAGTTAAGCATTTAAGGGCTAAACCTACTTTTAGTTTGTATAAAAGTGGTTTGTGAAATCACAAATAAAAGAAAATTGAATCAATTGTTAGGTTAGATTATAATTGTATTGCAGAATGTTAGCCACATAATACATTTTCCATCATTATTTGTAATGAAATAAATGATTGACTGATTTATAGATTGACAATGATTACAAGAAAATCAATCGCATGCCTATGCGTACACTCACTCATCTGCTTGCAGGTTGTGGTTATAATTGTTTCGCGGGATATTGCTAGATATAATATATTTAAATTGTATGCTATGGATTTCCGCAAAGTAACGCCTGATTCCATTAACTACAAGAAAATTCTTTACGTCCTAACTATGTCTTTGTGCTTGTATATGTTTTTTTCTATTTTCACTTTATCCTAACCGCCGACTTCATCTTTATTTCTTTATCTTTCTGTTTATCTTGAAAACTTTTAATTTACCTTCTCATTTGTGTAATTCTATTTACTTTTGTATGTGGCCGTAAGTTTTCCAAATGTAATAAAATAAAAAATAAAAATCATAATCAGGTGATCTGCCTCCTGACCCCAGACCAACATCTTTGTCGTTTTCAAGTCGGAGCCTTCTAACGCGGAAATCGAACCCACGACCTCCGTAAACAAGAAGCGAATATGTGACCGTTGTGGACTTTGTCCAAGCGATTATCACAAGCCCCGTTTTCGTGCCCGGCAGTGTACAGTAGAGATGCAGCATCGTGTGATCTAGACGCTATGTATTTTTGTGGGTGACGGCGCGGGTCGGCGACCCGGCTAGGGTTTGGGCCTCAGTACATCGCACTGCGCGCGCGCAGCCGTCAGACTCAATGCTACAGATGATTGATTTTAGAGCTGGCATACATCATGACTGGCAGCAGTTCGAGGTATTAGAGCCGCCATTTTGAATTTTCGTGAGGAATTTAGGTTTTGAAAACATATTGACGTGTTGCGAAACCTTATGTATGTTATTATAATATACATAAGGTTTCGCAACACGTCAATCTGGCCCTATGAGTGTGTGTGTGCAGAATATCTTTTAGGATTAGTTATTTTGTTTCCGAGATAAAATTTCACAATCTTCCTAACCATATTTAGAATCTTAGGGAAATAATTGTATCGAAAATCGCGCGCCTCAATCCTATCGATGGAAAATGATATCACAATTGCTTAGAATTTATTTTAAATTTATCTTAAAAGTATTATAAAATACATATTTATTTGACACGTTAATAACATTAGATACACTACAAAATATAATAGAAAGATAATAGTTTTTTTATATAAGTAAACAAGGCGTCTTTAAGTTTATACTAGCTGTGTCCGCGACTTCGTTCGCGTGGTTGTCGGAAACACTATCGCGATTATCTTTTGATTGCTCACGTTGATTTTTGTTATTATGATTATTAAAAAGGAATAATTCTTTTCACACATATTTTGAGTAACTTAAACTATTTATACAGCGCACGCAACGAAAGTTCTCAAATGTGAATAATTTTACCCGTTTTTGCAACATTTCTCACTAACGCTTCGCTCCTATTGGTCGCAGCGTAATGTTATATAGCCACAAAAACTAATTTTTCAAATCGGACTAGTAGTTCCTGGGATTAGCGCGTTTAAACAAACAAACAAACTCTTCCACTTTATAATATTATATAAATTATATTTTAGACTTAAGAGGAAACACCACGAAATTTTTTCCATACAAAAATAGGGGTCTAGGGGATTTCTATTTCCTCCCTGGATAACACCTCTAGAGTAACAATTTTTTTCCTGAATATTAATGGATATTGTTTGTACGTCCCTATTTTTTCCTTTTTTTAATAAATTAATTATTTAAAGAGATATGGACGTTTAAAAACCTAAAAAAAATGGCCAGACTCTCCGCTATGTTTAAATATCTAGGAAACAGATTTGACTACAATAAACAACAAAAGCAAAAAATAAGAACCTAGCTCAATTCTTTTTGTAGCTAATACAGAAAAAATATTTAAATCGGTTAAGTTTTGGAGGAGGAAACAGGAATCCCCTAAACGTCGATTTCTGGTACTTTTAATAGGTAATTTCAGTCCAAGTTGCAGTTGTTTCTATCGCGCTAGTGCTGGCTAGCTAAGGCACTGCGAGACAGCAATAGATTTTATAAATACCTATTTTGTATTTCTCTCAACCGTGGTGTTTCCTCTTAAGCTTTTATGATTTTCAAGGCGTGGTAAATATAATTGCAGCCAGATCGGTCCAAAATCAATAAAGAGTTTAAATTTTGCCCACAATATACATTACCATAAAATTTAAAATTGTTTTATTAATTGAATATAAAAATGCTGAATAACATAATGTATTACGATATTTATTTTAATGTTTCAATTTTATCTCCGTCGGCAAGTAACATTAAAAGCATTAAAAAATATATAATATAGATAAGTATAAACAATTATTGAATGAAATTTATAATAGGTGTTTTTACCAGGATATTTTATTATTAGATATTTTTGCACATTTAAGACTTTTGAGCTTCAAGATAACAATTATCATAAACTTGTTATTCCTTGTGAATATGTAATACTCTAAAATACCTACACACACATAATAATCGCCCTAAATTGGTCTTAAATTAGTATTTTAAAGTACTAATTTAAGACCAAGTGAAAGGGGGTAAAACTGTTTTAAAAAATGTAATCTCATATATAAAAATGAATTGCTGTTCGTTAGTCTCGCTAAAACTCGAGAACGGCTGAACTGTTTTGGCTATTTTTGGTCTTGAAATATTCGTAGAAGTCCAGGTTTTTTTTTTATTTTTTTTATGCTCAACGAAGTGGGTACGGGTCAGCTAGTAGTTTATATAAGCCAAAAGTTATTAATTGTAGATGTATATTTTATACATTATATAACGGGTGTAAAAAGATCAGTCACTATAACTTTGGGATATGATTGTACTACCTGTTCTCATTCTAGTTTTTTTTTTTAATTTTTTTTTTACAAAAATTAAACAATAAAAATTTTTTTGTTTTTCTTATTATTTTTGCGACAAAAAATTTTTTTTTGTAGTTTTTGACAAAAAAATATATTATAAAAAGATACATTTCCGAAATGAGGAAATGTCGCATAATCGTATCTCAAAGTCATAGTGACTGCTCTTTTTACACACTGTATACCCCCAGAGCAAACCCTTGACACTGGACAGGCTAGAAAATAGAAGGCCCTTATTTTAACGGAGACATCTGTAAGAAAGGATTTTCAAAATTCAACCCCTTAGCGAGTACAATCTATTTGAAGCGGGCGAAACTTCAAAAAATACATACACAAATTCAAGAGGTTTTACATGAGTCAAGCGAGTTAGATGCACAAAAACCCGGGGTAACGCCTCGCACAAGGTCGACAGACGCCTAAGATACTTGACTAACAAATATATTATTTTTAGATTTTCTAGAGGATTTCAAAATGGCGGCGCACACGATATTCTTTCGCATTTCTTATTCTTGGTATTTTTAATTCACGATTCTTAACACATAAACTAAAAATATACTGTATAAATGTTATATATATTTTGCTTATTAACATTCTGTATCTCACTAACTGAAGTTGCGGGCTTGTTATTATCAACGTCATTAGTATTTTGCAAATGTTTAAATACAAATAAATGTATGTTTGTAATGGCTTGTAGTACACTTTACAGACACTACCAGGGATATTAGGGAGCCCGTAACCGTAACCGAAGCTATCGGATGTCCGATACAAAAAATATTCGTCACCGTTACCGAATCCGAAATGAAAGTTTTGTTACTGTTAAAAGGAAACCAAATTCCGTAACCGAAATTATCCGAAACAAACGGATAATCAGAAACAATTTAATGTCCATATCCGTATCCGAAATATCACATCCATTTCATCCCTGTTTACTACATGTGTATTATCTGTGGGAAACAATAACAGGCGCGATGTCTATGCGCCGGGCACGAATACATTTGGGCGGATGTTCGCGCCAAGGTCTAGAGTCAGGGCCGGCCGGTCATTACCGCCTAACTCAATAGTCTGACGGCCAAACCGCGTCATCATCATCACTATTGTACCCTAAAGTATTTTCGGCTATCCAGTCCGGAGGTTGACATAAATAAATAATAAAATAAAAATAAAAATCATTTATTTTCAGTCAAAACAGCCCATACATATAAAAGAATAATTATGAAATATTAAAAACAAATCATCTAATAATTACAAATCAATCTAAAAACACAAAATAAAATATAGTACTAATAACCAGCTTATCACCTGACCCCCCACATGGAGCTCAGTGAGCCTGCGGAGAAGAGCAGTGTCTGTTCTGTCTCCTATCATCCTCTGGACACTATTCCTACTCCCCCGCAGCCAAACATTAGGTATAGCAAAAGCAAAGCGACAATTGCGCATTTTTTGCTCTTGAAATTTATCGATAGTTAAGGACGGGTAAAAGGGAGCAGTTTAAAGTTTTAAAACTAAAAAAAATATTTTAATAATTAATAGTTCCTATTATTGCCACTAGTTTCTCAAATAGTTACTACTTTTTAAATTTAGATTGGCGCTAGTATAGGAAAAATGTCCATTCAAAGACAACAGTGAGCAATCAGCACTATTTTTTTTGAAGTATAATTAATCAAAAATGTTGATTATACTTCAAAAAAATTGTCTATCGCTATTATATTGCGAGTCTATCGCTTGATTTTTTCTAATCGCTATTTTTACGTAGCGGGCTGATTGACCAGGGGGCCTACTCAAGATGTCATCGCTAATTGTCGCTTACAAAGTTCGATAACAAAATGTATGGGATTTGACATAAGCTACGCTAATTGATCGTGATTTGGTATGTCATTTAGCGTACCTTATGTCAAATCCCATACATTTTGTTATCGAACTTTGTAAGCGATAATTAGCGATGGCATCTTGAGTAGGCCCCGAATAATTGCGTCGGATGAGTGAAAACGTCGGTGCTAAGCCTGATTTAGAAGTTTAGGTTATCCCGCAGATCGTGGATTCGATTCCCGCGTAGTAACAACTATTTTTAAGTTTGGTTAGGACGGGCTGAACAGATTGTCTGACAAGAAAGATTATCTGCGTTGGATGGGCATGTAAAAGGTCCTGTCTCAGCTGTTCTCTCGTCTGTCATACTTCATGCATCCTACTGGTTTAGTTAAGAAATAGAGAGTGCTCTTATGTATTGCGCACATACAAAAGCACAGTAAAATTTTTATTGAAACCAGAATATCAGGGGTGATATTCTGGTTTCAATAAAACCGTTCACGGGGGTTATTTTACCATGACCGAAATCGGTCGGGGGAACTATTATAATATACTAGCTGTCCCGGCAAACTTCGTATTGCCTTATTAATTAATTGCTTGACATACTGACTGCAGCGCCACCTATCGGTTCCAATTGTAAATCTAAACCATTCTCGAATCTCCACGAACACACACAAAAAATTTCATCAAAATTGGTCCAGTCGTTTAGGAGGAGTTCAGTCACATACACACGCACACAAGAAATATATATATGAAGATTATATGTCGCCGACAACACGTATAGTGTAGTGTAGTTTTTAAGTATTCAAAATATAATGCATCTGTAAGGTGTTTATAATATGGACCTATGCAGCCTGAAATAAATGGATTTTTAATTTAAATAAAAAATTTTAAGTACTCTGAATAATCATCACAGCATCAGCGCCATCATTATATATCTCTGTATATAATTATCTACACCTATATATGTATATTTAGCTATACAGACCGTAAAGAGAAAGTTCGTTTCCGTGATATATTATGTCTGTCAATCTACATGGACTACTCTATATGTTCACTATATCTGAGCCAAACTTTATCAATATTGGCTTAATAGTTTCGCAGTCTATCAATGCAAGCAACAAATCGTCTTTATAATGTTAGTTTAGATTGTACAAGAATTGTAATATGTTTATATTATCAAAATAATATTCGAGATTACTTATGTATATAAGTTGTTTGTCTAAAAATACTGCGCAGTCTAGTATCAGCATCAATTTAGGTTCAAAGTATGTATTAATTATCCTACTAATATTATTAATACGATTTGTATGTGTCGATGTATGTTTGTTTCCCATTCTCGAAAAAACTAATGAACGGATTTCAATGAAATTTGGTATACATTTAAAGTATATACATATATAGTAGGTGACATGATGGATTAACACACCCTCAATTTTGAGCATACGAGCTAGTGGGAAACATAATATAGTGAAGTATATATATAAGGACCATATTTATAATATAGCACAAGCTAGCTATATTATAAATATATTTATAATATAGCTAGCTTGTGCCCGCGACTTCGCCTGCGTAAATACAGTAACCCACGAAAACACTGCCTTGAGATAAAAAGTGGTCTGTTTTAATCCAGGATGTCCTATATACTGAATTTCATCTAAATTGGTCCAACCGTTTAAGCGAGAATACATAAACACAATCTTATGTTTAGGCCGTGTTTCACCAAGCAATGTTAAAGTTAACGTCATATTAAATATCATGTTATCCCTCTCGTATTTCCTGCCAATTAATGAGATGGCATGGTATTTTAACATGGCGTTAACTTTAACATTGCTTGGTGAAACACGCCCTAAGTGACTTGTTTAAAACATTGTAAAGTTAGTAGTACTCTTTAATTCAATAATTTTATATCTGATTAGCTGATACAAGTTATTATTAATATGTGCACTGAATTTTATAATTATAAATAACTGACCCGTACCCACTTCGTTGAGCATACAAACAGTTTGTGATGAAATATAATTACATCGCGGAATCAGTAACGCGGAAGCCGCAACGTGTAACCTGCGGAATATTTTCTTACCGTTAAAACTTTCCTTGCATTTCCACGAATATTTCAATACTAAATATAGCCGATTCGGTTCAGCCGTTCTCTAGTTTTAGCGATACAAACAAACATTAATTCATTTTTATATATAAGAACTAGCTGACCCGTGCCCACTTTGTTGAGCATACAAACCGTTTAAGCCTTCCCTGGACTTCCACAAACATTTCAAGACCAAGAATAGCCGAATCGTTTCAGCCGTTCTCGAGTTTTAGCGAGAGTAACAAACAGCAATTGATTTTTATATATATACTAGCTGACCCGTGCCCACTTCGTTGAACAAAGAAACCTTCTAAAGCTTCCCTGGACTTCCACGAATATTTCAAGACCAAAAATACCCAAATCGGTTCAGCCGTTCTCGAGTTTTAGTGAGACTAACGAACAGCAATTCATTTTTATATATAAGATATAATAAGAGGAAGAAAGAAAAATATAATAAAGAATTTGTTATCTATTATTTTGGTCTTATCACTTTAAAATATAAATTTAGACACACGTCGTATTTAAAATGACAATATAATTAGCAATTTCAAATCATCAAAACTTTCAAAATATGTTTTAAGGCTTTTCTTAAGGGTTATTAAACAACTAGTGGGCAGATATTAACCTTGTTTTGATATTGATACGCTATCTAGTGTATTATCGAAGGCTTTTTCCCTGTTTCTATAGGGCTCTTTTTTATCCCTTAAAACATACGAGAATATTTAATTTCCGCGATCACAGCGCTGCGTCTAGGACTTCACGGAATGGACCTGACATAGTGAGCTGTAGTATACACGACCTCGCTACAACTGTAGTAGTCTCAACACTAGACGCGGTGCTAGGTCCGGGCTCGGTCACGGCCGTGTTGGTAAACAGTCTTACGCACTAGGCTCGTCACGTTCTTGTGCTAGAAATTTGTAGGTTATATTTGTTTTGGTTTTTGAGGCAAAATGTGTAAGGTGATTTTTTTTTATGATGAGTACATCATGATGACTTGCTTATATTAGTTGGGGTTATTATGTAAAGTGAATATTACAATATTGAAGTACATCAGATTATCAGTAGGATTGTACGTTGAAACTTGTTTGTAAATTACTACGCATAATAACATATATCTATTATATAAGGTCTGATTTTTCAATCGTCGATATCTTTTATCTGTCAAATAAACATGAGACTTTGACATTTGTTACTGTATACAAAATCTGTCAACGTTACATATTGTATATTCCTCAAGTAAAAGTTATCTGACGATTGAAAAATCAACAAAGATTGTGTTACAGGTACCAACGGACATAAGATTTTTATTATATTATACACAAATTTAATACACGTCCTTGACCCAGGAACATTGAAAACTTTTTGTTCCCTCGGCGGGATTCCAACCCGCGACCGCACCAACGCGCTCAACCACTGCGCTACGGAAGTCGTCGAAAAAATTATCAGTGATTTTTATAAAATTTAATGTAAATACACGGATAGACTTTTCAGCATTTAAATACATCTGTTATTATACTGCTGTACACACACATACAAATGCTGAATTTCAGATCAACTACAATTTCATCAAGATGTCCGCCAAGATGGCCGACCCGCGCCACTAGAGTGACCTTCTCTAGCGGCCAGTGACTCCGTGACGTGTGGTTAGTATTGATGTAGCGCACTAGATGCAGCGGCTATTAATATATAGGTATCGTATAGCCCTCCCAATTAAGCTATTTATTTAATATTACATTTATTTACCTTTGCAGTCAATTACTAAGAAAATTTAGAAGATGAGCAATATCTAAATTAAGTTTTAAACAATTAAATAAAATGATGACCTCCGTAGCTCAGTGGCTGAGAGCGTTGGTGCTCGAGCGAGAGGTAGCAGTTTCGAATCCCGCCGAGAGAACAGAAAGTGTTCAAAGTTCCTGGGTCATGGATGTGTATTAAATTTGTGTATAATATAATAAAAATCTTAAATATGTGTATAGTATAAAAGTATTAAATATATTTCCGTTGTCTGGTACCTGTAACACAAGTTCTTCGGATACTTAGCACAGGGCCAGATTGACGTAGTGTGAAGCGTTCATAGTATTTTTTTTTATAAATATTTTATAAATAAATAAAATTATCGTACGCCGGTTGGTATCATGTCTATGTAGGGTTAACAACGTGACGTACATCGGTTGTTCCCTTCTCGTTCGCACATTATATTTAATATTTAATAAATAATTTTAGTTTAACATTATTTGTTTACCAGGGGAGTATAATAACATCAATAAAAACATTCAAAATACCACAAAGTATGTAGCATGAAAATATTAATCATTGTTGAAACACTATTAATAAGCATACGTCCGTGGTCCAAAGGCTTGGAGCTCTCGACTCCGGAAATCGTAAGTTAGATTCCGATTGTTTTCAAATATCGGGCCTTACTCTCCAAACTGATTCGTTTTTTATTCAGATTCGATAGTGCCGCGTACTCCCGAATAAATTGACGTTTGTTTATTTCGATTCTCAGTCAATTGATGGTCGGAAGTACAAAAAAGTTATGATCTAGCGGATTTTCTATATCCCGGTTAGTTTCAAAGTAATCCACCAAATAAAAACAAAACCAAAAACCATTGAGATCGAACTGATTCATTTCTCGATTGTATCGAGAGTAAGCCTGCTGGTTTCGACCATGCAGGTTGTTCACGTGAATGACTGACAAAGATCCATTAGCTTACGAGAGGACAAGAAAGTGCTCTTTTGTATTTCGCACACATTTGAACACTCCTGCAAACCTGGTTTCAATGACGGTTGCCGTAGTCCATGGAGCTATTATAATAAGCTTCAGCCTTCAGGTCATCATCGACAAGATGGCGACCTACGCCACTAAAGTGACCTTGTCTAGCGAGCAGTGACTCCGTGACGTGTGGTTAGTATTGATGTAGCGCACTAGATGCAGCGGCTATTTTAATATCAGCTGCCAATTCACGTTGTAGGTGTTTGTGAGTCATCATTTCTTTGTGTGAGTGTAGTATGTCTCTAAAAACACCCCCACATGCACATAACACGATTTTTTATAATTTAAACACGAGACACTTCAAAGATTATTCATAATTCACAATTTTTCATAACTCATAATTTTTATTTGCATCAAAAGTTTTACATAATATGGTGTTACAGTTTTTTATTCTAAAGATCTAACACTTTTTATTATTTTTAGCATACAAACTTATAAGATTTAATTTAATACATTTCTAGTTTATAGCCCATTATATTATTATCTAATTTAGTCAGGGTTATTTATCTTATATTACGCGATTATTGCGCATAAAACCTCTTTCATTTGAATCGATTTAGTTGTTTAGGCGCTACTCTGGAATATTCATTACATACAAACACACACTAGATTGCCAAAAACATTACCCTTCCCTTTGATTTCTCCGTAGTCGGTTAAAAAGTACTTTACAATACGAATGGCAAAACTACTTGTTATAATGTTTGTTTGTAATTTTATGCAAAAACTCTATTTCATTCCAGACAATAATATTTGTTCGAGGAAAATATCTCATAATTATACATGAATGCTTGCATTGTTGCAGAATAAACATTTGACTAGGAAAAATCGTATTTTCTACATGCAATTATTTTTAATATAGATGATTGAATTAATTGCGAAGCGGCAGGTTTATATTTCAGGTGCAATTACTATAATATAAATAATACCGGTTTATTAATAATACATATTATTTATACCTAAAACAAACTTATACCCCCCTTTTATCCGACTGTTAAAAGAAAAAGTGTGTTACTCATTACCGTGAGTTTTTCAGTTAATTTTGTATAACACTTGTACAGTACATAGATAGATCTCAAGAAGAAGAAAGGCGTGTTAATAGTAGGTATACTAGTTTTTTTATGTTTTATTTTATAACTAATTCCAATGTTTTTCAACTATGTAATACTAACCCATATGGTTCACATTAGCTTTTTTAAGATTTGGATTTAATTTATTTTAAGAAAATTGAATTGGTATTTTCTAAAAATGGCGCGAATAATACTTACTCGATCTGAACTGAACCGCAGAATCGCTATTTATTGTTTTATTCCATTTCATTTAATAACAAGATAATACAATATATAAAATACAGGATGTAAAATAAGTAAGTGTAAGTAATACACATCCTAAAGTGATAATACTTTAGAATGTCTATGGCTCCCGTATAAAGAGTTTACTGTGAAAGTTCCAGCGCTGAAAGGGTAACTTTTTTTAGTCATAGTATTGGCAAATGTATGATGTTGGAGCATTTCTCATACAAACATGAAAGTCAAACTAAGTCTTTCAGTGCTGGTACTTTCACAATAAACTCTACATAGGAGGCACATACATACCCTAAAGTATTATCACTAACTTATTTTACATTATACAGGATATACAGGGTGTAAAAAGAGCAGTCACTATAACTTCGTGGGGTAATAACCAGGCAAGAGATATATCCATTGGTACTAGTCATTTGCTTTTAATCCACTGTTTCAAAAATTAAAAAAATTTCAATAGGCAATGTTCAACGTGTACAACGCAGCGATCAGCTGATTACGCTCCGAGGTCAATAGCACGCGTAAGACGTTCATTACGTACTAAGGCAAAAATTATAAAATTTAAGAGTTTAATGCATAACGTTGTTCCAAACAGGTCAGCCTTGCGACTAAAATAATAAATTGCAAAAAAAAATTTTTTTCAAAAAATAAATAATGAAAAAAATTAATTTCTAGAATCAGTCAAGGTCCTATAATCCCATCCCAAAGTTATAGTGACTGCTCTTTTTACACCCTTGTATAATATGTAAATATAATATAAAGTACAAACGGTCGAAAAAACCCATGTTATTGCAAATTACAATGCATGAAGATTTTCCGACTATTTTCATAGAAATAAATTAAACATAGGGTCAGTGGACTAATGACCTGTACGCCAGTCTTACTCGACCTGTAGACTATTATATATATCTATATACAACGAGTCAAAACAACAAAAATTAATTACTAAAAATTATTATTATTGTGAATTTTTGGAGTTTTTATAGCTTGATGAAAATTTAATAAGTTGTATTAAACATTTAGAATAAATATTATATAAGAATAAATATACTTAATTATAGTTGAATAAATGCCCATAGCTTTATAATAATAAAAATAAACCTTTATCCCACGGGAACAATATATTTTATCTATTTAAACTCTTTTTGTTATCACGTGCTATGTTATGTTCAAATGTATCTTTAGGATTGAAAAATTCGAGAGCTGTCTATGGAAAATAAGGGTAGTATTTCTTGCTTTAGAAATGCTTTAGTTTATTATTTCATAATTCCATACACTATAGTTACTACACTATAGTTACTACACTATAGTGTATAGTAAATAGAGTATTTTATTATATTTCTTGGTACTAAATAATAACAATAATTGTCTGTATCGGCCTTAGTACTGTTCACTGCGATAAGTGCGAGAGAGACAAGAAAAAAAACCGGTCAAGTGCGAGTCGGATTCACACGAAGGTTCCGTATGAGACTATATTAATTAAATTCTGTATTGAGTATTTGTTGTCATCACCTGTGACTATTTATAGTAACTGTCACGTTTCCGGAGATAACTGGCGATTGACAGAAAAATGGAGCTGGAGACTGTCTCTAGGCTTAATTTAAAAAAGTAATATTTGAGTCTAGAAGCTACTGTTGTAGTTTCAAGCTAGTAGAGGTCGCGTTGAACGGATGCGGCGGTCTAGCGATAACAGCTCCGCATATATTTTGTTAGATATTCACTATATTTTATAACTAGCTGTGCCCGCGACTTCGTTCGCGTGGTATTTGAGTGACATAAACCGTTTATGCAGCGCACGCAACGAAAGTCCCCAAATGTGAATAATTTTCCCCGCTTTTGCAACATTTCTCACTGACGTTTCGCTTCTATTGGTCGCAGCGTAATGTTATATAGCCTAAAACCTTTCTCTATAAATGGACTATCCAACAAAACAAGAATTTTTCAAATCAGACCAGTAGCTCTTAAGATTAGCGCGTTTAAACAAACAAACTCTTCCGCTTTATAATATTACTATAGATATTCACTATGATATATTAGTTCTTCCGATATTTAGCACGGGGCCAGATTGATGTGGTGTGAAGCGTCCATAGATATATTTTCCCAAATATAGAAAAATCGATTTTAATGCCCCCGACTAAAAAAGAGGGTGTTAAGTTTGTGGCATTAGCACTCAAACGGATGAACCGATTTTGATCTCGTTTTTTATGTTTGTATGCGACGTGATGGAGAGTTAGCTATATTCATCATCATTGCTTGACTATTTAAAAGGTTATTTAAGTTTTAGTTTCGTTTATAGTTTGTCAGTTATTCTGAGGTATTGTAGATAACGGATGAACCGATTTTATATCTAGTATTTTTTGTTTGAAAGCTGACGTGATAATATACAATGTGTGAAATAACTGCGTGATAATACTTTAGGGTGTGTATGTGCCTACTATCAAGACTACTGTGAATGTACCAACGATGAAAGACTTTTTTTTTCATGTTTTTATGAGAAATGCCCCAACATCTTAAATTTGCCCATACAATAATTTTATAGTACGTCCGAGATAAATTTAAACAAACCCGTCTATGTCACAACCAAAGATTAGTCAGTGATGCCAATTGGCCAATATTAATACAATGATTTTTGTATTCTATGAATCTATAGACTATAGGATTATATTCTACAATCTGCAGTGTCAAAATGGCGTATTTTTTCTGTGAAAGATTTTCATTTGATGTTTAAACATATTAATTATTGATTAATTGTTATAAAATGTATTAGATAATGAAGTGTAATCCTTTAATATACCCGTGAAAGTGTTGATACGTGTGCACAATAAGTGAATAAGTGAAAATTTCGAAACCGCGACCTCTCGCTCGAGCACCGACGCGCTCAACCACTGCGCTACGGAGGTCGTCGCATTGTAACGTAACTAGATATTATTTTTGATAGACAAAATGTAAATGTTACAAAACCTTTGCAAGCGAATACTGAGAATCTCCTACACAAGTACATACATTAATAAAAGTTTTAATGAACCATTTCTCGGAACAAGTTATATCTATTTTGCATATTTTAATGTTATGTATTCAAATCTAAAATCTATCTCGCTCTAACGTATCTCTCGCTCTAGTAGTTCTAATGACGTCACCAGTACAACACAGAATTAGTTATGTTAGTTCTTTTAGTATTCAAATCTTCGTCTATCTCGCCCTAACCTGTCTCTCGCTCACTAGTAGTTCTAAGTACGTCATTTATTTGGCTACCACAACAATATTAGTTATTATATTCTATATTAGTATTACTATCCCGCTCTAAAGTATCTCTCGCTCACTGTAGTAGTTCTAGTTGCGTCACTTGCGTCATCTATTTTCTATATTAGTATTACTGTCCCGCTCTAACGCACCTCTCGCTCTAGTAGTTCTGGTGACGTCACCGGCGCAACTAACTCTTAGTTGGGCTAGTCGCGGTCAGCCGACGGCCTTGACTGCCGTCACCTTGCAACGTCCGCGGTCACCGCACTAGCTATTTGAAACTCAAATTAGGGATGGGTTGCCGTTAGCGTCACTCTGAATGTTTTTCTTGGATCCTTGAGGAATGAGAAAATTCTATAGGTATCCAAAATAAAAAAAAATGAAAAGGATTTAAAAAAAGGGATTGGAGAATATAGATAAACCTATAGAGGTATTCAAAATTCTCCTATTAATTTTTTTAAATCTTTTTTATTTAAAGGGATTTTTGTACACGATGTCAATCCTATCTTACCTTAATCTAATAACACTAAACAAACAATACTATAACATTAAAATTAAAAGAGTAAAGCGTTGTAGCTGCTGCAGAATAGGTTCAGCCTGAATACTTTGAAATAAACCTAAGTTACTTACATGCAACTAAAATTTATTAACTAATTGTACTCTAAGATCCGCGTTCCCGTTACATTCAATCAATCTGTGGTAAATAGCGTCCCTTATACCATATATTACGCAGTTGAGGAGTCTACCTTTCATATTAGAAATCCAAAATATTCAGTATTTGGAAATCTTTTGAAAAAGTTGAGTTTCATTAAACAAAAGATGATATAACACCGAAATATCTAGTTGTCCGCTACTTCATACAAACAAATCCCAAAACAACCGCACATTTTGCCGCCATAAAGCAGCATGGTCTTCGTTTTCAAATTGAATGTATTACAATAGGTACAATGTAATTAATGTTCTTAAAAATAAGAAAGTTTACATAGGTACATATGGGGCGTTTTCACAACCTATTGCTTTAAGTAAAAACACCCAGCGATTTCTTATTATTGCTTGTTATAGTTATTGAAAGTATTGTTTGATAAGTGTATTTCATATTAATGAGTATTAATACTTAAGGGTCCCGTATAGTTTACTGAGAAAGTACCAGCGCTGAAAGACGTACTCTACATTCAATTAGGAGTTACAACAGATATTGTACAGAAATAATTTGTAATGTAATTGATAAATATCACCCGTTACCTTAACTACACTAGTTAGGTACCCTCACACACGCCGCACTTTTGGCCACACGTGTGAAGGCGCCAATAACGTACTATAATTGTGTAACGTTCCACCCGCCTGACGTTGTCTAGTCACCTTGGCAATGACTAGCAATTGCCTCGACCTCTATTTATCTAGGACATCGCCTCCGCGCGCCGCACAAAAACACGCGTTCCTAGAACAGCGGCGGTATCATTACGAATATATAAGTGTGTTACGTAACTAATATGTACATAATCAATAGGATTGACCAAATCCATGATGGACTTCATACATAGTTGTGATTTGAGTCTGTAGTTTGTTGTTCTATTAAAAATATATTTAAAAAATACACAATAATAGTAAATTAGAACGCTCGAAATATGAAAATATTGCGAAAATATGTGGTATTAAAACAAAGAACGGTAACCTAGACTAATCCCCGGTTTCTGAAAGGCTGATCAAATCGTCAAATATCTAACATCACTACGTCCACCAATGAGCGTTCAGAATGGCTGTGCGAGTGAGCGAATTTGTTGCGTGCGATGTTCACCAATAAGCGACGATTTGATCAGCCTTCCAGAAATCGGATATAAGTTTCACAATATATGTCCATCACTTTTAGATTCTTAAGAAGTTCCCAAAAGTAACTGAGATGAGTTTCACGACGAATATAGCCTAAGTATGTGTTCCATGTCAATTTTCGGACGACAACCGAACACTTCGGTACATAAATTTTTAAATTGCAATACCATTATAAAATGGACATGCCAAAAATTAAAATGGCTTGTTGGCCGTGTCCCGCGGGTGGGGGTCAGGGCGACCCACAGGGGCCGATCGGGGGGCGATCAGGGGGGGCGAACTAATTGGGAGGACATTAAGCGCGAAGGCGGGAAATACTGATTTCAATATAATGCTACCGTGAATGCAGTTTAAAAATCGAACTATCAAATGAAATATTTATATAAACACATAATTTATCGTATGTCTAAAGAAAGCGTTTTGGACATACGATATATTACGTAGGAGCCATCATTGTAATATCGTACATGCTTACTTGAAACGGGCACTGGCCCACCTCACATTCCCGCCACTGCGACTCCTGTAAGCCAGGATCAACAGAGGTAACCAAATACGACAAACCCTTTGATATGATCTCAGGGGTGCCCGAGGGACAAGCTAAATCTGCCTTGGGGCCAACAACGAAATAGAAGGAGTAGGAAGTATTCAAAAGCATTCAGTGCATGCTAACTGCACTACTATTGCCACTTCTAAAATGTGTGATAAGTGATAACCATAGAGGGGGAAAGAGGAATCCCGTGAAATTTCTCTCACAATCCCCTTTCTGGGTTGTGGTTTTTCGGTGTCGGACTATGCCTCCTTATCGAGGGAACTGCCTCATCTTAATCAAAAGAATTTGGGTTTTAGAATATTATAATTGCTGATTGGATCTTGAACTAATGAAGATCTTGGGACTAACTTGCTGTTTTTAAAAATAGCCAGCAAATAATTTTAAGATATTAATGTTGTTTTCTTTTAGTGCATGCTGTATTTACCTATAAGTGATTGTGACACATTCTACAGCAATGTGATAGAATGATTATTCCAGAAATGTAATTAGTGATAGCAATCGTTGGTAAATCTTATAAATAAATAAATCTTACTACGGTGAGACGGTCACTGGGTTGATGTACAGAAAAATATGTTTTATCTATGAATTGGAAATATTAGATATTTAAATTTTAGATATGGAACAAGATGTTGCCCGCGATTTCAAAAGTAAATCTCGCCGGAATCTTATATTTTGCCACGATTAAAAGTAGCTAATGTTCTTCCCTGTGGTCAAATCCATGTCTATGATAAATTTTATAAAATACAAACAAATATTTTATCTTTGGGTTTTATAATGCTACTAATGCTTTAAGTTTTGTGTAAGTTTTAGAGATTTCGTTGGAATAATGATAAAGAAAAATAAACATTTTATAACTTTTTGTCCACATTAAACACTTAAAGATAATATTAAGACTTATTCCCTAGATTTACATTTAGATCAGTATAACTTTTAGTCCCACTTGTGCGAGTCAGAGTTACCCCCTGTTAAGGAGTTAAATACTGAAGCAATAAATTAGTTAGGTGGCACTCAAATGTCATGCTCTCCTTGTTATTCCATCATCCAGAGACAGCTTGTAAAAAGAAAAGCTACTTTAATTAGATTTTCAGTATTAGAGTTATTTAAAACTTTATTAGGCGCCATCGGGCCTTGGCAATGTGAAATGACTAACATACAGATCTATATAGATCATTACATTGATCTTGAACAGTTAAACACGCACGCACTAACGCTCTAATACCTACGTTTCGGTCATTCACTCCGCCACAAATACAGACGCCGGTTCATCTTTGACCAGCATCATCAGCGACCAAGGTATCCAGCAATCCAAGAGCACTAGTAATAGAAACTAGTGTACAAAGTTTACTCTCAACCAGGTATATGATGACAGCATAACAGAGTCGTTAATCATACGTGTCACCTGCAGTCGTTGCGGCCATATACTTGTTCAAGCATCCCAGTGGTAGAGTATAGAAACTGATCGAGTCGGCTTTAGTACTATAGAGAAAATTGAACCCTTGACTATGACACGATCCGTTTACTAGCTAACCTAATGCTATTTCTATGTATGTATATATGTAAATATGTGATGAAGTTCGAGACTGTTTCACGCTATAACTACAGAACGGATTTTCATGCAATTTTGTGTGATAGTAGCTTAGGCTCTATGCTAATATATAGGCTGCTTTTTATCTCGGTAAAGTTTATTAAATTAATTGTATTACACGGGCCAATGGCCCACCACACATTCCAACCTCTGCAACTCCTGTGTAGCGGTCGGATAAGGACCGACAGTGGTAACTAGCCTCAAAACCCTTTGATATATCAGGGATGCCCTAGGGATATGCTAGATATGTCTTGGGACCCGCAAAGAAATTAATCAGAGAAATGAAAGAGTAGGAAGTGAAATTAAATGTAGAAAATAGTTTCTATTTTTATTGTAAAAGAAGAGATGACATCGGAAAATATAGTGATGATTAGCAATTATCTCTACCCATGGATTCCGTACCAATAGAGGAGTTACAAGAGCGTTTCTTTTTTTAATAACGTAGAGGCCATGGCTTTGGGAAAATACTAAAGTCGCAACAGTGCTTTAAACAATCAACAGTTTCTTAAAAGCTATTGATTTTGAAAACGTTATTAATTTTCAGAGCCATGTAACTAATAGTAATCTGTATTTCTACCCATTATTATATGGTCACCTGGATTAGCAGTAACAAATAACAGCTACGTTTTCGTAAATTGAGAGACATAAGGTTCATACATTAACTCGATAAAGGTACTAATACGGAGCTGTCAATTGTCACTGCTAACGCCTTTGAACCTACACCATCAATAATTTAATGTATCGCTGTCATAAGGTTCATACATTAACTCGATAAAGGTACTAATACGGAGCTGTCAGTTGTCACAGCTATCGCCTCAGAACCTACACCATCAATAATTTATTGTACCTACATTGTATAGTGTATCGTGAGATCATGATTCAAATTAGACCTTAGAGTTAGGCTGGGGCCAAAACAAAGGTGTCTACGAATGCCCGTGTGTGTCGGCAAAGAGCGTAGTGTAGAGGAGACACGCGCGGTGGGCTGGCTTAGCTCAAGCTATGTGATATCAGGCTTACTCCTGACTCAATCGAGAATCGAATCAGTTCGATCTCAACGGCTCTTAATATTTATTATATTTGGTGGATTACTTTGAAACTAACCAGGATAAAGAAAATCGCTATCGTAACTTCTTGTACTCCCGACCATATCAATTGACTGCGAATCAAAATAAACAAACGTCAATTTATTCGGGAGTACATGGCACGATCGAATCTAAATCAATATCAAATCAAATTTGAGAGTAAATTCCACTGATTCAAGATGCCATCGCTATTTATCGATTACGAAGTTCGAAATCAAAATGTATGAGAAATGACATTAGGTTCGCTAAATGACACGCGAATTCAGCATGTATCTATGTAGGTATTCTCTGCATATCAATTTTATATTGTCTACTAACAGCTACATCTTATAAAGGCATACAAACAGTACCATAGATTGTAGGTATAAATGGTACAAAATGCGCAGTGTGCCCTCTGCGCCGCATGTGTCGTGTTCGTGTAGTGTGTGCTGCTATAGTTGTATGAATCGTCCTTTTTCTAACAAGGGCGGCGGGGCGACGACCACGGGGCCGCAGGCTAGCGCCTGATGCGCGCGCGCAGCCGTGTGCGTGCGAGGACATACACGCTCATCATACTGACTCTATACTTACAAGGAAATTGTAAAATAATAGTTATAATATCTATGGACGCCTCACACCACGTCAATCTGGCCCCGCGCCGAAAAACTTTTGTACCCGTATACCTGATAATAATATTTATGGACGCTTCACACCACGTCAATCTGGCCCTGTGCTAAGTATCCGAAGAACTTGTGTTACAGGTACCAGACAACGGAAATATATTTAATACTTTTATACTATACACATATTTAAGATTTTTATTATATTATACACAAATTTAATACACATCCATGACCCAGGAACATTGAAAACTTTTTGTTCCCTCGGCGGGATTCGAACCCGACCTCTCGTTCGAGCACCCAACGCGCTCCACCACTGCGCTACGGAGGTCGTCAAAAATAATGATATAATAATGATATAATATCAATGGAAGCTTCACACCACGTCAATTTAAGCCGCACCGAAAAACTTGTGTTACATATCTGTAAAAGGCAACGTAAATATATTTAACACCTTTATACTATACACATATTAAATAGTTTTATTATATTAATACATTTAATACACATCCATGATCCACGAACACAGAAAACTTTTTTTTTGTTCCGCCGCGCCGGCGGGATTCGAATTTCGTGATCTCTTGCTTGAACACCGACGCGCTCAACCACTGCGCAACGGAGGTTGTCAAACTTAATTATATGAAAATAAACCATTAAAAATGAAACATTCTTATGTGAAGCCTTCAAAATAATATCTATGGACGTCACCTTATCTGGCCCCGTGGTAATCAGAAGGCGGAAACATATTTTTTATACCATACCATATTGTGTGAATGATATAATGAATTTAAGATGTTCATTATATCATTCACACAATTAATACACATCCATGACCCAGGAACACAAACTTTTTTTTGTTCCCCCGGCGGGATTCGAACTCCGTGACCTCCTGCTTGAGCCCCTACCCGCTTAACCACTGTGCTACGGAGGTCGTCAATTAAAGAAAGTAAATTATGCGTTTAGCAGTTATAAGTAGTAATTTTTAACAACGCGCATATTATAATGGCGTCCATACGCCACATCATCTGGCGCCGTGGTAAGAAGAACTTGTGTAACGGGGACCAGACAAAGGAAAAGGAAACATATTTTTATACCATACACATTTTTAAGATTTTCATTATATTATTGTACACATATTTAAGACACTTCGGTGGGAAGGAAACTTGCACCTCTCCCTCGAGCACCAGCGCGCTCAACAACTGCGCTATGGAGGTCATCTTGGTCCCTTCGTATAGCTGAGGAAGGTACACTTTTGGCATTTAGTAGGACTTTGCATTCGTTATTACATGTCTTGTAAAGTATTCTCCGAGCGAAGTAACCGTGCACAAGCTTATGTATGTACGTAATGCTTTAAATAAAATTTGGGGTTGACAGAAACACTTTAACTTAATAGGAACTTACGAACACGTTGTCAAATTTTGTTCGTGCTACCCCATAAAGTCCGCTGGACGCTTCTTTGTAACATAACATGTATATTTAGTTAAAACTAAATTAATATATGCAAGGTATTCAAAAGTCATCAATTTTAAAATGTTAAATAAAAAACAAACGCAGGCCCGTCTGTCTGTCACATTAGCCCGCATAGACAGCACATTATACATTCAGCATATTCGACAGGTTTAGGTTTAAAAAGCGCTAATTGTGTCCTAGACTGACATATCACCGTTATATTAGACACGGGAAAGATTTAATTCAGTAAGGGCTCACACACACGGCGACTTTTGTAGCGATGTTGTCGCGCGATGAGGACGCTAGTCGTGTGGCCACGTAGCCCCGTTTCAGTTGCGATTTAGCAGCTCTCTATTATTTCTCCGATCGGTCGCTCTTATGTATGCAGTGCGCAGTAGCGCGATTGTAGCCCGTTCCAAATGCAATTGATGCTGCCCTCTCACTGATTTTAATTGCAATTGCAACGCACATGTTATACAAAATTGGGTCACGTAATCATATATGGTGGAATAATCTGCGGCAAAATCGGTAGTAGAATAGACCTAACGCGCGTTAGTAGCGATGCTGTGAGCGTTTACAAAACGCGCAACTGCACCGCTACATCGCTGCAAATTGAAGTCTCCAAATATCAACAGCAAAATATTTCATTTCCCAATGAAACTTAACAAGCGGAAGAAACTTGGACAGGGCCATCTTTTAGCAAAAATATGGGAGGATAATCTGCAGAAAAATCGGTAGGAAAATTGGCTTAACGCGCGTTAGTTATAATTTATAGTGATGCTGTGACTGCACCGCTACTGAAAGTCTCCAAATAATCTGCAGCAAAATCAGCTTGGCGCGCGTTAGTAGCGATGCTGTGAGCGTTTACTAAACGCGCGATGCAGTCGCTACAAAAAGTCTCCGTGGAGGAGGAGCCTGCGTCGACATTTCCCCGTTTTATTTTTATTTATTCAATTAAAATAGACGAGAATATTCCCGTAATAGAGCGTTTTTGATGGAGCGTTGTCGGCTTTGTTTTGTTATTTTCGGCAAATGGGGAATGTAAGTGGTGACTCCATGAATTTTTAGTGCGTTTTTTGAATAGCGCTCGAATTAATGTGTTATTTGTTCCTACAGTTATTGCAATTATAAATAATTTTTGTGTGGATCGCATCAAACTATTTTATTGTCCAATGCTTGACACACACATAGTGTTTTGTATGCAACGAAAAGAACCGCTCAGGAATTTAGTGCGTTTTTGAATAGCACTCGAATTTATATATTTGTTTTCTACTTAATACTAGATATTATAAAAAAATGCAGATGTATCAAATTACTATTTGTCTACCTCAATACCTTGATAATTATTATATTTTCCGTACAGTTTGCACTGTGCAATGAAAAGTACCGCTTAGGATTTTAGCGCGTTTTTGAATAGCGAAATATATTGTTTTTTCTAGTTATTACAATTATACAATTTAGAATTTTATCACATCTTGTAAAATGTTTCTTTTCTTTATAATTTCTTGAGAAGTTTGCATAGGTATTTACGGCTAATACTATACGGCTTTTTAAGTTAAGAGTATCTCAACTTACATGCTGTCCTTTAAAGAGACAGAGATATACCTTTGAGTAGCATTTGCGTACTTATTTTTATGCATCATATTTTAAACAAATTAAATGTTATATTTATCTTACTAGAAACTAGATACACCAGCAATAAAATGACGAAATGAAGGATTGTCTGGGCAGGTCGTTCACCTCCTAATATGACATTACCTACCACACATTAGAGGCGCTGGCTATTTGTAAGAATACTTATTTTGTTTTATAAAGGTCGATTTAAGAAAAAAAAAATGTTTTAATATTTTTTTCTTAAATCAATCTTTATACTACAAAGGGTTTTAAAATTGTTTTTATCAGTTTTAAATATTATTTAGTGCCTAAATATTTGTCGTGGCTTAGTTTTTTAAATACTTTTTTAATATTTGTTTGACATAAAAAAAATACGATTTTAATGCATATATTTTTTGTGGCCATTAAAATCATCTTAACGGTTATACGATACCTCTTTCAATACTTCTTCTCTTTGTTTACGTTTATACTAAAAATATCTGAGTGTCACACGTCCCTGCCTACAGGGCGCGGAGGGGGCGAATAGTTGCGTTTTGTCCTATTTTTAGGGCACCTGCGAGTTGACCTTGTTTTTTGCCCCAATTTGTCCCCTATCCATAAATAGTGCGTTCGCTAAGTCGAGCGGAACATCTATTATAGGGGCATCGAGCCTCCTGACCAGAAAAATCCTAGACTATTATTAAATATGGAAAATTTGGGGCATTTTAAAATATATTTTGCTCCGTTTACTTTCAAAAATAGATTCGCAATAGCGCTAATAAGGATATCACAGAACAGTGAGTTAGGTCCAGCGAATGGATGCAGTGTACAAGGTGTAAATTAAATAAGTGATAATACTTTGGGGTGCGTATGTGCCTCTTATGTAGAGTTTACTGTAAAAGTACCAGCGCTTAAAGACTTACTTTTGATTTTCATGTTTCTATGAGAAATACTCCAACATCTTAAATTTGCCCATACAATAATAAAAAGAGCTACTTTTAGAGAGCTTGTACTTTAAACTACAGTAAACTCTACATAGAAGGCAACATAAAGTATTATCACGCATTTATTTTACAGTCTTTTTCTACTAATAAGTTTATATTTCTATAGATTTTGCTTTTCGAAATGAAATGTCAAAGCAAAACCAGCATTAAATATTTTTCTTTTATATCTTGAATTGATATCTATGTAGATTTACAAAGAATAAAAAGGGTATTTATTATCAATAACACAAAAAACTCCTTAAAAATAACATATATAAAAAAAATGAAAATGAATAAAAATGTTTTTTTAATTATTAAACTTTTTCAATATAATACAATATTTTCAATCAATGTCGACAAGCTTAAATAATACTTTGACATGATATCTGTTTTAAAACGATATTGACTATAAATCACTTTGCAAATATTTTAATAAAAATATATATATTTTAACGATGTTTTTCTATTAAATTATTGTTTTAAGTAATTTTGAAAATACAAGTGATGGTTAATTTTTAATTTTTTTAAATAGTGGTGGTTAATATTCAAAATTAAGAATATTTTGCATGGTAATGTATAGCTAAAAATGCCTTAATGTAATCTATAGCAAATAAATAAATGAAAAAAAAAACAAAAACAGCATAAAAATTTGCCAAAACACTACGATGACTAGATCTAGTGCTTCTTCAATATAAATAAACATGAGAACACTGCGATCGTCGTGATAATATAGAATAGATCTGCGCCTGAGACGATGTCTATAGTCTACACGCACACAGGCGCAGGCAAGTAAAAAGTTGCAAGGTCAAAGTAGTCAGCGTGTTCTAGACAGTAGACAGCCCACGTATGACCGAGCGAGCCCAAGGACGACCTCATCAGCATCAGACCCTGGGTAAAGCGGAGAATCCCGGACTAGGCTCTGTGGAAGGGTTCCGTGGAAGGGGAAATAAATAAATAAATTGTTCCGTAGATCCTGGGGAACCCTTAGTTATACTAATACTAGAGCCGTGCCCACTTTGTTGAGCATAAAAAAAACCGTTTAAACATTCCCTGGACTTCCACGAATATTTCAAGACTAAAAATGGCCGAATCTGTTCAGCCGTTCTCGAGTTTTAGCGAGACTAACGAACAGCAATTCATTTTTATATATAAAAAGATTAAAGCCTCATAATTCACACTAAGACCCGATTTCACCAACGCATGTTAGTGTTAACGGCATGTTAAAACACCATGCCTTCTCATTCATTGACAGGAAATACGAGAGGGATAACATGATATTTAACATGGCGCTAACTTTAACATTGCTTGGTGAAACACGCCCTAAAACTTTAAGGTTAAAAATAATGTGTTTTAATTGTACTATCTATTTGTATTTTATTATTTTTACTATACATTTATTTTTATTTTTATATTGTTAATTTATTATTGTTTGATAGAGCATTCCATAATATACAAGTTTTTGGTAGTTGCTTTGTTGTCTTTAAAATTTGTGATGGCCTTTGTTAAATTATAATACATATAATATATAGACCAGCAGATTTAGTATCAAGACTGTTTAATCTTGATACTTGATAAGGTTTCAAGAAAGAAGCTCAAGATTTGTTTGTATACCGGGGTAATGGTTTACGTCGAGTGTGTTTTTCGTCCGGAGCAAAATAAAACATCGTATCACAATTGCGCACATTTTTACGCCGACGGAAGACATATTTGACGCCGCGTATGCGCCGGCGCAAACGACAGCCCGGCTCCTGCAGCACTCCACGTCCTCGGAGCGGAATTAGTCAGACTTCCCGAAAAACTCGGCCGTCGACCCTCCGGGGCAACACCTAAATATTTTAATGTCGAAAAAATCCACCATGTTTACATAACACGCCGAAATTTTCAAGAAACCCGACGAAGGGCCACACCGGACGCACACAGACATAAATTCGGTGTGGACTGCAGTGTGGGTGACGCACACGCGCGCGCCGCGTCCGCACGGCCCGTCCGCACGCGGCGCACCACTACAACGAAGGGACCGCGTAAGTCGCATACAAGTGCATAATTCGGCCGAGATGCAAAAAAAAATATTTGGCAATGCGGCCCCTACGCGCCCGCCAGTCGCCCGCCCGACAGGGTTAGGTTAGGTTAGATTTTTTGGCTCAAAACGCTCGTTGGAGATTTTTTGAAAAAGCATTAAAACATCACTAGGCGAAGACGTCCTTCCTGGCGGTTTAATATCGTCAGCCAGTACGTCGCAATTTTTTGAATAATAAAGAACTCGCGCGCGCGGCAAGCTCTAGTCGCGACCTAATTTGATTTTCGAATATTCTAATAGAATTTTCTATGGTCTTTTTCTCTATCGCGAGCATTTTGACCGAACCCTATGGGGGCGGGCGAACATTCAATTTTTTTCTATTTGCAGAGTTGCCGAATCATGGCATAAATAATTTTATTTACAACTCAAGATTTTTTTCTTTTTTTAATTTTAAAGACTGCTGCAGTGCATTGTGTCGTGTAGTGATATAATTTATGAATTTATTCGATTTCTGTTGGACTCTTTGTGTTTTTCGTTGTTTTGTTTGGTGAGTAATTTTTATTTATTATTTTATTTTACTATTATCCTCGGTTTTTACTTTAATTGCGATCGTTTGAAGCGGATTATAACAATAAATATTTGAACCAAAGCGATGTACTTTTATATTTCGTGAGTCGGTGTCCTGTGTTTTTGTCGATGTCACACTTATAGAAACGATTTTATAAAAAAAGATTTTATTCTGCAAATCCTGGAGCTAGACACAAGGACACGTCGTCCAGTGACGTCAGTGTCACTAGGAACTGCCGTGAAAGTCGGCCATCTTGTTTTTATATTTTTTCTGTCGAAGCCTACGAGCGCAGGCGCACCGCCATATTGCTTTCATTTTTTAAATGTTTTCATAGGCTACCAGGAACGATAAAACAAATACCTAAAAAGGATTTTATAAAAATAATAAAGCATATTTTTTTAATGAGGACATCGAAACTAAAAAAATCTCTATTTTTCTTGAAAAAGGAAAAGTTCTCCAAAAAAATTTTAAATTATAATAAAAATAATTAGCTTATTCACTACGCATTCTGCATTTTTTTAGTATTTTTTAAAGAACAAAGAGCAAAAAATTCTATGCTGCTATTTCTAGCCATAGACAAAGGCGTCTTTTGTTTGTACTATAAAATTTTTGTACTATAAAATGATATTGTCTACGAAAATGCTTGTTTGTCGAGATTAGTTTGTAAGGTTCCTGAAACTATACTGACGAGATTTTGAATTTAGTTTTAGCTATTTTAATCGTATTATATTATGTATCAGCCACGTCATTGAAATTTTAGAAATACTACCACCATGAAATGATCTATTTATATTTACATATTTTTTATCAAAGCTTTGTTCTTGACTTATTTCAAAACGCGATGGCATGATACTTTTTACATAAATTTTGTCAACCTACGCGAATACTACACAGATTGTAATGTTACTACTTTTTAAATGTGATAACTTTTATCACACAGTGCGCGTTCAACCGCCAGCGTGAAGTTTTGCCACGTGGTTAGTTAATGCTATAGTGCAGGGCATTGGAGAACAATATTAAAAAAAATATATTTGAATTTGGAGTGTATGTTTGAAAAGTGAATATAATTCTAATATTTTTAGAACTTATAACAGACAAAATAATATAGTAATTAGGGTTCCAGAATACTTTTAAAGATATTATTAAATAAGTAGAATATTCACTAGAAGTTACATTTAAATAAATTTTTTACACAATACCTCACAAGAAGTCAAAGAAAAATATAGATAGTTAGCTACAATTCAATTTGATGAATTGATGTTAGCCAAAAATAAAACTTAATCATACAGATTAAATTCTGGTCCAAAATTAGGCATAAAATATGTGAAATGCAATGGCGTCTCATGCGTAGGCGCATGCGACGCGACGGTTTTTGGACTTAAGCCTTAATCCCGAATCAGTGGCATAAATGAAATAATAAAAAAACAAAATTAAAACGTTGTATTCTAATACGGAGTAGTTCTAACTCATGCTGTACTAACCATTACCAATTTTAGAGCTCTATTGTATATAGTAGATCATAAGTACAGGATCTTTTATCTTCGAACAGCGCACCAATTTCGCGGACCTCTTCAACTTTGGTTGTTGCATAAGACCAGCGGTTTTCAAACTGTTGATCTTGAAACTATATTAGCAGCCAAGTATAAATTTTATCTTCTTATATATAAAAATGAATCGCTGTTCGTTAGTCTCTAAAACTCGAGAACGGCTGAACTGATTCGGCTATTTTTAGTCTTGAAATATTCGTAGAAGTCCAGGAAAGGTTTAAACGGTTTCTATGCTCAATGAAGTGGGCACGTGTCAGCTAGTACACTACTAAAATACATCTTAGTGCTTAAGCGCATACTAAAACGAATATATCACTTATAGGAGAAAGTAGGAACACCCAATCTGTTCCTAGTTTCTCCTATCGGTTTTTGCGTAAAAAGTAAAAACCACTTCTACATTTCCAATCGACACATCCATACACTCATACGCAGGATAAACTTGAGTGTCCGCCGCGCAGTTTGGGCTCCGCTGTCGCTAGATGGGAACGGGCCGGCGGCGGTATTCACAAACGAATAGACCTTTTCCTGGATGTAATTACTCATTTTTTTCTTAACTGACTCCTAGGCCCGTAGGGAGCTCCGTAACCGTAACCGAAACTATCGGATATCCGATATAAAAAATTATCCGAAACCGTTACCGAATCCGAAATGAAAGTTTTGTTACTGTAAAAAGGAAACCAAAATGACCAAAATCCATAACCGAAATTATCCTAAACAAACGGATAATCCGAAACAATTTAATATCCATATCCGTATCCGAAATTTCATATCCATTTCATCCCTATCTCAAACCCAACCTCACTTGAGAACCTATTTGATAAATAAAACAACGTTACGTTCCAATTTTAAAAGTGAACAACTTTATTAATGTTACATAGTTAGCATTTTAATCTCCTTTCTTTTTATACCGTACTATTCATATTATAGATTAGAAAAAAAAACATTAAAATAAGTATATTCTATATTTTTGTAATCTTTATTTTTATGTTTTATAAAAGAAAAAAATTCAAGTATGTATCATAACTAAAGTTGTTCATTTTTAAAAGCGAAACGAGACTTTTTTTTATCTGTCATATAGGTTCTCAAATAGTGAGGTTGGGTTTGAGACTTCCTTATTAATACGGGCTTTAGTGTGTGCTCCTGGAGGTGATTGACCGAAATTGGAATTGAGTAGGCATGTAACAATATCCTACTAATTTATATCTATAGACATCTATTGTACTTACCATTTTTAGAGCAAATAAATGATTGATTGATTGATACCAATATCCAGGATAGTAATCCTACTAATTTGATGTACGGATGGATTTTTCTTACTCTTTCACGAAAACACTACTGAACGGATTTAAATGAAATTTTATATGGTAGTAGCTTACATAGACTACGCAACAAAATGTGCGGTTCCTGTGGAATTTAGTTTTACGGTTACGAAGTAGCAAACATCTAGTATACTTTTTACCCGACGGCGGACACAAAAGAAAGAGTGGATTGTATGTATGTTACACCTTAGCGCCTTAACTACTGACCGATTGTAAACAGATATCACATTACTTATAATACATAGGCTATATAATTTATGTAGTCTTAGAAAAGTTATATAAAAATTGTGGTTAAAAAAGATAGTTACTACAAAAGAATCAAAACAAGTATTTAATGTAAATTCACCGCGCGGCGAACGAGCACACGGACAGCCAATGGTAAGTGATTAACGCCGCAGTTACAAAATTAAATGGACTAGGTGTTATATATTTACCGGCATTAAGTACTCCACAATCTTCGTCATCAAACTAAAGCTATGTAATTTTGTCGAAAAGTACTAAAATAATATTGTTTAATACAACTATAACAGTAGACTGTTATAAACCGACAATTATAGCACACTTGTTTTTAAGTGTCTTAAACCGTTTATGCAGCGCACGCAACGAAAGTCCCCAAATGTCAATAATTTTCCCCGTTTTTGCAACATTTTTCTCTGACGTTTCGCTCCTATTGGTCGCAGCATAATGTTATATAGCCTAAAGCCTTCCTTTATTAATGCACTATCCAACAAAAAATGTTTTTTCAAATCAAACTAGTAGTTCCTGAGATTAGCGCGTTCAAACAAACAAACAAACTCTTTCGCTTTATAATATAAGTATAGATTTGGGTTTTATTAATGATTGTTTAAGTCTAGGTAGTAGTCAGTAGGTCCACTCGAAACCTGTGCTACGAATAATTAAAGCACTAGGGTTGAGACTCTAGTCGATAAATGTACAGCAATAAAATATAATTTGTCTTACAATAGTCGGTAGCATTGACATAACATTCCCTTTTTTCCGATCCATACTAATATTATAAAGCGGAAGAGTTTGTTTGTTTGTTTGTTTAAACGCGCTGATCTCAGGAACTACTGGTCCGATTTGGAAAATTATTTTTGTTGGATAGTCCATTTATAGGGGAAAGGTTTAGGCTATATAACATTACGCTGCGACCAATAGGAGCGAAGCGTAAATGGGAAATGTTGCAAAAACGGGGAAAATTAATTACATTTGGGGTATTTCATTGCGTGTCACTCAAAAACCACGCGAACGAAGTTTTGGGAACAGCTAGTCTTTTCTAATATTATAAAGAGGATAGGTTTGTATGTTACAAACAATTATTTGGATCAAAAATACTGGACTGATCTTATTACTTCTTCCACCATTTGAATCACTGATTAATATAGAACATTTTAATTGCAAGAAAAAAATCACTACTAAAACTGCAATAAAAATATCAAAATCTGTTCAGTAACACGTGTAAGAGTCACATCATATTCTTCACATTTTATATTCTTCATTATCGTCTCATCTACGACGGACCTGATTCAAGATGCCATATTATCACCAGGGGGCCTACTCAAGATGCCATCGCTAATTATCGTTTACAAAGTTCGATAGCAAAATGTATGGGATTTGACATAAGGTACGCTAAATGACATACCAAATCGCGATCATTTAGCGTAGCTTTTGTCAAATCCCATACATTTTGCTATCGAACTTTGTAAGCGATAATTAGCGATAGTATCTTGAGTAGGCCCCCTGGGATGTTAGAGAGCTCCGTAACCGTAACCGAAACTATCGTATATCCGGTATAAAAATTATCCGTAACCGTAACCGAGTCCGAAATGACAGTTTTTCTACTGTAAAAAGGAAACCAAAATTTAATATCCGTGACCGAAATTATCCGAAATCATTTAATACCCATATCCGTATCCGTATCTGAAATTTCATATCCATTCCATCCCTCATTATCACTTACAAATTTCGAAAATAAAATGTATGGGATTTGACATAAGCTTCGCTAAGTGAAGCGAACGTTAACCGAACTGTTTTCGAATGGCTACCTGAATTTGAGCTCAGGAGCACGATTCTCGGGCAGTGGAAAAAAGTTAGAATATTGGTATATCCCGATCGCACGCGCACTAAATCTCATTTGCATGAGCGGGACAGACCGATAGTAAAAACTAAGTTCGAGGCCTGAGAATCGCCGCCCTGGCCCCTGATTCAAGACGCCATCGTATTTGTCGCTTACGAAGTTCCAAAACAAATGTATGGGATTTGACATAAGCTTTACTAAATGACAAGCGATTCAATATGTCATTTAGCTTATGTCAAATCCCATACATTTTGTTTACGAACTTCGTAAACGATATATAGCGATGGCATCTTGAATGAGGGGGCTGGACACATTATTTTAGTATTAATCCATCGATACTAAACTCTTCTCGTCTCTATTCGCAAAAAATGTCCTTCGAATATGCAATAAGGTTGTGATGGACAGACGTACAATGCCGGGCGCAGATTGATCAATTGTAACTCTTAGCTTGTGCACCATAAGGTTTGCATTTGCTTGTAATTAGCTCTGCATTTGTACAAAAGAGATTTCTTTTATGTTTCTTCAAGTATTAGAATAAACTGGGGACTGGAGTGGCATCATCATCAGAGACAACAAAACCATCATTAGACATGAGACAATCCTAACTGACATGAATTAGTGATCTCCGAAATGCATTTTAATTTTAATTAACATTTAAAAACACTTAATTTACATAAATGATAAGTTTAATTACAATCAGTTCAGTGTTTTAGGCGTGTCTGAACGGATATTCTTTTAGATCCACATCGTATTTAGTAGTAATATTAAAGATGAGAGTCACAAAATTTAGTATTGGACTACTTACCATGTACATTCAAAAAAGGCATTTTCAACCATCGACAAAAACAGTCGTCTGTTTTCGTGACTATTTTGTTTAAATGTTTATTTCCTGTACCGTGTTATAAATAAATTGTGACTCAATAACAAAATATACCACCAATGCCATCTATTGGTTATATGGGTGTAAATATGTACACTCACTTATATGTACCATAGACTATTTTGTATCTATTGTCTAGCGTCTATGAATAAATGTCAGTCTGTTGCAAACTTCCCAGCGTGTTTTATTTAATCTAATATACCGCTATCTAGATCTGTTTCAATTTGTAATAGTTTTTAAAAAAATTGTGTTAAAAATTACAACGAAGAATTAAAAAAAGATCTATTTAACAACAGCTTGGCTGTTTATAAAACTACGCGCGCTTTTTTTTTAACTTAAAAAGTAATGAGTATAGTATAGACTAATATACGTTTCAATTTATTGCTATGTCGTATTTTATAATTGTTTGTTATTAACTAGTTTAAAAAAGCTACAAAAGGCTGTTTGTTTCCTGAATAAAATAAAATAAATAAATAAAAGCTGAAATGATCGAGTATGTTCTTAGCTATAATCATGCTGACCAGCTTACTGGGTTTGTCTCAATTGTGTTCATTAATTGATTACAACCCCATTTATCTATCATTGCTGTGCGCACGCAATTAAAGTCCCCAAATGTGAATAATTTTCCCCGTTTTTGCAACTTTTGTCACTGACGCTTCCCTCTTATTAGTCGCAGCGTAATGTTATATAGCCTAAAGCCTTCTTCTATAAATGGACTATCCAACAAACAAACAATTTTTCAAATCGGATCAGTAGTTTATGAGATTAGCGAGTTTAAACAAACAAACAAACTCTTCCGCTTTATAATATTAGTATAGATTAGACAATCTTACAGAAATGCGTACTGTGTACACATAGCACAGTAATCATTGAAGTATGCATTCTCTCCTCGTTTTGTGTCTCTAGCCAGCGAGCGACGTGCGTTGAGGAAAACGAGAGCTGAATCAGACAACCTTGGGCTATGCACACAGCTGCACTTATAAATACCAGCCCTTTTGGGGGTGGGCATTTTAAATCGATACCTACATTATTTAAAAGAGGTATTTCGCGCTTGATATGAATTTTTTTAAAGGACTCATGTTACAAAAGTTTCGGGATATATGATCTATATTCTGTATGTTATCGTTTTAGTTCGTAAATAATTATATTGAACTAGCTGACCCGTGCCCACTTCTTTGAGCATAAAAAACCGTTTAAACATTCCCTGGACTTCCACGAATATTTCAAGACCTAAAATAGCCAAATCGGTTTAGCCATTCTCGAGTTTTAGCGAGACTATCGAACAGCGATCATTTTTATATATAAGATTAGTGATACGTAGATGTAAAACAAAATATTTTGACAAAGTTATATCTAATGAAAAAGTTTTACTGTGTCCTCTAAGTTAAGGACTCTATTTCATTGGTATTGTTTTCGAAACGCAAAAATAAAATCACGTATTTATGCTACACGTAAGCTTAGATTTATTATTTTATAACTACAGATTAAATTATAAGACCAACGTCTTATACTTTAATCTGTAGTTATAAATAGTCAAGAAGGAAGTATAGTTGTATACAATAACTAGTATTGTAAATGCAGGTTGCATAACCCGGGAATCGTACAGGTTATACCAGTACGAAACCTGTCGCAACCTATATTCGCATCCAGTTTTTGCTGACTTTTTTTGTACACCTAGAGATTCATCAAGGTTTTACGAATAGGTTCCTATTTATAGAGTTTCACTTTAGATTAAAATTAGTTACAGATTTATTTTATACACTTTTTGCACACTGTACAATGGCGGACTTAATGCCAAAAGGCATTCTCTACCAGTCAACCATAGTGCAGTGACAGTGGTGCAGAGACAAAATAAACGAAAAGGTGCTGCAAAATGATGAATGAAATAATGTTAAATAATTAATTAAAGGAATAAAATCAAATTTAACACAGTAGAATATTTTATTATACTTATAGTAACTTTACTATAATGGATATACTTTCAATTAAATTTTGTGTGATGATGAGTCGATGATGACAGCGAGCGTTGACGCGTCTTCGTTTATCACGCGTGTCTACGTTTGCAAACAAAATTTCGATTATACAAATTTGTACGTTGGTAATGTCATAATAAGGACTAGGACTCAATACTATAGTTGAAGAACTTGACGCTTTGACTCGGGCCAGATTGAAAAGTATAGCTTAATAAAACCTATTCATTACAGTGTAGGAAATCCTACCATCCCAAATTTCCTATAATCCTAATATTATAAATGCGAAACATTATATAAAAAAATAAAACATAAACTTTGTTTTTTGAAGGTCAATTTTAAAAACAAATTTCACTTACCAGTTTCCACCGGTTTAGAACCCTATAAATATGTGGATGTTTGTTTGTTACTTCTTCACGCAAAAACTACTGAGCGGATTTTAATGAAATTTGGCAAAGTAGTACTTCACATGCTGGATTAACACATAGGCTACTTTTTACGGCAACAAAATGTATTTTTGTTGCCGTAAAAAGTATTTTTTATGCAAATTGTGTTTTTTATGTAATTACAGTGTAGTAAAGTCTATAACGCGTGTAAAATGAGCAGTCAGTATAACTTTGGGATATGATTATTCTACCTTTTCTCATTCTAGAAATGTATTTTTTTTTCAACGAAAATATAAAAAAAAAATCTTGCTTTATTGTTATTTTTGCGACAAAAAATAAGACATGGTGAAAAGAAAAAAAAATAGTTTTTTTAGTTTGACAAAAATATATAAAAAAAAATACATTTCCAAAATGAGGAAAGGTAGTATAACAGTATCTCAAAGTTATAGTGACTGCTCTTTTTACACACTGAATATTGCATCAAATCATCTACAATACATGGTGGTATTGTACTCGACGTAAACAAGAGCAGCACACGCTGACATAACCCTGACACGAGATCGGAGATAGCAGAACGTGGCCCGTACGTCTACCTCCCGATCATCGCAGATTATTTAGAAAAGTGAATCTTTTATGTAATGCCGTATAAAACAAAAATCCGCTATCATGCTTCTGGACCAAATTTTAATAGCACCGTTGTAAACCTCGTAAAAATTGCTTTAAAATGCTTGGCTAGTTTCGTACCAAAACCTGCTAAAACATACATCTGCCCACCAAAAAAAGATTCAAAATCAAAAGCCCGTATCATGTGCATACCAGTATCAAAATCCGATTAAGCTTAAACGATTTTTTGTATCCTGTGATATTTTTTAAAAGTACGTTTTAGTGCGTTTTGATACTATACACCTCGACTATGACATCACTTATTTGATACCAAACTTACTTCGTTTTTTATATCCATGGACGCTTCACACCACGCAAATCTGGTCCCGTGCTAAGTATCCGAAGAATTGTGCTACAGGTACCAGACAACGGAAATATATTTAATACTTTTATACTATACACATATTTGAGATTTTTATTATACTATACACAAATTTAATACACATTCATGACCCAGGAACATTGAAAACATTTTGTTTCCGCGGCGGGATTCGAACCCGCGACATCTCGCTCGAGCACCAACGCGCTGAACCACTGCTAAACTTAACGTTCCTCAAAATATAGTCTAAATAGCGTAAAGTGACACACAACCGTATTTTTTTTTATTGCGCAGAATTTAGCGTCAAGTTTTTTTACAGCATATTCAACTGTATTTTTATATTATTCAAGGTCCTTTGTGTATGGAAACACAAACGTAAACGTGTGATAAACGAAGACACGCCGACTCTATCATATTTCCATAAAACAAATTTGTATCTTAATACTCTATAAAGATTTGAATATTAAGCTATTGGTGACAAACGTTACTCTTCGACTTTGCGAATGTGAGTTGAGTCTAACACGGCGCCAACGCACGGGCGGTTGCCAGACGCCACTGCTACCCTCTATCCTATAACCTTTATACTATAAATTATCCTTTATTATAATATCCTTTATATTATATAAAGGATAAAGATCCTATACCCTTTATCCGTAAATAATTTATTTTTATTTTATTTAGGAAAGAAACAGTACTTTACATCTTTCTTAAACTAAAGTTAACTTATTACTTAAAGACTAATAGATCCATAGAATTTTACAAACAATTATAATATATGTCTAATATAATACGGCATAACACTAAATTGAAACTTATACCAGATGGTAATATAGTTTTATGTTTTTTAAAACATTGCATAACTTACTTTTATAAACAGACAAGCTGTTGTTAAATAGCATTACACCTTTAAATTATTCGTTGTAAGTTTTAACACTACGTTTTAGAAAGTTATTAGTGATGTAAACTGTTATAGATAGCGGTACAGAAAATACGTTCTGAGATCGGGAACCAGGTTTAGGTTCTCTAAAATCTATATATTCTGTTATTATTTAATATTTTAAAATTTGTATTATCATATATTATTTTAATCAACCATCAAACGCCCTACTGCTGCGCTAAGTAGGTCATCCAGCAACGATCAAAATCGTTTTCGCCAACGATCAGTTTATGTTCGAACAAAGACAATGTGTAACCTCATAACTCCACTCAATTGAACTGACGCGTCTGCATGGGAGTGTCCGGGGTGGGGGGAGGTGCGGCCCTCCGGGGGGTGAGAGGGGGGTTTGAAAGTTGCAACGTGTCACCTTGACCTCCATACGCGTGCGCCGGCGCATTTCAATTATTGCACATTTGTTTGTCCAATAGGGCTCCGTTTTTGTTTCTCGATTCATTCTCTATCTCTTTTAGATACGTGGAACATTGTAGGAAACCAGTTGTGACTTTAGAAAAATATTTCTAGAAAGAAATGGCAAATGGATAGAGAGAATAAGTTCTGTGTGCTCTTATGTTTTTTATTGTTCTGTAGACTAAAACCATAACTGCATTGGAGTAGACGAACTGGCCAATCGATAGAAAATATGTCTTCCTTATCAATCTATAAATTTGTCTGCCGCAAACAAACCCTTTTTAATCAACCATAGCCATACCCTGATAAGAGTGGTTAAAAAGAAAGCCTTATCAAAATCAGTGGTATTTAAGTAACATTTGTGAAACAAGAATGGAAGCGATGCGTTTGACATTTTACTCAAAGTGTATGTTGCGTAATGGATGATACGTCTCCCAAAACGGCATCGAGCGGTGACTAACTCACAAATGTCACAGTAAATTAGTGCTCGTAGTGGGGTAAACATCAGTCCAGGGCCCTTAGTTAAAATGCAATCGCTATTATCACTTAAGAAGTTCGAAAACAAAAGTCTATGGGATTTGACATAAGCTTCGCTAAGTGACATGCAATATTGCTTGTCATTTAAGCTTGTCAAATCTCATAAATTTTTATTTTGTTTTCGACCTTCGTAAGCGATAAACAGCGATGGCATCTGGAATCAGGGCCCTGTGCAGTTTAATGGTTGTCGTCTATAGCGGGCATTACACGCATAAAAGTGCTTATTGAGTAGGCAATTTCGATTTGTACAAATTCGTCTATAAGTACGTACGTTTTGTAATGTAACTAGGAGGAACCCGTAAATTGCCCCCGTGCGAGTTTCTTACGCCGGTTTTTCTCGATGAGTTAGAGTTGAACCGGTGGCAGCTTTTAGTGATGACATTCCGAGAATAACTTTTTAAGTTTAGATGGAATTTTTCTCAACTCAATTATTGAAATTAAGTACTTTTATATAAATTACAGCAATAAGATAAAAAATAATAAGCATATTTTCTTGGCCATTTAGATAGCATATAAAAAGTTGAGGGCCTAACACGCTGCCCTGTGGGACACCTCACACTTGACTAGGATAAATTATATTTAGCGCCCTTCGTCACGTTGGGCAGCATGTGCGAGCCCTTTGACGTCATACGTCTGCGTATGCCCTGCTCTACATCACGTATACTACATGCTTGAGCACAAAAAATATTGCTGTTATTTTCTTTTATACATTCTTCTGTTTTCTTCTTATTCTGCTTAAATAATAAAAAAAAAATTACAAAATTTATAACAGAATAAATAAAAAACGACAGTAATTTAATCTAACGACACATCTCAAGCTAATCCATCGAGATTACAAACATACATACATCTGAAAAAAATAACTTCCGGCGCAGTCGGGTAAGAATAGCAGTACCATATTGCTTATAGGTCGTACATTTTGCCAATTTTAAACTGAAATCAACGACCGAGGCATGTCACGGTAAATTAATTTTAAGGAAGGTCGGCGGGATTGGCATAGGGTTACTCCTATTACACATTTGTAGGGCATTTTGATAATCTAATTGGGAGTTTCAAATTATCAAAAGTTGTATGCGAGCACGCACGAGCGTTTGATTGCTCCGAACGTACTGATATTATAATAAATAATCTAAAAAATCTATATTTAATAAGTAATTGATTAAGCGCGTGTCACAAACCGCTGATTCCTAAAACCTAAGATTTGCATCCAGATACTAAATAAACTAATGTTCTTCCATAATATAAAAATATAAGCACTCAGAGATACTTCAAAAATTTAGTAGATAGCCAATACTTTCAAGTTTATAATATACTAGATGACCCGCGCTCACTTCGTTGAGCATAGAAACCGTTTAAACCTTCCCTAGACTTCCACGAATATTTCAATACCAAAAATAGCCGAATCGGTTCAGCTGTTCCCGAATTTTAGCGAGAGTAACGAACAGCAATTCATTTTTATATATTACGCCGCCCGACACCCGGCCGGCCGATCGGTACCGCCGCAGCGCAAATAACTACGACCCTGCATTTTAAATTTGTAATATCTTCGGTAATATTCGCTTAAATTACATGCTGTAAAAAGCATATTGATCTATAATAAATGCACAATTTATTTAAGGTACTTAATTGGATAAGGATTAATGCTGTGTTGTTTAAAATCACTTCGTAAATAACCATTTTTTTAGTAAAGGATAAAAATGGTTATGGTGGGTTATCCCTAAGAGATAGACATATACTATCGTGGACTTTTTTGTTGAACTTTTTAAGGTGAACAATACTGTAGTACATTATTTTGGTCTATCTCGTAGGGTTCAGCCAGCGTTTGCAATATAAGCGCAAAAAAACGTACTTATTTACGACATCACATTAGAAACCATTAAATTTATCAGTGTTTCTCTACTATATTATGCATTTATTATACATAAAAACTTTTTGTAAGAATCACTCTATCTATTAAAAAAAACCGCATCAAAATCCGTTGCGTAGTTTTAAAGATCTAAGCATACATACGGACAGACATACAGCGAAAGCGACTTTGTTTTATACTATGTATTGATTATAAACTTGAAAGTATTAATGGACGGATGTTTCTTACTCTTTCACGCAAAAACTACTATATGGATATTGATGAAATTTGGTATGGCAGTAGTTTACATGCTGTATTGACACATACAATACTTTTTACATCAGTAAAAGGTACGGTTCCAGTGTGATTTTATTTTGCGTGATCAAAATAAAGTTCGCTTTAAGGGTCCGTCTCAATAACCCACAACAAAAGATCGCTGTCATACTGTGGCTTTCTTTTGTCATAGATACTAATTGAGTAACTGAGTTAAATGCAAAATTTGGATATGAAATGTATTCTCAAGTTCAAAGTCACAGTGGTCCTCGTGAGTTAAAACGTTTGCGACATTCCCGTGAACGTAACTTCATGACGTAGGCGGCTAAATACAAATACAGCTCAAATACACGTGGCAGCCCCACGTATTTATATTACGACAGAACGTAAATAACTCTCATATTTTTTACAAAAATATTCCATTCTAATATTTTATATAAAAATGGCTCCTGAACGTTGTGTTCAGTCCGAAAAATATTACATTTAAATAACATAATTAACACACCGATTTCGATGTCACCAAACCAGGCAGGAGCATTTTATAGTGCATAAGTGTGTGCGCAGTATACAAGGACACTCTGACTTCCCTTTACTCTCATAACCTAGTGGGATAGTTAACCAACACGACTAGCGAGAGAACAGGCGCAGGACGACTTTTTACATGCCCATTCAACTCCTGGATCATCTTTCTTGTCAGACAATCAGGTGATCAGCCTGCATTGTCCTAACCAAACTTGGTATCAACATTTTTTTGTTGTTTCAATTCTGGAATCGAACCGAAGACCTCCGGGTAGAGAGCCAAGCTTTGAACCACTAGACCACGGAGGCGTTTATATAGTAGGTGTATAATATATGTGTGTAGTATGTGGATGAAATTCAACCAAACCTCATTAATATATAAGGATACTTTTGTTTAAAATCTTTATTTCAAAGCATCAACAATTCACCCATAACTAACCGACTACCAAATAATTTTAAACAAAAAAAACCGACTTCAAAAGGTAAACTAAAAAGCAAAAAATATCGACTGTAATTGACGTAGTGGCGTATGCTTGCATTTTTTTAAACAACGCTGAAATCTTCAAACATGTATCTCTAAGGACTCAGAAGTTCTGTTCAGTACTTTAGGTCCAGGATATGGTGCAAAACCTTACTATTTGGTAACACATGCTTGGGCTACTTCAGAAAAAATCAAAATCGATATATGTTTCCATATAAATTTTGAGGAGTTCCCTCGATTCCTCACGGATCCCATCATCAGGTCACCACTTTGGTGACAATGGGACCAAACGGGAAGCACCAGCTTTCAAATAAAAAAAAATCATCCAAATCGGTTCACTTCTGCGAAAGTTCTGAAGTAACAAACATAAAAAAAATACAGACGAATTGAGAATCTCCTCCTTTTGATGTTGCCCTCCTCGATGTTAGGGAGCTCCGTAATATATCCTCCTCCTCCTCCTCCTCCTCCTCCATAACCAGTTTCGGTTAGTATCGGATATCCGAATATCCGTTAGTATCGGATAAAATATATCCGTAAGCGTAACCGAATCCGAAATAAAAGTTTTGACGACTCTCAAAGGTAACCAAAATTCAATATCCGAAATTATTCGAAACACACGGATAATCCGATATAATTTCACATATCCTTATCCGTATCCGAAATTTCATATCCATTTCATCCCTGATGATTTAGTACACAAACAGGTTGCAGTCATTGCATGACACATTAACCATTAAGCTTATTGGCTGTACCAGACGGCAACCCAACACAGCTTAATCAGTTCTTAAAATACTAACTTATTAATAGGGTACAATACACTAATAAAATAATCTACGACTAATAGTGGCTTGTGGTTGCAAAAAGACAATAACAAAATTAAACTAAATTACTTACATATAATATCTAATAATAATATAATAATAATAATATCTATGGACGCTTCACACCACGTCAATCTGGCCCTATGCTAAGTATCCGAAGAACTTGTGTTACAGGTACCAGACAACGGAAATATATTTAATACTTTTATACTATACACATATTTAAGATTTTTATTACATTATACACAAATTTAATACACATCCATGACCCAGGAACATTGAAAACTTTTTGTTCCTTCGGCGGGATTCGAACCTGCGACCTTTCGTTCGAGCGCCAACGCGCTCAACCAACTGCGCTACGGAGGTCGTCATATAAATCGTAGGTAAACAAGTTGGACATTTTTTTATTATTACAAAATGGTTATAACCACTTTATAACCCTTCGTTTGCACAATTTTCGGAAAACTGTGTACAAGTCACTCTTCTTGAGATAAAGGTGTTATTATAACCTTCTGCAGAAAGTATAAGTGTATTCTGCATGTACAGTCTAAGCATTGTATTGTGATGGTAATCAGCGCGGAGTCTGAGAGTGTCTGGACCTGTTTTGTCTGTGATCTGTAGGCCAAGCAGGAACATTTGAAAGCTCCGTAAAGTAACGTTAACGAATAATAAAAGCGTGACAGCGCTAATACAATTGACAATCGATTACTTTACTTTACGGAACTCGCAGTTAGATACCGATCGCCGATACTGATTCATGCCATCATTAGAAAATCTGTGTTTTCTTTAAAAAACCTAAGTATTTTCACAAAACATTGAGCAGCTTCTCCCCTAGAAAGTTCTACGAAAGACTATTTTACAATCAAAGATTTTTATTCTTCGGTAGACAATAACCATTACTGCGTGTAGTAACAAAACAATGCTGATGCAAAATATTTTCTTCTTAAGGATCTTAAAAGAAAATAAAACATTTATAATCAATACTAATATTACAAATGTCTGTATGTATGCCTGTCTGTCTGTTAACTCTTCACGTATTAATCGCTGAGCCATTTTATTAAAATTTGGTACAGATGTACTATGTATATTCTCAGCAAGGATATAGGATGTTTTCAACTCCAAAAAGTACATGTTTACGTGGGATAATGTATAATGTATTATTGTATAGCCCGCATACACGGACACAACGACCTAAAGAAACCTCATATCACGCGGCTCCCGCGTGCAAAATCTAGTTTTAAATATAGTCATAATGACTTTATTACGCTTAACTCGAGAAATCTATATATTGTATGTTAATAAAACGTCTGGACCTAAACCCGTACAGGACATTGAGGTTTGCCCTTCAAATGCACACCTACCTACGTGCACACCGTACGAACAAGTCTGCCTACTATGCGCCTGAATACGACGACACTAAGCTCAACTATTACTGCCAGTAACTTCTCTTATTGCAGATAGTCGGTGTGATTAATATTTTAATGCTTTTGAATTTTTTATGAACGCTCGAACCTTTGTCCTTAAAAAAACTACAGTCTAGCTCACCTTCAGTGGGCGATAGGACTCGGGCGCGCGCAACCTAATTTGTGCCGTATTATCGCGGCGCACGTATCGAATTCGCTCGAAAATAACCCGATAATCCGAAACTCGTTCTTCTCGAAAACCTGTCTTAAACCAACAGTTTAGAATTGAAACTCATTTGTGTAAGTGTCCAAACTACTTTAACACAATACGGAGAACCGCCGCGCCGCCGAAACGGAACGCGCTAATGCCTCGGCCCCGAGCGGTCGCTTGCGCCGTTTCGGGCGCGAGCAGAAACCGCCAAAATGCATCGGAAGGTCAACGAACCTCGCTCGCCAAGGACAGTGCATTCCATTTTTAAATTTAAAGCTAGCGCGCCAATAGAAGGCAGGATCTAAATAGGCCGCCATCTTGCGTCGTCATTTTTCGCGGGAAGACTTTTTAATTCCGCCATTTGCATTTCTGAATTTCGCCTTTTATCCAAACAATGGTCGTTTCGTGTATTATTTTGCCGTAATTAGGGAGAGGTAACGAGATAGCAATTTTCAAATTGAGTTTCGCTTATAATAATTGCTTACATTTAGACTTTTTACACGCGCGCGCGGTTTTGTGCGGGGGAACAATTCATATCTCATATCATTTCGTAAATAACAGATAGCGCCCAAATTACATACATTAGCGTTGCCTTTCTGTGGATGTTTGTTAGCGATTGCGTACTCTCGCTTAAACACATTAGACCAGACTTAGTGAAATTACAAACTAACTAAGGGCGTGTTTCACCAAGCAATGTTAAAGTTCGTTAAATATTATGTTGTCCCTCTCGTATTTCCTGTCAATGAATTAGAATTTAGAAGGCATGGTATTTTAACATGGCGTTAACTTTAACATTGCTTGGTGAAACACGCCCTAAGAATAATAAAAATTGCTTGTTATCAATTTGTATTTAGTCTGATAATTGCTTATTAAGAATAATTTTGTTCAATTAATGAATGAATTGTGATGATGATGATACCTACAATTTAGGTAAATGATATTGTAAATACCCTTAAAGCCTCTTTTCCGATTAATAACTTAGTAATAAATAGTGAATCATAGTTAGAACAAAAATCCCAAGCGGACAATAATTATAATACTGGTTTTATAGACGTTTAAAAATTAAAAACATAACGTCACTGGCATGTTATGTGGAAAAAAATAAACGTTTGAAATTAGAATCCACGTGAGTCACACGACTAGAACATGACCTAGCCAACAGAAATAGAGTTATCTAGTTGACACCCACGAGGCCGCGGACATCGCGTGCATGACATAGATGTATACTGTTATAGATGTTACAGTTGTTGTTCTTATCAGAATGATGTGGAAGAGAGGTATTAATTTATGCCATAATATAGTTCAAAAGGTCTGGAATAATGGAGCAATGAGAACTAAAGATACATAAACTTTTTTTTTCATATGTATTTTTTTCGTTTTACAAATTCCAGTGTCAGAAAACCTGAGATAGGTTTGTATATAAATAATAATACTGCGTTAGAAAATATACAAATGTTATAACTGAAGGTGATGAAATGTACCATGGCCAAGTCTACTTTTTGTCCAGATGAAATGTACCCATTTCCTTTTCGCAAGAAGTCAATCTATATATTGTGTATATGACTTCTATGTGTCGTGTGTATGTGTGTGTGTGGCGCTAGGTTTACGAAAATAAACGAGCGAGCAGTGAAACTCCGGCATATGGCGGCGCGGTGTCGATAACCTTGCGTCGATAACTTTCCCTTTTACATAACGCACATGCCACGCACTATCGACGTTTGTCAAAGCCTTCCATCAGGCAACATGACGGCTCGTTTGCCAAGAAAACCCATATCGAAAACCTCATTTGTTATCCATGTGAATAAAGTGCCAGATTTTGCCACTCAAAGAGAAGAAATTGACTACAATTTGTATTTTGTATAGCATTAGCTATCATTGTTTGTTTACATGTAACTAGAAGCCATTTTCAAATTTGCCGAGAAAAAGCACCACTTTTTAATCTGAAACCGAAATCTCATGTTTTCCAGTAATAGCAGTTTTTATCACCCGCAGTGTAGAAGTTACATACAATTTGAAGGGCGTCGATTTAGTTGCCAAAGTTTGCCACTAGGGGCGCTGTTTCGATAACCATACAAATTGTAGTTGACTTCTTTACGGCGAACAGTGATGAAAAATAATTGAAAACATAATTTGGTATCCAAACAGCTTTCATCGGCCGATCGGCCGGCTCGTTTGTAACAAAGAAAACAGTGTTGACTTCGAAGACCACATCAATATTTCCGTATCATTTTTACATTGCAAATAATATATCTCTAGGTGTTCTGAACTGTGAATAATAAGTCGGATCGAGCATCATTATTGTTGAATTAATATGTAATTTTCCACGGCAATCTCATTATACATTCACACATTATGATGTAAGGACTAAATTAGTGGCTTCAAGCCGAATTCGCCACCGAAATTGTATTTTTAAATTAATAAAGTTAGTAAAAGTAATCGTAACAACGTGGTTTATGTAACGAAACATTTCAATTTTTACCTGCGGATATTACAAATGTTATTGGCCAAGATGACGACCGTTTGCTATCATCATAATCATGAAGTGATCATACTTTCCAGCGGTCTTGCTGTGTAAATACTGAGCCGGGTCCTTACCACGAGCTCTTATAGCAGTATTATCTACTTTAATAATACTTATGAATTTCATGTTAACAAATATGATCTTTATTTATAAAATCGAAAATACATATTAATTGGCTCGAAATCCAAAAGTAATGTTAAAGTAATACTGCTAAAAGACCCGAAGAATTTTTGACATCACACAACATAATAATATTATCATAGACATACTTTTGTTCGTTCATATTACTGTTTCCCTAATATAATAGTATTTGCTGTATGATTATCAGAATATATATTTTTTCTTCCTTTTTTTCTTTCTTTCTTTGGTCTATGAAACATGTACTAAAAGCCTTCGCACGCAAATAGTTTAACCCAAACGTCCACCACGCAACTGCAGGTTTTAAATGCAAATAACCAGGAAGGTAATTAGACGAACTGCATGTTGGGTTTCACCTTCGAGTGACGGAGTAGTTGGCCTTCACTGAACGCTGGAGTTAAGTCTGTAATAAACATAAAAAGTTTGTTTGTATGTTGCACCTTTGCTTCAAAAATACTAGCGCGATCTTGATAATATTTAGCACGTAAATAAATAATGCCTTCGGGATAGACTTTGGATACTTTTTATTCCAACAATGTACCGTACTTTGCTAGCATATAAAGTATCCAAAAAATAGATGATAATAATTACTAATACGCAATACACAAAGGTATGGGTGATAAAGTAAAGTAAAGTAAAGGTGATATTTACACCTGCGCCCTAATTGCTGAAAGCTGCCTCGTTATTTTAGATGTGATTTTTTATCAAAACCGAAGTCGTCTGGACACCTGACGGATTTTAGTGATATCGTTTTAAAGTGACCACTTTACTTATCAATTGTTATAAATGTTTGCGAATATTCAACTTGACGGCGTAATTTATACAAAAAATCTACTTGTAATGCCAGTCAATCTTGAATATGTATGATATAAGTACTATTATTTACAGAAGCGCATATAAATATGCGCTCACATTTCCGTTCTAAGGTGTTTGCACTTGTCGAAACTGCGCATTTTAATAAAATTATATTTTGTATTAGCTAACTAAATCTGGCATGATTTTAAGTGAATTTGAAATACAATGTTTATCTTGAAAAACAATGTAGTTATTATTAGTATGTTGAAAATGAGTGTCATACCACATGCCGCCAGGAAACGATCGTCTTTATGACTCTTTAGTGTTTGGAATCACTAAGACCAATTTAAAATGCAACTTACGTTTGCCTAACACTTCTAGACTTCCATACAAAAAACAACAGCTCGGGTTCAACGTTCGATTTAATTAATTGAAACAATACAATTCGATAAGTATTTTCATGCAAAAGTGCATTTTAGATTAGACATTTTAGTTTTAAATTCTATTTAAATGCACATTCATATTCATGCAACGCATTATCGCCTCGGCGCAATGAAATGTAATGAATACCTATTTTTAAAACATTAATGTTTATTTACAATATAATTCACTATGCGCTGTAATAATTTACTTTAATGTGATTCGAACACTGCGTACTCTTGGATTTAGGTAATCTTTAATACAAACAAAATTCGATGTACAAGACCTTTACAGAATAATTATATACTTACTTCCGTGCTATACAAATTATATAAAATGGTAGTCGATAAAGTTTAAATGATTTCATACAATTTTTTTGCTAATTGCATGAAGTATCGATAGAGCGGCACAACACTATAGTATCTAATTCCGAGATGCATGTGTGTGTAAGTGTGTGTGTGTGCGTGACCTTGCGGCGCGCTGCGTTTCGGCGGTCGTTCACCCCGCGCTCCCACCCCTTGACTTTGGCAGCACTATGCGCGAATAGTATATCTAATGCGCACACGCAGATTGCAATTCCGCCTCTATTCGGACTGCGCAAGGCTCACATTCGAGCGCTGCGGCTCAATCAATTTTAATTTACGTAAATAGTTTTAATGGCTCTTAATGAAAATTATATTGTGAGGTACCTAAAGCGTGCGATTGAATAGGTTTTGATCGCTCCGTCTAGATTTCGGTCGATGTTTTCTTGATAATCATCCGCAGTTAGCTATAGGCCACTAAGCACGGCGTGAACAATACAAAATAATTAAAGTTGTTACATTCTTGCTGCTTTCAATGTCAAATAAATCAATATAATGGAATTGAAAATTTCAGGTCTCACATTCACTTCTATAATGAAGAATTTGAGGACAAATTTTGACTTCATACGCGTCAATTTAACAACAGCAGTTGGATTATATCGAACTCTACTAGATAGAGATTTTAAATTTTGTAAGGCCTTTGTATCTTGCACCAGTCTGAGTTAAATATTAAGCTCAGAGTAAGCTCCTTAATGTAATGTAGAACTAAAAGCGACGCAAACAGGCTTAACAAAGTAAAAAAAAACTTTATCAGTGAATTATAAGAGTTCGATATAGTTTTGCTACTGTTTTTTTTTAATTCTATACGCGGAATTTGTATACTAAATATAGGGCTGATTTCTGAATAGCTATTCAAATGTATGATCAACTTGTTAGTTGATTCTATTCTATTCGTGGCATTTTAGTTACAACCTATATTAAACGCTGATTGGTAAAACATTTATCAGAGAGAAAGAGAGGGACAGATATAATCTATCACGTTCGCACTCGCAAGGCTGGTTAAAGTTTCATAGATAAGTGATTTTGATATTGGTTTTTAACTTGAGGGATCGTCCTGGCTTCCGTCGCGCGCGCACGTCGATTCCGCCGCGTTCGTCCGCGTCTCGATCGTGACGCGTCCGTGCGGACCACCTTCCTGGAGCAGTTCCCAGCGTCTCCTGATGGCGTCCGGCAATCCGTGCTTGGTTCATTCGAACTGAGTGCGGATTGTCGCCTTGCCGGGGAGCTGAACTGCCCGCCCGCCCCGCTGGGTCGCCCAGCGTTGTGGTCACGGGAGGCCAGCTACCCCAAGCGTCCAGCTTGGTGCTACACCGCCTGCTCAACTCCGCCCATGGCCGTTCGTGTCGTGCTGTGGCGCCCCGGCCGCAGACGACGAGGACGACCGCCCCGCGCCGCCCTGGCGCACCACCACCGCAACACCGAGCCTAGCTGCGACGGAGAGGACACCGTTCGCGCCGGGCCCCCGTCGGCATTCTCGCGGGGGGGTAGTGGAACCCCCTCGCCCCAATGTCCGGCCGAGACCTGCAGCGCGTCCCGGATCCCGCTCCGTCCAGCCGACGAGCGCCCGGACTCGCCGCAGTGCATCCAGCGCTGCCTTGCGGACTGCGCCCCTTGCCGCAGCGCCGCACCCCCACCGGCCGCGACCTGCCGCACCCCCCGGATCCCGCTCCGCCACGCCGTGATGCGCCCGGACCTGCCGCAGCGTCCCCAGTGCCGCCTCGACTGCGCCCCCCGGCGCAGCCGCACCCCGTACTCGCCTTGGCATCCCGCCAGGCCATACGTGCCCTGGCCCCCCGCCAGGCCACATCGCAGGCCCCCCTGCCACCCTTACCGCAGCGGATCAAGCTCCCGGCCATTGCCGGTCGAGCGTTCCGCTGCCAACCACCAGCCCAGGTTCCAGCCCTGCTTGCTGCACATTGCAGCACACCATCGCCGCAGGCACTCCGCCGCCTGCCCAGATGACCGCCGCAGAGCACGCTCCCGGACCCATTGTCCGGTGATGCGCGCTCCCACACACCACTGCAGGCCTTAGCCTCGCCCAGAAGATCGCCGCAGAGCAAACTCCCGGACCATTGCCCGGTCGAGGGCCCTGTTGGCGACCCCCGTCAACGCAGGCACCAGACCTGCACCCCCTGCCGCTGCAGAGCAAGCTCCCGGGCCGATGTGTCTTTTTGAGGATTCACGTTAGCCCGGTCGAGCGCCCTGCTGCCGCCTCACCACCACCGCCATCTGTGGAGGAGTCCCGCGCTAGCCGACGGATATCCCCGCCATCCGGAGGTTCCTACAGAGGAAGGAACCCGGAGGATTGGCCGGGATCCTACGGCGGGCCCCGGACACCGCCGCACCCACCACACGGGGATGCCGCAGGATGCCGCCTGCTGCCCGGCTTCCGCAAGGAGGCGTACCCAGCGCCCCCAGCCATCCACCACCACATTTCGTCGGGTCCCATAACCCTTCCCCCCTCATGGCTCCCGGAGCCCCCCCACTCCCTGGTCGGACGGTTCCGCGTACGGTTAAAGACCGTACGTCACGGCCCTTCAGGCAGTTTTAATAAAGGTTCGAGGGTTTTTCCCCGCGCCCTGACGCGGGGGTTTTGCCTTCAAAAAAACATCTCTTGTGTCATTTACTTTCCTCTCCCCAGCTATGGTAGGGTTTGGTCCGCGGGATGAAGGGTGGTGTAGGGGGAGTGGAATCACACACGCTCTCCGGTCCCAGGACCGGGGCCCCTTGCACTGCTTGACGTCCCGCCATTCAGGTACAGCCTTCCATGGCTCTCTCATTTAGCGCCACGGTTTTCCCCTGCGTTTTGCGGGGGGTTTTCCCTAGAAAAACTTGGAATTACTTCGGCTCGGTATCCTCAATACCGGGCCCTTCGACCTCACGTAGAGGGGCTCTTTAGCCCCTGGTCGTGATTCCCCCGCCCTGGGCCACTCTGGCCCGGCGTGCGAGGACTGCATTAGGTAGGTTTTAACTTGAATGCCACGTTCATTGATCATACATTTGAATAGCGTTTTAGAAACCGGCCGATAGTGATTTAGACTCGCCTAGGCTATATAGAAAGGGGATCAGACAGTAAAATGCATTGATACAAACTATGTTAAGCCGCCTGTACATATTGGCCGAGCGTTGCCGAGTGGCGGCAAACACCAATGTGTAGACAGTCAATTTGCCTTGCCTTGTCATCGCTCGGCATCGCACGCCTAGCTGGCCGAGTGAAGGCGAGCGCCAACGTGTGGCTCATTTTCCGGCACTTGTTTATGCTCGCCGTCGTTCGTGACCACTCGCAACCACTCGCCTCACTTCGGATCGGTGTCAGTTTGTATGCACAAATCAAAGGCGCTCGCCTGCGCTCGGCCGACAGCGTCCACACGTTTGCAGCTCTACAAACGCTCGTCTACATTTACCACATGTGTTCATTTGCCGAATGTGTGGTCGGTAGCACTCGCCTTGCACCTATTTGCCGACGCTCGCGTTGGCCTACGCTCGGCCAATATGTATAGCCGACTTTACAAATCAAACGAGTGTAAACGTTGAATATATTTCCAAAAGAATCTAAACTTTCGAATATACGTATACACCATTTTAGCCTAAAATTATATTAGACAGTAAAACAAACTTATGTAATACATGACGGTTATAATTACAGTTACTCTAATAATAACTTTTACGATCCTCATATAAAATCAAGGCATTTGATACCGTTTCCAAAAAACCAAATAAATGTGTGCCACTTTCAATTTTATTGTAATTATTATCGACCAACTACATAATCATTTTTTTTATGAAAAAATTACCAGACTTAAAATATAGGAGGTGTAAAATAAGTGAGTATAATACTTAGATGTGTATGTGCTTCCTATGTAGAGTATACGGTGAAAGTACCAGCGCTGAAAGACTTGATTTTGACTTTCATGTTTGTATGAGAAATGCCCCAATATCATAAATTTTTCCCACACAAAAATTATAAAAAGTACCTACCCCTTTCAGCTCTGGTACTTTCAGAGTAATCTAATAATCTGTATACGGGACCTATACAGACCTTAAAGTATTATCATTTATTAATATTATAGCCTGTTTATAATATGCTTATTATTGCTCATGTCACTCGAGCTCGAGCTCTGAACCACTAGACCACGGAGGCGATAACTCAAACAAACATACCATAGACTGTCAAATCATTATCCTTCGTTTCAGCTTGTACGCGGATAAAAAGACTTCGAGGGATGAACATCCCTCTCAAGATAACCTCAGAGTATACATTAAAAAAAAGAGGGAATTGAGAACCTCCTCCTTTTTTGGAAGTCAGTTAAACATTAAAAGCATTTCATCTCAGTTGTGATAATTTATTGTTATTTTAAACTGCACATAATAATATAACCTTTATACATGTAGCAAATAACCAAAGCAAATGTCAAAAAGGAAAATTAAACCTTTAATAGTTGTCGTATCTTAATTAATATATGATGATACCCAAGTGTTTATTAGAATTCATAAGCCTGTTAACGATCGTTTAATCCACAAAGATAACTTAACCCCAACTACTAAACCCCTACAAAGTGAAACAATTCCCAACCTGTTAATAGTTTATTAACACAAAGCACGCAAATTGCGGTTTAACCCGAACCATGTTCAAATCTAAACCAAAACAGAACCGCATGTTATCGCATCCGTCTACGAGGCGTCTAGTCGACTATCGCGCGACCAGTATACGTGGACCCGCGCTCGCGCCCTCCCTCGCCCGGGTCCCGTGGGGGGCAGGGGGCGCGGGAGACCAGCGTGTGCTGGCGTGTTCGTGTAGTGTGTGTAGTGGTCCTGACCTAGAGACGATAGTCGTGGCTCTAGGTCAAGGAAGGATAGACGCACACATACGCCGTAAATGTAATAAGGCTCGCGCTCCACGTCTATTGAATGGAATTTATATTATAATTGATAGTATAGTTTGTAGTGCTGTGTAAGTGATAGATAATATTATGTTGAGAACATACTGTATAATAATTTATATTTCTATCGTATATGATTGCATGATACGTCTAAATTACTGAAACTAAAAAAAGACTAATTATTACATAATTTAGGTTACAGATTACAGATCACGTTTATTTATACAGTTCCATATCATGCAATCATTCATTCATAATTACAAAAGATATGATAGAAAACAGGTTTTGTGTAACGTAAAATTACATTGTACTAGTCATACATAGACTAGTATGTCTCGTAGTAGCTTCTATATCATCTCTACACCTCACCTACCTACCTAACCTAGCTCGCATTGGTTTGCACTTCCGTACTCCGATAAGTCATTATGTATTCAAAAAAATTGAAATACCAACAAATGAATCTGTCATAGTTTTTCTTACATCATTTCATACCACGAATAAGAGATATTTAAATTGTAAACATTATTACCGCTAATCTACCGTTTTGTTTAGATTTTATAATCTGAAAGGCTATACCAAACTTTGTATAGTACGTCCGAGATAAATTTAACCCAAACGTAAACAAAGCCGTCCGACACAACCATAGATTAGTCAGTGATTCCAATTGGCCAATATTAACGCAATGATTATTGTTGGCTACATAAATCCATAGACTAAAGACTGTTTTCTACAGTCGGCAGTGTGAAAATAGCGTATTTTGACTGTGAAGGCATTTTATTTGTTGTTTTTATGTTTAATTAAATTAATTATTGTTTAATTGTTATAAAATGTATTATATAATGAAGTATGATCATTTAATATACCTGTGAAAGTGCCGATAAGTGTGCTTAATAAGTGAATACGTAAAAATTTCGATGTTTTCGGTTTGTTTGCCTTTAGATATTTAATCTATATCGGGGACGAACTATAGCTCGTAGCTCTCGCCTAGCTCTCGCTGTGCCCCGGCCGGGCGCCGCACTACACGCTCGCGTCGATGTTGAGTTATGTGAGTGTGGACTGGTGAACCGAAACATTCCTCAAACACAAGCTCAAATACATTTTTCACGTGAATAGATTTTTGTTTCCGCGGTATCGTTAAATGATGATAAAAAGTTAGTTTTCATTTGAATATTTATCGTGGGATTTTTCATATTTGCTGTATAACAAAATGAAATATTTTATTATGTAAAGGTTTTATAGTTTTAGATTGAATTTGCTGCAGCATTATATTATACACCTAACATACAGCGCGATGTAGGAATGCAAGGTTACAGAGACCTTTCACTATCATTCTCTACAAACATAATTATGAGTAAAACGAGATTTATTAACCAGCATAATATTATATTGTCCGCGATTTTGTTTGCACAGCAAAAATCTCGCGAGAACCTCAAATTATATTAGCTTAGATGTCTTGTAACTTGAACACTTGAAGATTTCTGGAAGTTTCATTTAATATGATGTATTAGAAACAATTGAATACATTAATCGATTAAGGTCGCAAAAATACATTGAGCTTAAACTGTCACTTAAACATTTTAGGATATGTAGTAACGTATTAAGTATTATAATTCTAGAGACGAAACTTTAGATTAATGTACTTTGTTTGAACTCAACTTACTCGAAATCAGAATTTTGCTACTTATCACCCTTATCCATTCATGTCTTCATTTTTAGTAAAATCACATAGCTCACCTGTTGCCATGTGCACAGAAGTACTTCGTAACGAAGCAGCCGCGCAAAAAGCAAACAAAGACATCCTAATGCATCCGAGGGCTAGACGAGCGGACAAAACCGGCTCGTCATTAAAAATCTTGCGCCGAAATCCACAATGCTCGGCTAAACCGTAGACTATAGAGTACCTATATATAGTAATCCTGTTCTCCCGACCCTATGTCCTTGCGTCTAGAACCCTCGTGAAACCAGCCGGGGAGAGCCCTTCGCGTCTTTTAATCTGTTGTAATTTGAAAGCGCGGCTCGCCAGGCGCGGGTCAACTTATACTGGCAACTTGATTTTGGAGCTGTGTCTTCGGAATCTCCGTCTATAGGTGATAGACAATTTCTTGTTGCGTTTAAATGGCAGACGAATCAGACACTGTCGCGTTAAAATTGGTTAAAAAAAGCCGTTTGGAAGATTTGGTTTTTGCAAATATTGTTTACTTTTAATTCCGCGTATTAAAATTTCCTCCATAAAAATAAAAGCTCTCGTAGAGAACAAAAAATATGATGATTATAGTTCTTGACGAGTGGCATACAACAATATCTTAATTTCAACTACCCAGGAACAAAGGTTAATTATTTCTACAGAATCATTTTTGTACATCAAAAATGCAGCATTATTGAAAACAAAAGCAATGATCCATTTTTAATTGCAAATGTCGGGGCCGACGCAAATTGAAAAAAAACCCTCCGAATTACGAATTGAAAAATCGCAATCAGCCCGAATAAAACTTCATTTCAAATTTGGAATTCTGTTTAAAAAACAATCGCTAATTATCGAGCGCCGGCCGAGCGGGCCGCACGCGGATCTGCCGCCTACCACGGTACACAAAAGGCCCATAATCGTATGCGCGATTTGCGTCGATCGGTACATTACCGGTACATACTTTGTGCTGGTGATTTCGTGTGTGTTTATATAACACATGTGGAGAAAAAAGGGTGTTTTTGTCTATGTGCCAAATAAAAATGAGGGCGTAATGTCCGCCGGCATGGGCCGTTTATCGTGCGCGGCCGCCGGACAAAGTGATGTAACTCACTGTTTTGTATTTTGCAACGTTTTATAAAATTAATAATATTTATGATTTCACCAACATACATATTTATATTGACTACAAAACAGGAGTAGATTTACATCAGTATGATATAAAGATACTCTAATACACTGGATGAACACATTAAACATTTATGATGCATTATAGAGGCTCGTATAATCAAACGTAGAAGACAATTTAAATTATTTTGTCAACGATTAAAAATAAAAGTATCGCCGTAAAGCCGCGGCCATTTTCCGTCCGGCATTGAGATCACAATCTCGAGGTTTTGTCATTACATTTATGTTTAGTGTTTATGTTCGGCGATAAATTTGAATTCGGATACGTACCAAAGGATGTAGTTTTGGTATTTTTAATCACAATTAAACGTTGTAATTTCATATAATTATAATTTGTTTACCAAATAATGCACCAACGCAAATGCGAAATAAAATAACAAATACACGCTAGAATATTTTTTTGTATTTATTCAAGTCATCGTGTTAAATATTTAAAAGTGTAAAATGAAATGAAAATCTACATATGCTCACTTTCTTTTTCATGTTTAGTTTTAGAGACGGACTTTCGCGATCGTATCTAACTTTATTCCGATCATGTATTATGTTAAGTCGAACTTTGCAGACAATCAGCTACTTTCTTGTGCCACTTTCGGCCCACAAACCTGTCCCGGAGCCAATTGACCGCTCGTTATCATTACTCATTAAAAACATAACATTTAGTAACATTTAAAAGTCAATAAATTCTGTTACCCGCTCATTGTCCGAGGGAATTGGAAGCTAACACTTATTATACTTTTATGTAACGAGGTTAATATACTATGCGCTCGCGCACTTTAAATATAAATTCACGATAAATTTATTTACATTTTAAATTGTAAGCGATTATATCCTACAACCTACATTTGATCGGAACATTTTAAACGATACTCGAATTTCATATCGTCCTTACTTAATGAGACGAGTCTTTAATAAAATTGTGTTAATATTAAGACTGTCATAAGTGCTTTTAAGCCTAAAATATTATGATGAGGCAGAGGAAGACAGGCTACATGCTCGAGCTTAAGTGACGACAATTACGCTGTAAATATCGGCAACCTTTCCTTATTTAGCGTAACTTTTTCAATCATAAGGCTGCGGCCTCCGGCCTAACAGGTCGGACTTATTCTTCCTCCAAACAATAATAGCCTGGCCTTGACGAGAGGCCAGTGTGTTTTGTATAAATTATTTATTTACATGCATTTTTTCGTATCGCGCAATTAATTATAATGAATGTATTATACTTATCTGTTGCACTTTAGGCTGAAGTAACGCATTTAAGTATTTCATGAAAATATTGTAAGTGTTCATAAACTACAAAATAGATATTTTAAATTTACAAGTACTTGAAACACCATAACATATAAGTTGAATATATCGAAAGTATCCGAAAATATCCGTATCCGGGAAAATATAAATTTGAAGTTACCACGTTTTGGCGGAACGACGTCAGGCATTCGAAATTTAAATGAAGTAGCTATCGCAATTAGTGCACACAGCGCACTACGCACACACACACGGGGCACATAAAAATGTAGCGCTCAAAAATGTGTGGAAGACAGCACGCACACACGCGCGGACACTCGATAGCGCCTGTCATTGGTCCGCCGCACTATATTATAATTACATATGCTCCACTATGTAATGTATGCAATTTTATATTTTTAATGAAAAACATATGTACCGGGCGATGGCCGAACATTTTTATTATGTACTCCTATATATTAGGCGACTGTATCGGTTTTTTGTGCGAGCGCGATTTTTAATTAAAGCATATATTTTCAGTAAGTTTTGCCTAAAGGGTATTTATTTATATTCAGCAACTCTTTAATAATTGATTGATGTTTTTCACTAACGAGAGTCTTCCATATTGCTTTATACACGAGAGTTATACAGTATACTAGCTGGACGCTGTGACTTTGTTTCCAATACTTGTCACTGCAAAATACTATAATACTCTAAGCTTAAATTATAAAACAATAAACAGATAGAACGCATCGCATATCCACACTAAACCACGTACAAAATCTTATCCACATAAAAAACTATGATTCTCAAAAGACATTTAGAATTACGTAGAGTTTTTTGCTGAAATCTAAGCCATAGTTTACACTATATGCGAGCCGCAGTTTTGACATTTAAATAGGAGCACACTGCAAACGTCAATGTTATAAACTCCTTTATATTAACTCTAGGTTTTTTAGTGCTTTATTATCATCAATAATAAAACGTAGTGTGTTGAAAATCTACTTTTCTAAGAATATTAATTTGTAATCTCGAAGCAAGGAAGCGTCACAAAAGTATTTGGAAGTAAAACTTTACTACGCAACCTGCCTTGGAGTGAATGCGCAAGATCGTTACAAAAAGTGTGATCGGGGAGGCGAACGGAAGTTGAGAGAGTGATATAAGTTTGATAAGAAAGAGTTACAGTTCTTTCACTATAGGGGCGAGAGAGAGACGTAGGGAGAAAGAGTACGCGCACACATTTTCTTTCTCTCTTTCTGTCACAGCCACATTTATTTATAAGAAGACAAGTCAGGCCAATTGTTTATAGATGTAGCTAGAGAAATTTTCTTCAATCACGTAATCTAACGCACACTCAATTTTTTTTATAGATAAAATATTAATTACAAATCAAAAAGACTAATAGGAAACTTATATTATATCTGGGAATCATAGTCGAAATTTTGGCCCTAGGGCGGCCTCTAGAAAAGTAAAAATGTAATATATAGTATAACAAGTATTTACTAGTTAAAATATCGTTAAAAATTATAATAAGTATTTTTTAATAGTTAAAGTATCGTTAAAAAGTATAACAAGTATTGATAAAAAACAAGTATTTTTACTAGTAAAAGTATCGTTAAAAAGTATAACAAGTATAGTTAAAAAACAAGTATTTTGACTAGTAAAAGTATCGTTAAAAAGCTGCATGTGCAACGTGCGTGCGCGCGGCGATACCGCCGGCGTATTTAGGTCAATTGCAAAAATAAACACGCATCGTCGACTTGTCGCTTACTTTTACATCTAAAATGCACATCGATTTAAAAATAACGGTCCCATGTTGTTTGCGACGTTTCCCAATGCCGTCAGTCGATTCACTATACAATCTGATTAGTAAACTAATTTTAAATAAACCTAATCAAATTGAATTAACTAATTTTACCTACTGAAATGAAAAGGATTTTGGCAGTTCATGAATGTTGTTCCACCGTCTTATCTAGTCATCTTATTTAAATAAAAAAGGTGTCAATAGATTCGTAATAATAGCCCGGGTAAGATAGGCCATATAAATTACGTAGTTAGGCTAAAGTTTAAAAAACACAACGGTTAAAGTTCATGCAAAACTTGTGATTCACTCCGCATATGTTTGAGGTCGGCTATAATGAATCGCCTTTTATGACTTGTCTCAGACGAAAGGTGGAGGTCGAATAGAGCCAAGTCGCTTGCAATCAATTTCACGATAAACTTCATATTATGGTCGTCACATTACTTATTACCTTATTACTCGACGATAAGGTTCAAAATGTACTATCCACTATCATAAGTATGCCGTCCATTTGTGTAAAGTACGCTTTAATTTTTAAAATTATTGAAAGTGATTCACAGTTCATTATTTTTGAAAGTGTGTCAGCGTCGTTTACAAGTTAGATTTTAAATGAACGTGTTTACAGGAAATCGCATATAAAAATATAAAGCAACAAAAATAATTCTGGTTGAGACTAAATAAAATTCAAGTGTTGCTGTCGTAACGCACCTTATCTATTTATTCATAGTGGAAGAAATATATATGAAAAAAAAATAATTACTGTTCGGTAGTCTCGCTAAAAATCGAAAACGGCCGAACCGATTCGGCTATTTCTATTCTTGAAATATTCGCGGAAGTCCAGGGTAGGTTTAAACGGTTTGTATGCTCAACGAAGTGGGCACGGATCAGCATGCAGGCTTGGGGAGTCCAGTAAAAGATATTAGGCTCGAATGGTTCACTAGCTGTTTTCCGCGGAACCGTACGTTTTTCGTTTTTCTGAAGTAAAATGCGGCCTAAGTGTTTATCCAGTATGTAAACTTACTAGTTTACCTACTGGATTAACACTTTCACTCCGTACCAAATTTTGTCAAGATCCATTTAATAGTTTTGCGTCAAGAAGTAACAAACATACACAGAGTCATAAACTTTCGACTTTTAAATATTATTATATTATGTTGCTGTGATCAACAAACCCGTTAAATATGATGATACAATATAAACTATAAAGTATATTCAGTACAGTCCAATTCCAGAAGAAAAACTGCGTAAGGCCCACTTGTGCCAGCCTGGGTTAAATAATAATCCCAGAGATAACCTGCTACTGCACTTAATTATACATAAGAATTATAATGTTTATATTTACAAACCCCGTCTGGCGCAAGCGGGTCTAAGTATTATAACTAATATAATAGTAGAAATATTTTTATTGCTATATTTAAAAATGTGTAAATTACTTTAGACGAAATAAAGTAATATTTTTATTTCAAGACATGCACGAGGCTGCAATTCTACTTAAAACCAGAGAGTAAATAACATCTCAAAACCGTATGCACATAATGACAGGTAAATGCACAGGTTCGATTTCTGAGAAACGCAACCACATACACACATCCATAAGCATTTGACCCGAATTTCTCCGCGCGTTAAACAAGACGAATTGAGATGATGTCATGTCGACTTCAGCGCCTTTGTAATGTTTGTTACTTTGCTGTTTTCGCGCCCAAAGGGCGCCATTTTCTTTTTTACATTGTTTTTTTTTATGTAGCACATGTTTTACACAGTATGCCAAGATGTTATTGGCATGACAGAAATATTAGATTTAAATAGCTTATACTCATAAAGAATTATGCTGAATACTGAAATTATGGTAAAGAGGGCTCTTAATTTTCAGTGTTCGACTGATAGTCATATAATAGTAGATATTACATTTTAAGTATCCAATAGTCTATTATTGTTACGCTTTTATGAATTGTATGATTTTATTAATAACCGAATCTTTTATACGTACATAAATTTTTAGGACTATAGGTATATTATTATTTAATAATAATAGAAGATTAGAAGGCATAATTTAATAATTATGCCTTCTAATCTTAGTTTAAATCATTGATATTCTTTATGATTGTAGTGCAAAAAAGCGTAATATCCCAAATTTGATTTCATTGAGTTGTTTTATCATTTGTATGATTTACGAAGTTTATACTTAGTTTAATTGGATTTCTTTTTTTATATATATTATGTTTTTATAAATTATGTTAGTTGCAAAAAGTGACATTGACTTGGACATACTAATGTCTCTATTTCAAAAGAACAACTACAGTAAAAACATATATACGGTCGAATTGAGAAACCTCCTCATTTTTTGGAAGTCGGTTAATAACTAGTTAGTAACTAGTTTTTTCATGTTTCTGCCAACAACATCAGCCTGTATAACGTACTCGTAAATTCGGACTTGTCAAAGTCATCTGACCCCAGACCGTGGTATTAAGATGTGTTCCCAAAACTGCGCTTTGTTGCATCACCGAACTGCGACCTCGCTGCCCGTGTGTGTGTGTGCACACAGCCGCGCGCGTGTGTGCGCAGTCGATACACGCCCGGATACAGGCTGCTCTCATTTTATATTTTGATTATTTATGACGAGTACTAGCTGACCCGTGACCACTTCGTTGAGCATACAAACAGTTTGTGATGAAATCCAATTACATCGCGGAACCAGTATATTTTCTCACCGTTTAAACCTTCCCTGGAATTTCACGACTAGTTCAAGACCAAAAAATAAACAAATCGGTTAAGCCGTTCTCGAATTTTAGCGAGACTAACGAACAACAATTCATTTTATATATAAGAAAGAAGAAGAAAATGGAAAAAACTAAGATGTTGCTTTAATTTTATATCTTGACTAGCTGACCCTTGCCCACTTCGTTGAGCATAAAAACATTTTGTGATGAAATTCAACTAAAAAAAAATAACCCGAAGCTCAGAACCCGCAACATAATAATCAAACAAATAAAAAATATAAACATCAGCATTAAATAGAATAAAATATCCAATAGTAACATTATTTATTTTAAATGTTTAATTATACTGCAAGAATGGTATACTTAATATCATTTTTGTATTGCATTGCTCAGCATGGTATAATTAAAAATAAAATAAAAATACTCACTAAACAAACCAGAGCACCCTGAAGACGCGACGACACCAATACAAACAAACAAATTCCCTCTCTCATCCGATCGGCTCATAACAAAATGCGGCTTTTTTATCACTATATACTTTTTTCTATGTACCCGCTTTAATCTGTACATAACATGCGAGTACATGCCGCGCCGGAATCATCCTTTCAGTTTGTGCGTTCGAAATGAGGCTTAATGACAAAAATATATTTCATCATTGCTTTTTACTCGAAAATAATGAGTTGGCATTAGTTTTGTACGAGTTTTGAACCCCGAGTTTGTTGCTTCAGAGGACACATCTATTCTGTAAGAATACTTTTAGGTGTATTATGTTGTAATCCAGTCAATTTTATTTTAGATGATGAAAAGTAGTCCAAGTTAATCCTCATAACTTTAGCTATCTACCAGTAAAAGTCTCGTCAAAATCGATCCAGCTGTTCCAGAGATTAGCCGGAACAAACAAACATGCGGACAGACAGACAAAATTGTTTTAAATTGCATTTTCGTTTTCAGTATCCTTTATAATGTCATATGCATTTAGTAAAACATTGCTAATTGAAAGTTACAAACAGACACTTCAATTTTATTTATTTGCTTAAATAAAAATATTGAAGTCTCTTTTAACAATTTTCTTATAATTTATTACTGTACAAAAAGTACCCTTCCTTTCACTTAGTTTGTCTATATTTCTTCACACCACATCTATCTGGTCCATGGTGCTAAGTATCCGAAGAACTTGTGTTACAGGTACCAGACAACGGAAATATATTTAATACTTTTATACACATATTTAATATTATTTTCATTATATTATACACTAATTTAATACACATCCATGACCCACGAACTTTGAAAACTTTTTGTTCCCTTGGCAGGATTCGAACCCGTCACCACTTGCTCGAGCATTACACGCTCAACCACTGCGCCACGGAGGTCGTCAAAGTAGTATTATTAGTTTCTAGTATTGCGTAGCACCGCCGTAGCGCCGCTACGAAATAATAGAATACGTTCTAGGAATATAATAATACGAATAACATTATATATTTTTAGATAATCTTTTGATCCCTGTTCTTTCACGAGTTATATTTGTATATTTTACCTTAAATATACTACAGTATCATAATACTATGTTGACGCGATAAATGTATTTTCTGTAAGGTAAATTGTGAGGATAAAACTCAAATAATCTTTTTCTTAGAGCGATACTGAAGCAGATGAAACTGTTTTTATTGGTTTAAATATTTACTATTAAGGAAAAATTTCTAAAAATAGTTAATGTACCTCATGAAATTGCCTAGAAGTGTATTGTTACACGATTAGATGTTCTTCACTCGATTGAATAAATTCACAAAAACAGACCAAAATAAAAGTCTAGTCTATTTTTAATTTTAATTTACAAATTTACAAAAAATCTGTACATTTTAATTAAAACTAAAACTAAAACAAACAAAAATAATAAAAAAAACTATATCTACTATAAAATTACTTCTAAAACTACAAATAAAAAATAACCCCAAGATCGTCCCCCTCAGGCAGAGTACCCAGAAGGCTCAAAGATTTTCCCCGCTGGATAGCGATGCTTACTCTGTCTATTTTTTAAATTATTATATTAAAGGCCTAATACGTTCTCGATTAGTAAATAAACAAATAGTAATAAAACAAAAATATAAAGGTGTTGTAAGTTTGAAGTATCTGTATGTAGAATCGTAGCTCACGATTGAACCAATTTTGATTTAATTAATTTTTGTTTGAAAGATGACATGATTTTTTAAATAAATAAATAAATAAAAAATTTATATATTATTAAATAAATTTTTTTAATATTATTTATTATTATCAGTTCCCATATAGCTTGACGATTTCGAGGCTACTTTTAAAAGAAATGTTGTTATATCAAAGTCAAATTGTGGTAAAGTTAACAAAAGCTTCGGTCACCTGATAGTAAGTGCCCGCAGGTGTGTGGTGAGTCCATCAAAAAGTTTTTACCTTCCATAAGGGAGCATTATGTTTTGTACAACGTTCTTATATTAAGACAAAAGTCTTCTAGAGATAGATATAGTTTTTCTTACGGTCAAATACATTACTTATTAAAAAAACTAAACATTTTGCGATACAGCGAGGTAATACTGCCAGTCTTTTGGATACATTACCAGCGCCCGCCGATTTAGATATAGTTTTTTTACTTATAGTCCTTTTTATTACTTGTTTAGTTAATAATTTAGATAATAATATTTTACCTTAAATAGTTTTTAATTTACTATGTTATTTTTAGAGAGTCAATTGTGTTATTAATTGAATAGAGCATTGATTATTGTTTAATTTAAAAAAAAACTAAACATATTATGTTATTGTTACTGTAGGTTCTCGGTGGAAATACAAGTTACAATTTACTTGATAACTAAACACACACACAAATTACATGATAGCTAAACACTTTTAAATATTAAACTAAGACTGGATAGATTATTACAGCATTGGCTATATTATTGGCATTATTAGGTTTTATAAACGACTATTTAATAAAAATATAATTTATTTTACTCGCTCGCTAGCTAAATACGCTAATTTGCTATTCTTAGAAAATTAGCAATACAATCGACCTGAAGATGAATTATATATAGCTAAATTCACTCTCAAATACGTCAGCTTGCAAAGAACAAAGCTAGATCAAAATCAGTTCATCCGTTTGCGAGTTACAATGCCAGAGACTTTAGTTTTCGTATGGGGTAATAAACTAAATTTTAAATTAAAAAAAACCCCAACCTGTCGTATAACATTCCTATCACACCTAATAAACGACCTGATGACCTTGAAGACCTGAACCGATTTCCACCAAACTAAGAACACTCTCGACAGATATAATATCTTTCAAACGAAAAACGCATTAAGATCGTCTCATCCGTTTGGGAGCTTCGATGCAACAGAAAGATACACAGACACGTCAAACTTATAATACCCCGTCGTTTTTACGTCGGGGTTAAAAAAGGGTTATGTTGCATACGGAATCCTGCCGCGTGCGGTGCAGCGTGTACCTGACACCTGACAGGCTAATCACAAGATGCCGGCCCCTTGTCACAACTACATGTTACAAAACAACCTACAAAGTGAGTATAGTTACTCATATTATGAATGTTTGTGTATTTAATATATTGTGAATAATATATTAAATACACAAACATCAACAGCTAGTGTGAGAGAAGGAAAACTCGAAACAAAACCCTGTACCAACCCGTCTAGCCAGCGTGGTACCAGTAGGCTTAACTTCCTTCAATAATGTATTGGAGAGGCCTGTGTCCAGCAGTGGACAGTAAAAGGCTGAAACGACGACGACGACGAACGACGAATAATATGATAAAAATCGTAAATATGATGTGAATATTATACAAGACTAGCTGAGCCGTGCCCACTTCGTTGAGCATAGAAACCGTTCAAACCTTCCCTGGACTTCCACGAATATTTCAAGATAGCCGAATCGGTTCAGCCTTCTCGAGATTTAGCACCCGTCCCCACTTCATTGTGCACTTCGTGCCCATTTTCGTTGGACATACAAACTGTTTAAACCTTCCCTGGACTTCTAGTCAGGGTTCCCCGATACATTGTTTTCACTTGATTAGTATCAAGCTAATTTTTCTTGAGTAGCTTCATTTTGATGAGACGTCCAATAATTTCTTGGACGGAACTCTCGATTGTGGTAGCTAACAGAGTGAGCAAGGATATAAAAAAATCTCAACTTTCGAGCGTAGGACCGGGATAACGTACCACGCAATATGTAGGACAATTATGTCTGTTGAATTACATCAACTCAAATCAAATATTTTATTCACAGAATGCAGTGTACAGAGGTGTTATCTTAAATATGTATCGTTCTTTCATTCTACCTTTTAAATAGTGTGTGAAATTTGTTTACAATTATTAATACATAATATCAAATAATTCAAAATAGGAAATCAATTATTTATAATAAAATATAATAATAAGGGTCAGATGGAAGTGGATGAAGCGTCCAAACATATTATATAATTGTTCATATACCAGATGTTGCTTGCTGACAAGTAACTGTACAATTTATAAGGAGAAAAGTACAATTTACTACAGGCAATGTAATTTTATTCAATTCCGTTTAGCAGTTTTCTGGTGTAAGAACATAGATACAGACATGTAGTTTATGAAATGGGTTATATTCCCCGTTTGTAAGATTCCATAGTTGACGTCTCGGAACTTCAATGCCCCATAACGAAATATATACAGTGGTGATTTCTAGGGTATTTTACCCAAATGATAAATACGGGACCCTATTACTTTGCGGCCTGTCCGTCTGTCTATCACTAAGCTTTATCTCAAGAATCGCGGTAGACAGAATCGACATAGAATAACATTTTCAAAGATTGTGTATTTCTCATATAGTAATAATGATGATTAGAATGAGGGGCATGCAACAAACGTGATATTTTGCCGTTTCATTGCCCATACTGTTGGGTATCGTTAGACAGGTGTTTTAAAAAATACGGGAGGTTTGCTAAGACGATTTTTAGATTTAGGTTTAGGAAATATTCAAATTTATAGCGCATTTTTCAATGACTGGTTCGAAGCTAAATGACTGGTTCGAAATTACTGATATTAATCGTCATGGTAGTCTATGTGGTGCACTTTGAAGGAAAACTAAAAAAGCTTAAATAGCTTTGTTAGTTTAGGAGTTAGGTAGACGTAACTTGTATAATGTGTTTACTTTGAAACCTTTTAACATAACAAACTTATTTTTTTATCTTTCTATGAATTTTATTTACTTAGACAATTGTTTAAATATTTATGTACAAATTGTTCTAAATGAGGTTTACAACTTTAGTAACGGCGCGAGTTTCGCAACTAAATAACGTTTTTGAACGTGAAAACACGGCGATTCCCTTTTGACACAGATTTCCTTTTCAAAACAGTTTTATACCAGCCGCTTTTTTGCTGCGAGCACATGTTCGGAAAATCGTTTTAAAAATAAAACACGGCGCGCGGGCAATTTGAAAATAGAACTCTCGCTCTCGTTGGTCATTCGCCTTTTTTTTTCTTTTTTATCCGCGGCCCGTGCGCGGTACGATAGAAATAGTGACGTATTTTTTTCACCCTTTCACTTTCAGTAGTTCTCGTAAAAGCAAATAAAGATCACAAAAAATTCAACGGGGTTTTTTCACCCGATGTTTTCATGGCTATTGGTTTTTTTTTAATTTCATACGCGCTAAGCGCCGGCATTCATTCGGCCCACTTTTCGATCCCCGAATATCGCGTTGCAGCTTTGAGTGGATTTTTTTCATTTTTTCTAAATAGCGAAAGTCTATCGACGGACTGACAAATCCGGCTGCACATATTTTTGTTATCAAATTTAATATTTTAATAGCGCGCATTTGCGATCCTATATTCAAAAGTGTTTTCGGTAAGTGCACTCGTTTTAATGCTTTTTACAAAGCGAATATATTTTAATTTAAAATGGTGGGCTTTGAATGTTTATTTTGACGATATTATTTTATGATTTCAGGATTTTCCGTGAACGTATTCTATTTGGATATTGTTACATTACAGATATTGTTTTTGCATATAACTGTTCACAAATTACGATGTCCGTAAAAAATACCTACATAGTACATAGAACAACTAAACATCAAAACAATACTCCGTCAAACATCAAAAAACAATCCCCTCCGACAAAGTTGGTTAAAAGGAAAATATAATAACTCAAACCTCTCCGAATCCAAACATTTAGGTTAAAACATAAGCATCTTGCATAAGAAGCGGGGTGGCGGCCCCGCTATCTCCGTTTTTAGTATTTTAGTAAGTTCAGGGGGGAAATTACCCCTAGGGTGGCAGGGGGGAAGATGTTGATGTTTCTTAGTTTTATATTACCCGGTTACTTTATTGCTTATTTCGTCTGTTTGTGTGTTTATGTAGATGTGGTCGGTATTTGTTTTAGATCTGCAGCTATTCCAGGTTTATGGTACTATACGCTTTATGTTATTATAAAATTGTGTTTTTGTTTACGTGGGCGATGTTAATTAATCTGTATCGATACAAATAGAATATTGTAGGAATTCGAGAGTCGATTAAATAATCGATAAGGATATTGATCGGGGGCAGAGGAATCCGAGTGGCAAAGTTAGTGGTTTCACAAATCGTTTGGTGTAGATGTTTTATGGAAGTAATAAGTTTACCTTTTTTATGGAGGCTAGTAAAGCCTCGCTCGTCAGTGGCCGGCTGTGGATTACCCAAGTTTTAGTGGCTATAGAAGACTCACATGTGCGTTGCTGCGGCTAACATAACAAATTCCATATATAGTCTTGTTATTTTACGTATTAAACAATTTTAAACCTAAAATATATCATACGTAGAATCTTATATTATAAAACGATATCATAGACTAGATAGAGTGCAATGCACTTTTGGATGAAATCACTAAAGCAAATTAATAATCAAAAGCAATTAATTAAAAAAAAATACTTTTCTTCTGTGTCATCACATAGATGTTCAATGCACTCTCTGCCTATTATTTTTAGCCTGAAGCATAAATGTTACGACTTAATCATTTACTTGCTAGATTAAATGATTAAGTCCCAATAAATCGTTGGCTAAATTATACACTTGCATTCGATAATACAACGATTATGACGTGTATTTCATTATTAACAAGATATTCTTCCTGAGACATGGCGTTAACGGCTTACATGAAAAATGTACTTCTTTCACATTTTTCGAATAGGCTTTTGAATGTAAAAATCACTAAAATTCACATTCTTACTGTCGTTAGTTCCCGCGTTAAGTCTCGAGGAAGCCGCGGCCCCCAATACTCGACGTAATCAATTCCAAGAAAGAAACAGTCTTCATATATTGATAAATGAGTGCTCCCTTCATATTTCCGCGTCCCCCCGCGGGCGGGGTGGGGGTGGCGCGCCCCCGTCTTAGAACGTGCGAGATAGTAAGGGCTGGGTCTAATGAACTCAGGGGTAAGTCAAGATACGTGATCGTAAAAACTGTAAGATTAAAACGGAGAGGTTCGCGGGTTCAATTGTTGTAATTTTTTATTTAAATTTGTAGATTAGTCGAAAGATTTTTTTTTCTTATGAATTTGTCGAAAACTAGAAATTTCAGTGAATTATTTATATTCATATGGCAATGAGTTAAATTTAATCTGATTTATATTAATAAATTATATTGTATATCTATACTATCTAGATACTAATATTATAAAGAGGAAAGATTTGTATTTTTGTATGTAACAATACAACTCAAAAAGTACTGGACTGATTTTAATACTTCTTGTTTCATTAGAAAGCTACATTATCACAGAGTAACATATGGCCAAATACTGAAACGCTAATTAAAGTTAAGAGTCCTCCTATTCGCAGGCTGTCACTGTCACTCTTTAGGGAAATGTCAAAGATAGCATGTCTTTTAAGCGTCAATTAATTTAACTATCGTTTCAGTATTTGGCCGTAAGACTATATAAAAATCAATTGCTGTTCGTTAGTCTCGCTTAAACTCGTGATCAGCTGAACTGATATGGCTATTTTTGGTCTTGAAATATTCGTGGAAGTCGGGAAGGTTTACACGGTTTCCATGCTCAACGAAGTGGGCACGGAGTTTTGTAGTTTTATTTAAATTGCATAAAAAAAACGTTACTTTGTGATTTCTTATTAACATAAACACAACATAATAATGTGTTTTATTAGTTTAAATGTAAGAGAAAAATAATATTATGAATATGTTCCATTCATCTTTGTGGCCTCGTGTCTCAGTTATTCACATCAGTAATTATCAACAGAGTGAAGGTCGCCTGCATCCTTTTGTTCGTCTGTGCCGCTGACCTCCTAAACTTCCTAGCCTAAATAGCTTCCTTTAATTGTATACTTCAGGATATGTTTATATTAGCAGTTTACAAACAATGATTGTATCATCAACGGTAATAACATATTTTAAATTTAGATAAATATTTCAACATATACTTAACCAAAATTGAGCACATTGAGAATTTTTTTATCTTTTTGGTAAAAGGTGTCCCGATGCGAGTTTCTTACGCCGGTTCTTCTCGCTGGGCTAGTTCCCGAACCGGTGGTTGGCATCATATAGAAACGACGTTCAGAAAACATTTTTGTAAAATTTATTCTGAATAAAAATCTTTGACTTTGACTTTGTCTATACTATGCTGGGTAATTAAAATAAAGTTTTCAACAAAAAATACTATTGAAGTGCAGAATAATTCATAAAAAATATTTTCTAATTTCTAATTTAAAAGTTGTGGCAGCCCTAGTGGGCTACGGCGTAGCGGCTACGGGCTACGGCGTAGGCGCTAGTGCAGCCCCCTACAAGTTTTAGTGAGCGCGCGAAATGAGCGGATAAAATAAATGTAGCTTTACTCTCACAATATTTATACTGCCGTCATCATCAGCCCCCGTCCAGCAACAGAATTTTTCCATCTTTTTGCTAAAAGATGGGCCCATGCGAGTTTCTTACGCCGGTTCTTCTTGCTAGGCTACTTCCCGAACCGCTGGTAGGCATCATATAGAAACGACGTTCAGAAAACAGTTTTTGTAAAATATACTCTGAATAAAAATATTTGATTTGATTTGAAACCCCGCCAATACAAAATATAGCAATACTTTATTCACATAAATAATCAGGAAAGGAATAATGTGGAAAATTTTCCAAGATGTTTTCCTAATTAATACGATTACAATAATATCGCGAAATCCCCCCGTAAACAGTATGGAAATAACAAATACTCGTTACGAGCACCTGTACTTATGTTGACCTACTTTTCACGTATGGCTTTGGATTTCTAAAAAAAACGTATATTTTTACTACACAACAACGTGGAATAACATATTTCCTGATTCCTACATTACTTAACTACGGTAACCCCGGGAAAAAGATCGGAAAGTAATGTTTCATGAAAAAATATTCCATACGGCGAACTAATCATAAACAAAATGTTTCCAATAAAGTGCGCTATTACGCGAACTATTACGAGTCGCGCTTGAGCCGGAATCGAACCGGCACCCGCGCCCGCCCTCTCCCCCACGGTCACCCTCTTATTTTAAACAACTACCGCCTCATAATACATCCCGCTTTGCGACTAAATATCAGCGAATGTAGCGGTGTAACGCGACCGACGAGTCTTGATACTTGAGACGAAACTGTTTTGATGTTGAACAAAAATGCAAGTTAGACCATTATTTGGGGTAATAGATCACAGCGCCTAAATGTGTGTGCAATACAAGTTCTAAAACTCTCGTTAACGTCGTGACGTGCCCGTCGGGTCCGACAGGACTGGTAAGAGTGGCGCAGGACCAACTTTTACATGCCCATCTGATGCATCATGATCATTTTTCTCGACAAACAATTCGGTGATCAGACCTAAAAACAACTTTTTTTTGTTGCTCTATCTCGAAAATCCCACCCAGGACTTCCAGAACCAAGAGTTCTAGTGTCCTGTCCTTCGTGGCCATTTTAGAAAACGCACTAAATTATATTTTTATCAATGTATGTACTTTGATTTATGTATATTGGTTGCTAATAAAGATTTAAAGTCTGAACTTGGTTTATATTTTGCACGTAATAAGAAATACTTCAATCACTTTTTGTTTTAATATTATTATTTTTTTTACAAAGTCACTTACATCTACACTAAGAAGTTTACTTCATCATTTGCATCTAAGGCATATACCAACACAAAAACTTTATGTGTAACAAATCTTGTTAAAGTTAACATTAAATTCGATCGAAACTCGAAAGATTTCCATTTTAATTTTTCTTAACGTACGTTTTACTCAAATTAAAATTGTGATCGTTTTTCAAAAGCTACTAATTCAGATACACCTGTCTAAGATAAAAGGTGCTAGTACTAGGTTCCGATGAAGTACAGTAATTACAGAAGTAATCTACGGCAAGTATCAAGCCGAGCCGGCGCGCTCTCTTCCGCGTGCCGTATTTACAAGTATTGTAAGTATAGAATTATATATTTTATAACGCCCCCCGCGCGAACTAAGTCTTTGCGCATCTTTCTATCCCCACCTTTTTGCCTTCTTCTTTTAAAACCACCCGTCGTATGAACCCCTTTCCCCTTATTCGACTAATTTCGGGGTACGACTGGAGAATTATTTCTTGAGAGCGCGGCGCGGGCGAAATTAAACTCTAAAATCTAATAATTAAAGTTTACATCCCCTTCCACCGCGCCCACAGTCTTGGGACTGTATCTTTTCACTTCGAAAACTAATTCGGAATTAGAAAATGGAAGCAAGTGCTGGGGCGAGCCGTCGGAAAATGAGCCGTAAGTCGGGGGGAGGAAGGGCGATTTTTTATTTCGGCGATATTAAAATTGGAGCCGTTTTGTCAAAAATATGAAATTAAAATCTTCATACTAGCGAAAGAAGTTTTAGCATCTTTGTTTTAGAGAGAGACGGGGGATGCTGCATTAGTCTCTCTCTGTCCGGGGAGGGGGGGAGTGGGTAGTTTGGAGCTGGCGTGATCAATGCGCCGCGCATTCGGAATTAATCATAACCGGGTATTTTCGGTCTATTCCGGGGGGCCAGGAGGCGGGGGGTGCCGCGGGGGGCAGGGAGTATTGGAATCGTATTCTTAATGAATATACGGCTTTTCCTGTTTACATTTTGTAATAAATTGTTTTATTTAGAAGTTTGCGAGTTAGGAAATCTTGCCATTTATTATGAAGGAGCGCAGCTGGATGTAGTTCCTATCGCAGCCAAGAAAACATGAGCCAAAATGCTGAACAGCTAAATATTGTGCAAGATCATCATTGGTACATTCATTGGTCCATATGGACACTTAATTCCCAAGACTGGCTGACCAGGCTACGTCACGACAAAACCACTATAAATATTAGTCAGTGACATCTCACAAAATCTAGGCATTAACGAAACAGATATAAGACGATATGATTTAAAAATCGAATATCAAAAACATATCATAAATATCTAGTTATTCAAAATTTAAAATAATATAATAATTTGTTGAATTAAATGTATTACTAAAATAGATTTAAAAATATACAAGGCCAAGATAAATCAAAGTCTAAGATTTATTTCCTTAGATACAGAGAAGAAGCTCCGCGTAACTTAGGAGGCCGCGCAAGGAACGTATAAATTCTCAGAAACGTAACCACGAAAAAAGAAATTATCGATAATTACATTACATTACACAGTTTTCTTGCGAAATATTAAATTAAGGCTTTTATGTTGTTAACTAGAAAGTTTATGTTGTAGTTATTATGTATTTGAGACTATATTTTATATATTAATAATAATTGTCAGCGGTTGCCCTGGGGCTAAAAATAAAACATCATAACACAAACTTTAAATTATAAACTTCAACTTTTTTATAGTTAATTTGCCTTTTAAATATACATTAATATTATACAATTTTTTTATGACATCTTTTCAGATTTTCAGAAAGAAACAGAAAAAAATGTAGTATGGCAAACCTAGTGTTTTATACAACGCATTAGTAACTAGTGTGAGAGCACCTATGTTTGCAAAATACCCGAAAAATTTTGCTTCAAGTATTAATATACTTACTAAAATAAAAATAGAGAACAGCGCATAACATAAAAAATTACCCGGTAACAATCAATACAAAGACATACAACATAAACAAAGTGGCAATTTACAATACAACGCTTATCGGAAAAATCTAAGTGCTAAAAGAGCGTTCTAGAATAAATGGAGGATCCATTAAACCCACTTTTATTCAAGTCAGCGGCAAGTCACGGTTAAGTGCGCGGTTGAGCCGTGTAGTGTGTAGTGTGGTTTATTAAACGCCTGACAGAAACTGTATAGCAATGTCTCCCGCGTGTTGCATTATAATATTAACAGGAGACTAATTTGCGTTGCTCGTGGTTGAGGGTTAGGCGTTTGATTCATGCATTGTTTTACATACACTCAATGATATCGTTTTGACAATGTACAATTAACTAATAAGGTTGTTTAAGTGTAAGTTAATGTTTCAAATTAATTTTAATTATGGTTTGATGAAGCTGCTAGTTTTTGCCCGCATTAATACAGAAAGTAACAAAAAATATACTTTTCCTGAAATTAAAGTAACATAATATACAGGGTGTAAAAAGAGCAGTCACTATAACTTTGAGATACTACTTATTAGAGCGTAAACTACTACCATACAAAATTACGTCAAAATCCGTCAAGTAGATTTTCCGTGAAAGAGTCATAAAGATCTATCATAAACTTTTTCATTTAGTATAATATGAATTTATACTATTATAATTTAACATTATAATAGTTTACTTCATTATATTCAAATGCCACTTGACGTTGAAAGTTATTTAGGTGATATAATATTATCATATTATAGTAAAAAAAAAACAAAAATCGATTCACAAAATGTCGATACTTAATTTCACTATTTAATTATTTTTAAGTATTTCAATGGTATCATTGAAATACTTAAAAATTTAATCGCCGTATTTAATTAACATCGCCGAATTTAAAAAAGTATATAATTTTAAAATTTTTAGTTAATTAAAACATAAATTATAAACAAAAAATAAATTTTGTATGATAATGAAAACTGAAGTTATTTATTTACGCCAACATCTACCGTGATTTACTAATACCGGACTAAAATGCTGAAGCTAAGCTCCTACATCCCTCGGCTTATAGGCGTATGACGAGCTTTTAACAGGACACTATTTGTTCTTAAGCTTTCATAGCATGTAGCGCTGTTCCAGTTAGACAAAAATCTACTAATATTTCAAAATAAATTGCCTAATTCATCAAAACTTCTATGTAATATCGGCAATTAAAAAATTCGAGCGAATATTTCAAATACATTTCATTATATTTATATAACGTACTTATAATCTAAATGAATATCATAATGGTACCCGTTTAAATAAAAATTGAAACTAATACTTCAAAATACGTCACATAAAATTCATTAAATAACGTTAATTCATTAAAGTAAATAATATAATAAATGAAAATCGGCATTTTACCCGATAGACAAAAAATTTAATTAAATATTTCAAAACACGTTACGTCTATATTCATTATATCTTTCGTATAGTATCATATTAAACGAAAATCCGCATTGTAGTAAAAAATTAAAGAGAAAAAAATACTTCAAAATACATTACATAATATTCATTACAACTTCCATTCGAACAAAACGTAGAATAGCGGATGCAATCGCCATTATTATTTTATAATTAATCCCGTACATAAGGCCGCGTCTAAACAAGCCGGAGCCAACAAAAAAACCGAAACAGCGCACTCATAACCTAACCCCGCGGCGTCGCAGCCTCCCGAAAACTCCTATCTACCTACTCGTATATTCATTTCCGTTCTGTTAATACCGCATACTTTTAACTGTCTAACTAGGTGGGTGGGGGCCGCCTCCCTGCCCGCTCCACTACTTACACGCGGTAGGCGCAACTTTTATAATACTACGTACTCGGGCGCTTTTTAACGAACCCCCGCTGGGGGGCGCCACCTGCCACGCATACCGAAAAATACGCAAAACGGGTGGGGTGGGGCTCCCCCGGTTAGAAGTGGCCGTATTTTGCGTATTTTTAAATTATACCCCACATGCGGGAGGCTGTTTAGTTCGCAGGGGCGCTGTTTCTAATTCTATATCTATTTGCATGTGCCGCGCTGGGTTTAAATTAAAAAATATCCCTCGTCCTCGCTCGTCGACCTGCGTGTAGGACTGTAGGTGTAGGTGTACTTGTGTAATATCTAAACTACGTCATTACGTTACTGGTTGTATTTGAGTATTCAAATTGGGACAGAGAATTTTTATGCGTTAGCTCGTGATGAAATTATTGATTGTGTTTTTAGCGCTGATGTTAGTGTAAAGATACTGAAAATAGAGTGTATTAAGTTTATCTTATATTCTGTAGTAGACAAATTATTTAAGCGTGAAATACTTTTATCAAAATCGGAATTTAAAAATATTAGTAATATTTAGATTGTCGTGACGAAACGGAATTTAAATTGCGTTTTGGTAAAAATTTTGTATTGTTATTATAATTATTTTTATAAAAGTCAGTTTTCTTTTTAGACTATTTATTCTTTGGATCTATCATTTTTAACATATATATATTAAAAATATATACGTTAAAATGATATAATATCTTTTAAAAAAGTTGTTAACATAAAATATTGTCTAGAATTAATAATTTTAAATCGACAGTTATCGTGGTATAATCTTTTTTTTATATTCTTTAAAAAAGTGATATAATTTCCAATTTTTTTTAACAAATATTTTTTTTGATTGAAAATGAAATGGAAGGATGTCATAAAATGTCAATTTTATAGTAATTCTATTATATTTTAAGGGCCTTAACAAATATACATTAAATAATGATGCCTAAAATACAATATTTCTACAAAATTCATCCTAAGCTTCCTTTCTCCTGGCAATAACTGTCAATAACCGTTATCACATTCTGTCAACACTATCATACAATATGACAGTGTATGATAGTACGAGGTTGTGGGTAGACAGATAAATAGAGACAGCGGAAGGTGACGCGTACCGGACGTCCGGCGCGTCACGCGGTTTTTACTATCGTAATCGTTATGTTTCCGAACAGGTAACATCGACAATTTCTAAGCATACTTTAGCGTGAGGCATAATGTCTCATAAGTTTGCTACTAAAATTATTATTGTATAATACTGTATGATACTATACTTTATAACCAAAATATAATCAACTGGGCAACTTTCAGTGTGATGGGGAAACAAGACCATTTAAAGACGCATTAACAATGCTTAATTTCGTGTGTCTATTTAAAAAAACATTTGTCGTTAGAATAAATAACTGAAACATAAACTGTTACTGCCCGTTTCAATAACCCATCTAATATGAAACTTTTGTTATATTATAGATAGGTTATGAAACATGCATTTAATGAAATATGTTTCATAACCTGCCTGATATCTCTCATGTGATTACTCTCTGTAGGACTGCTAGAAGAAATATCTTTCAGAGATAAGTTGTCCTATTTATTTATATGTTCTTTATAACTTTTTGTCATTTATGTGCACAAAAAATGGTTAAAATAAATAAATTAACAAAAAAATATAATGACTGTAGCATACTCGTAGCACGCTACGCACGGTGACGCTTGTCGTAGCATGCGTGTGACGCACGCGGGGTGACGATTGACTAACGAGGCTAAAGTATGGCTTTAGAGGAAAAGGGTGCCGTCATATAGCGGCCGTAATGTAGAGGTGAATGGCACCTGTGTTCAAAACGTTGACAAACCATTTGGAATTTTCTTAACATAGAAAATTTTAATGGTAAAAAGGTTACTGGGATAACAAAATTTATTGTAATATTTAAAAAAAACTAATAATCGGACTCAAAACTTATTATCTATAAAGTCTTATAAAACTAGAATAAACATAAAAATTTAGAAACACGGGAACCGTATTTAAAAATATTTTCTTTATGCGCGAGTTGTGAAAAATTATAATCTAAATTGCAACTATGAAACACACAGTTTTTAAATATTTTGTACTTTGTTAACAATTCACTCGGCTTTCTATAGCGGAATATTCCGCAGAAAACGCGTGGTAAATGCATGGAAAATTCAAATGGTGCTGCGGGAATTTAGAACTTATTGTAGGCACATAAGATTCAATATAGATTTGTCGAGCTCCTTGCGGTAGTGACGATCAAATGCTGAATTATTTTTGTGTAACTGAAACTTTATCAAATAGATACTGGTATTATACTATCAAAACAAAAAGCATACATTGTCAGTGTTGTAATTCCGTAAATACTACTTTTGATTTGTTTGTTTTAATTATTTAATCCAATTTACACATTAAAACTATGGTCCAATAAAAATAGGAATACATATTACATATAAAATCAATCTCTACAGATATTGAAACATCAAAAATATTTTATTTTTAACTTCTTTGGCGACAAACTCAAAGTCAATAAAATAAAAGTTTGAAAAACTATAACCCGATTTCACAAAAAAAGGGGTCTAAAAAGTTTGAAACAAGAAAATAATTCAATTTGAAATCCAGATATGCATAGGTACAAAAATGGTCAAGCTAGAGCTGTGGTCGCACCCTTCCTTTTGGTTTCGCTGAAGTCAGGACCTCACGAATATTTTAAGACTAAAAATAGACGAATCGGTTCAGCCATTCTCGATTTTTAACGAAATTAACGAATAGCAATTTATTTTATATTTATGAAATATCAACATATGCAAGAATAACAAAAATTAAAAAAATACCTTTCTAGAATTATAAAAGGTAAATCCCAAAGTTATAGTAACTGTTTTTCTAACATCCTGTATGTATTCCTATGAAGTTTCTTCCGTATGTACACGACACAAAGCTACGAACCCCATAGAAACACAGAAGCCTGAAGAGCCGCGAAGACTCTCTGCTGCTGCTACCAGGCTACCAGCTTGCACCTTTATTCTAAGTATTTCCGGCAACAAATCAAAAACCGTCCTCATTTGTGTTGCCATCTGTTGCCAACAGCTCTCGAGCTGCTGCCTGCTGCTGGAAGCTGGACCTGGCGCGGGGCCAGCTCCTCAGCTCCTCAGACTTAACTTCTACTTGATTAACTCGTTTTTTCCTAATTTAATTATTAGTGTCCTGAGCCTCACTTATAAACCTTAGTGAATGCTATAAAATTATTCATGTGTCTATTATTATAAATATAAACGCAATACTTCATTGTTAATTTAAATGAGACTAAAAAGTAATCCAAAAAAAGAAGGATAAAATATTATCATTTTGACAATCCTATTTATTCAGTAAAACTAATTACTATAACTTATACGAGAATTGACATCGTTTCTGTTCTTACTACTTAGTTTCTGTATTGTATTATAAACCAATAAAATACTCGTAAATTGTATCTGAACTATTCGTTAGAACAAAATATTATTGTCCGAAACGCGTATGTAAAATACGAAATAATAATCGTAGAATATTAAATACAAAGATCTAACATCTCGAAGACAGCACCAATCGGAATCAAAGCAAAAGCCCACCGCAATAGGAGCGGGTTGTATTACTGAACGCAACCCGACATCAAACGATATCTCATTATTCGACAAAAAAATACAACGCACAAAAGAACTTTTCTAATGACAAATTTTCGACGAAAAATCTCCTAATTCACGCACGAGATCCCCCCTCCTGTCCCCCGGGGGGTGGCGCGGCGTGAGGCCCGGGGGGGGAGGCTACATACGCAATTTTTGATCAATACTTAAAAATTAACACAGCCTCCGCTAGTTTTTAAATTACTCTGCGCATGTCATGATTTTTAATCAGCCAACCCCACGCGACGCCCACATCCCGACTTATATGTTTTAATGTATATGTTATAATTTGGTTTTTTGTATTTTACCGCCATCGCCTTTTATATGTAAATAATATTGTGTTATTGTATAGCCTTTTTGTATAATTTGACATGTCGAAATGTTGCAATGGCGTACGCAATCTAATTGAGTGATGAACACAACACGAAAAATAATTTTACAAACTTGTAATTCTAACCCACTTTTAATAGTATGACTTACTAATTTTCTGGTACTTTTTCAATATCGTAAAGTAAGATGAGAATAAAAAAGCAAATTATTTAGTGGTTACGGACTGATGGACAGTAAGTAATAATAGGTCAAGTAATTCATCACAAGTGATTATCATAAAAACATATCAAAAATTAGGCGAACATAACGTAGGTACTATATTATACAGAAATACAAACATTATTTAAGAACATGAAACAAGAACAATTCCTTGAAAAGTTTTTGTAAGAGTTCACTACAATTCACTAAATAAATGAACTTGAATTATATTGTAACTTGCCACTTTTTACAGCTTCTTTGGGCAATACAGTATGAAAAACCTAATGTTTATTAAGTATGAACGACCAGGCTAAACCGATCTTCATAGAAATTTGCACTGAGATCTATAATATTATGATAATAAATTTTATAACACAAGTTTAACTTAGCATTCACATGTATATTACATTTATTATGTACCTTTATTTCATAATTAAATAATTGTTTATTTTAAACTTTATCAAATATTATTATTAGGTACATTCTAGTTTGAATTACATAATTATTTGAAAGCAAAAAAAAACCTTTTTTCGAATTTTAATACTTGTAGATTTGCACTAAAACATGACAATTTAAAACGTAATTTAATATTAAATAAAACAGGAAACGCCCTGTGAAGTACTTGACCTAATTTCTACTTCCTTATAACCTTTTATATTACACGCCACTTACATTACGAATTATAACACAAACCAATACTATAATAGATATTGTGTTGCTAACACGTACATACTGTTATATTTATCGTACGACATATGTAAGGAAAATAGTTCAAAAGATAATATATAAAATTCTATACTTCTCGGCCAAATTCAAACGGCTTAGCCCGATACATATTAAATTTTTTGTGTATTGAGTAGGTCTGAGAGTTAGTCGTTAACTATTATTTTAACCCCTTGAGTGATAACGTTGCTCTCTCCCACCCTTAATTATGTTTAATTATTTCTCTATTTTTTTACTACAATTTTGTATTAAAAATTTGTATAACCCTAAATTATCGTCCTGTTATCAACTTATTTATAACCTACACACAAAGTAGTACTTGAAATAATGAAATTCATTATTTCAAAGTGTGTGTAGGTTGTAGGCTGATGTGTAGGTGTACTGTAGATGTACGTCGTAGAGGTTTTAATTATAGGTTGATAAACGCCTAACGTGGAATGTATGAGACAGGTGGTCATAACATAAATGTATAAGACTGTTAAAAAAAGTAGAAACAAAACCAAGCAGCATAAAACTAGTAGATATAAATAGCTTGATATTATTATATTTATATTCTTTTATTCACAAAGAAAACTACAATAAATAAAACAGTAATCACAATAACATACTAGCTACGAACTAACACTAAAACAAACAAAAATAAAAAAATGTATATTGCTTGATATTATACATTTTTGTTCCCTCCTCTCCAGAAAACTTGTTTAGATAATAATGAAAGTTAGATATATCTTTTAGGGATTTCAGAAACTTCATCAATGCTAAATATTAGATATCAATACGATATTCAAAAGATAATAATGTCATGATCATCGACTAATAGCTTCAGAATGTTATTCGATATTTGTTTTAAAGGATTCTAATCCGGAAATTGAATGACTTATGTTTTTTTCTAGAAATATTACACTTTACAATACCATATTATATAAAAATTATGACACAAGAAAATAATAATCAAAAAAAATGTTACTTATTTCTAACTGTGTACTGGAGTTTTCATTTGTGATTCCCCTTTAATCAACTTTACTTTACTTTACTTTATCAAAACAATAGCTTTAACAACAAATATTCAAAACTAAATAATTATATGTTATAACAAAGGGAAACGGCGATGGTTGTCGCAAAACATGAGATATTTATCGATTTTGATGATAATAATAATAATAAAACATTCCGAAAACATTTGGGCAATATACTACACAGCTATATAATACGAGTAGTAAATTAAATAAATGCAGGCAAGAAAAATCTGGAAAAAGGAGAGCGCCAAAAAAAATCACACGAACATACAAAAATAGATATTTACAATTATGCTAAAGGATAGGTGGTGTGATCCTAAAGCTGTTGGAAAGTCCATTCAGAAAGACTGAGGAATATTAGTCCCGGATTACTTTGGATCCATATTGAGGAATATTAGTCCCGGATATACTTTGGATCCATATTGTCAGACTTCGTGAACTAAAACTTCTTTACGGAGGCTGGTCACATTCACCAGCATACTCAATGCGTGAAGAGATTGTTACAAAAAGTGTGATTGGGCTAGGCGAACGGAAGTTGAGAAGGATATATAAAAAAAGTAAAAATAGAAAGAGAGACAGCAACATTTCGCAAACGTATAAGTATAAGTTTTACTTCAGTAGTCTGCTTATAATATGTTTTTTTTGCAGAAAAGTTTTGACTAGAGATTTTTTTTTTTAGTCGGCTTTTCCAATAATTATATTTACGGATATATAGTAAAATAAACTGATACAGCTCGTTTGTTTTTTTTGCTTAGAATAATGTCGATAAATGATAGGCATGGCATTAACCGTACAGAACGTGACTCTCAACAGCATTCCCACTCAGTGCGGCCCCGATGTAAAAGGAACTGTTTAACGTCACGCGATCGTAGCGGCTCTACGGCGTAGTACTACGACTACGATGCCGCCTACGTAGGATTTCTCAGAATTCTCGAAGCAAAATTCTAACTTTCTTAACAGCCGAAAAATAAGAGTTTGTACGTTTGTTGGAGCTCCTTATGCAATGGTCATGTTGTGATGACGTATCAGATTTAAAAATACCAAATTTGCAATACCGACAAAATTCTTTTCAACATAAATTTAAAGCCAAAAAATATTTTTAATCCAGATTATGATACGACATATTTAACAAGTTGCAAAAGAAACGCAGAATACAGCATTTTAATCCTAATGTCAAAAGCAAAGCTTCCGGCATGTAAGTTTTTGCCGTACGGAAACAGAACGTAAAAAAAACAAATATCTCGCGACTGGCGCGGGAACATGGCGGGAACATCGAAGTATTCGGCGCAGATAGAGGCCCGGCATTATAATAAAATTTCATAATTACAAATCTACAGCCGCATAGTTGGAGGGACTCGGATAATGTTGGGAAAAAAAACAGTATAGCGCGGGGGGGGCCCACCCCACCGCGAATTTTTACCCACCCCCCGTCCGCGTTCGTTTAGCGAGATTCGATCCCGCAATCAGGGGGGCCGGGGGGGCATTTTTTGGCCCCCCACCCCCGCCCACGCCATCGTAAATTGAAGCATATAATTTTTATTACGGCAGTGTCGTGTGAGCCCGTTCGCCTTGTCAAATACTGTAGTGTGTCACCCGGCGCCGCTCGCGAGCGCTCACCGCTCGCCGCTCGCCGCTCACGTGGTCGGGAGACACGTGATAGCGTCATCATTAGCCTCACACATCAATTGATGATTCTTAAACATTACAAACAGTATTTTTGTAATGAGTTTATTGTTAAAAATCGTTCCAAATTAACCGACTAATAAATTTATATCCTCTTCGATATTGATTTCAAATATCTGAAAATTCTAAAACATTCAAATATTATTTAGAATATTAACACTTACTCGTAAAATCAAAGACATACTTTTACGTTTAATTAGAATACCTCATGATATAAGATTCATGCGGAAGGACCCACTAACCTCTAATTTATTATGCTAACATAAACACATTCAAACGAAAACACATTTACACTCGTAGTTTATTAACAAATCACATTCAAAGTAACATAAAACTACTAAAAAGCGACACCAGATCAAAAGAACCCAAAAATATAAAACGATCGACAATTGACTTTGAAAATGTATCATAAAATTCAATTTGAATGCACGTCAGCGAGGCGTTAGTTGCCTAAACGAACGAAACCGACAACAAAACCTTTAAAACCTATATCGGTTTAATTGAAAAAAATGTCCATACATTTCGAGCACAAAAATGCCATAGAAACAACGGATTTTGAAGCGAATATCGCAACAAGAGCAAAACTGGCCGCGTTCACTTTCTACGCGCCGCACAAACCCGTAACCTATGGCGGTTTTTTTTTAGATTTCGAACTCTAAAAAATTGAAGCGAAGCCTAAAAATATTTTCCATTCATTCGCCGGCATAAAAAAGTGTTCAAATTCTTCGCACTTTCGCTCTCCGTGTCGTTCAAATAAAAATATACGCGCGTCGAAAAATCTATTCCTGCTTTTGTACTTTATTTTTATATGGCCACCGTTCGGTTGAAACTACGGCTAAATGCACTCAAATAACAAAATCACTTTATATTCATGCGATTTGCCTCAATCCCGGCATTTTTAAATTTCATCCTTTTGTTTGATTTTAATAAAACTTTTAGCCGCCGATAAACATAAAAATGCTTTTTTTGTCAAAATTTAATTAGAAATCACTGCTGCTGCTGTCGATATGATAACTCTAATCTTTTAACTCTCTTGTCGACATAATTTCATAACACCACAAAGTAGATATATATAACAGAGATACGACCTAGTACTGGAAAATGGCATACTGGCAATTCGACTGGCTATTTTTGTTTTCTTCGATTTCCAATAGATAAAGGTTGAAGTCCAGGCACATTCCTGAAACCGACATCTAGCGCCACTATTGGAAAATACTAATTACTAATTTTGTTTCGTATCTTCTTCTCAATTAAGGAGTTGAATTTAGCTTAATGTGATGTTATGCTTAAAAAATATGCTTATCTTTATTGTAATGTCAATATTTGTATTAATTCGGCATATTTACATTTTATAATTTACAAACGTTAATTAGTAATGATTGAAAATGAAAATGAAAATGAAAATGAAAAATCTTTTATTTCCAAATAGGTTAGTTACTAACACTTTTAGAATTGTCCTACATGATGACCTACCACCGGTTCGGGGAATAACCCGGCGAGAAGAACCGGCGTAAGAAACTCGCTCGGGGCCACCTTTTAGCAAAAAGATGGGAAAATTGTTCTTTTTAAAAAAAAAAATATATAACAATGTTATAACTTAACATAAATTACAATTTACAAAATTATATATACTATATATTATAGAAGTAGCCTCGAAAGTGGCCACCTTATTCCAAGGGTGTGCTATCATTAACAAAATCATTAATCTTATAATAAGCTTTAGCACACAAACGTTCTTTAACTACTTTTTTGAATTTATTGATGGAAAAATTTTGAACGTTTTCTGGGATCTCTTTTTGGATTTTTTTGATTAGAATTGTATGGGATAGTAGGCCATGATAATACTGACGTACATAGTGCAGTTAGTTTGTACAGCACGCCATTAACATTTGGAGTTATTGTCAATTTATGCGCAAAAGTACCGGAACAATACTTAGAATATTAAAGCAGATCTGATCGCCTATTGAACACCGTAACTTCTATCTTCCATCTCATCTGGCCCTTTGTTCTCCTCCCCCTAGTCCCAAAATAAAAAGGGACAGGAATAATCACTTACAGGGCTCCCCAGTGCCCTATACAAAACCTTAGGATCAGAAACGCCGGAATTAAAAGTGAATAAAAATTATAATAACAGTTTTCGGCGTTCTAGTAGGGTAGAATTACTCTACGTAATATATATTTTATATCTTATAATAATAATATATTATGTTAGCTACGTAGATTGTAAAACCAAAGGTAGGTAGATAGTGCGTATCAAAGTTGACTGTATTTGTGAAAAAACATGTATTTAAAATTGTCATGGTGTGTTTAAAAATAAATAAAAATAATTTATTTCACCCATTAAATCACTATAATTTACAATTACACTATAAAAAAACTTAGACATTACAAAGAAACAGCAGAATTTACATTGTATAAGTAGAAAAAAAACAATAATAATAAAGAATAAAACAGAATAAACTTAAAGTCATTTTGTTATGTATGGATGGGTAGGTGTAATGCCTAACCGTCAAAAGTATACCTAAGGGGTTATACTGCTGCGAGAACTCCACCGTGCCTGGTATTATGTATTTGCTTTTCTGGCTTCACTTAGATCTGCCTATTGTTTTATAAACTGAGATTATATCATTATGTTCAGATAACATAAGTTAATTTGAAACAAGCTAAAAAAAGGAAAAAAAATCTACATAGTCCAAAACGAAAGCTATTATTTTTTTATAAATACCAAAAAAAGATCAATGAGATATGAGGTCTGAACGAAATTTAAACACCAATGTAGAATGTATTTAGACTGAACTTTATGATGTTTATAACATCTATGGACTTGGACGCTTTACACAACGTCAATCTGGCCCCATGCTATCAGAAGTACGGAAACGGAAATACATTTAATACATTTTATAATATACACATGCTGAAAATTTTAATTATACTATACACAAATTTAATACACATCAACGACCAAGGAATATTGAAACTTTTTGTTCCCTCAACAACGTCAATCTGGCCCCATGCTATCAGAAGTACGGAAACGGAAATACATTTAATACATTTTATAATATACACATGCTGAAAATTTTAATTATACTATACACAAATTTAATACACATCAACGACCAAGGAATATTGAAACTTTTTGTTCCCTCGGTAGGATTCGAACCCGCAACCCCCAGCTTGATCATCAACGTGCTCAACCAATGCGCTACAGAGGTCGTCCAAAATAATTGTACCAAACGTACGTCAAAAGTATTATCATTTTCTTAATGTCGGGTAATCTTGTATTTCTGAGTATTATATATATGAGTATTATTGAAGAAATAACTATCTGCACACCTTTCTCCTCATAAACTTTAACTGTGCCAGATTCCATACTCCTGCATTGGCACAACTTTTGTAAGTATGTTATTGAATGTTTTTGTTTCACGTATATAATATAATTGAAGACATGAATCGATGAAGGTGATATGTCACTAAAAAAACCCAGAAAATTGAGTTTAAACTGTTACATAAACATTTTATTATATGTAGTAACGTATTTACATTGATTCTAGAAACGGATCTTTAGATTAATGTACTTAATATTTTACGATGAATTCTAAAATGTTTAAGTGACAGTTTGAACTCAATTTTCTCGAAATCAGAATTTTGCTACATACCTTCATCCACTCAAGTCTTCAATCAAGAAATACCTAAAGTTATTAGTAATTCATTATATAAGTAATTACTGCAGGAACCTACGAAAATTTTACCAAAACAAAACCACCAGTACGTGAATTCCATCACCGATCTAGTTATACATACGTTGTTTTCATTTCACAGTACAAACAAGGTGACTCTTGTACCTTCTGAGAAGGGGAAAATAAAAAACTTATTAAATTTCCTCTAAGATTCCCTAACGTACTCCCCAATCGATGCCCCCCCCTCCCCGCACCCTCTACTTCCAGCATTTTCTTATTCTTAGTTCGCGATACACACATTAGCGCGCTTGTGTGCGGACCCCCTAAATTATTTCGACATATGCAAATTTGTACTTACCTACAGATGTTGCCATAGAGCAGCTAGCAGACGCGACAGTTTTTTCACCGCACGTAACTTAGTTTAAACGCACGTAACTTAGCGATGGCATTTTGGGTAAGGGCCTGATGATGAGTCAAAACCGTTTTTTTTATGTATTTTTAATGTGAAATGACTTACATAAATGTAAAAAGTGAAAGCTGTTTCAATTATATTGTTACTGTGTCGCATGTTTTTTCATCCATTCAATGTACTGAACTGAAAATAATGTTTTGTTAGCAAACTTAAAATGGTTGAATAAACGACGTTTTACAAATAATTAGTAGTAAGAAGTTTTTGAAATTGCTATTTATTATGTTTTTTATGATATATGATTATGATATATGATTTATTATGTTTTTTATGATTTATGAATTATGATAATTCAGTAAATAATGATCTAAAGTTCAACTCTAGTAAGTTTCACGAAGGACCGAACGTAATAAAATGTTAGCGCCTGCTTAAATTGACATATCATTTGCACAAGTACAGAATATGTGTTAAGACAAATACCTACCCACATCGGATTTTACTACATTATTTGCTTAATTAGTGACAGTGATTTTTTTAGATACTTATTTAAATGAAAGCTTTTAAAATTACCACCTTTTTACTGTACCATACACAAACAACCATGTTGTTGCTATGATATTTTTGGAAGGCGTAAATATTTATACGTCAACAACTTTATAGAGTATTGCTCTTATATTTTGCAAGGCGTTTGAAATTTCTTTAATGATTCATATTTCCAACCTTTTAAATTTATCATTGTGTTATACAGATCGCTTATTACACTTTTTACTACTCAATATAATATTTTAGTAAACTAATTGTAAACTAAAATATACATTAAATTACTTTTTACCACGTAAAATTACTTTTACGTGGTTTTGAAATATTATACTGTATCGCTACTTTATTAGTAAAATAAAGCTGATAAAACACGGCTACATAATCAAACGGTAATTAATGTTAGGTGATTCACTGCAACTTCTCATCGAAACGACAAAGATAGCGATTTTTTTTTATTTATTTCGTCTAAGAATACACTTATTTATAATAATTATATCTAGCCAAAACACGTTTAACGAGATGCGCTCATTAATCAGTATCCTTGTGGTTATGATACTATTACAATGTAAACTGAGAGACTTATCGTCTAGTGGTTCAGTGCTTCGCTCTCGACCCAGAGGTCTGGGTTCGATTCCCGCATTGGAACAACAAAAAATGTAGTTTTCAAGTTTGGTTAGGACAATGCAGGCCGATCACCTGATTGTCTGATAAGAAAGATGCTCCATGGATGGGCATGTAAAAAGTCGGTCCTGCGCCTGTTCTCTCGCCAGTCGTGTCGGCTTACCGTGCCACTGGGTTATTAGAGTAAAAGGAAGAGAGAGTGTCTGTGTGTATTGCGTACATTTGGGCACGATAAAATAACTCCTGCGTAGCTGGCCTGGGTTCAATGAAATCGGCTACCGACGCCGAAATCGGTGAGGGGAGTAATGTAAACTCAACTTCGTGTGTCCCTTCTGCGTTAGCTAGTCTCTCGGCTCACCTAGCGACTCGAGTCTCCCAAAAAACGAAGCGGCGCAGTTGTAAAATTGTCTAACTACCCGCCCCCCGCGCGCTCTCATTACAGCGCGTGCGTGGGCCGCACACGAGATCATGCATCTCAAGATTTTCATGTCTTAAGATACAATTTTTTGTATGGGTTGAATTTTTTTCGCAGTATATAAAGCAAAATGTTATGCGCTTGCATTGCTATATCGTATTATATCACTGTAATGAAATAAATAAGCAGTTTATAACTTGAATTGTGATACGAATAGTTATATAATAATAAATCGAAAAATCTGCGATACCTATAAAATTTAATATACTTGCAACCCAATGAGTGAGTGTACATATATGCATGCGTTTAAAGCGATAGTTATATTTCAACTATGAATTATAACCATATTAAAAGCCACACATCCCATATATCTTAAGACACGTCCCGTCTAAACCGCTCTCGCTGCCGAAAAAACCATGCGAGGCTCAGATCGCGATACTAAGCGTGTTCATCTCTTTCTAGTTTTGAAAAACCGACCTCGCCCCCCGGCGCCTCCACGCACCCCCTCCCCGCCCACCCCTACGACCCCCTCCTAATTCCTTACATATTTAAATTCCACTTTCAGCGCCCGTCGAGTCGACATTGTCTCCGCGGCTCCATACGCTTTATGAAGAATTAAAACCCTTATTATTGATTCCCACATTCAGGGTTTATTAGGGCGGATGAAGGGAACTAATATCTTTGGCCCTTTCAATATGATTGATGAAGTTTTGTAAAATTCGAAGGCTTATGGGAATAAAGTTGGCCGTATGCCGGAATTGCGTCCCCGGGGACCTTGCAGACTATTTCAAGAAACGCAGATTCTTTCTACATACAGAGTGTATATTACAAAGTATTGAGAATTATGTATGTATAGTTAGCTATAAGAGTTTCTTTCGCCTTCTCTTCGCGGGCTAGGGTTGAACCGGTTATAGCCTTTTTATGCGTTGACTTTCCGAAAAAAGCTTGTTAAATTTAATTTGGAAATAAAATATTTTGAATATATAGGTAGATACAGATTATATTATAATTTTTATACAATTTAAATATATCATATCTAGCAATATCCCGCGAAACAATTATAACCACAACCTGCAAGCAGATGAGTGAGTGTACGCATAGGCATGCGTTTGATGCACCTCTCTCCTCCCACTCATCTGCTTGCAGGTTGTGGTTATAATTGTTTCGCGGGATATTGCTAGATATAATATATTTAAATTGTATGCTATGGATTTCCGCAAAGTAACGCCTGATTCCATTAACTAATTATAATTTTTATTATTTTAATGTTTAAATATTTACGTTTTCTGCTCGTTGGGGATATTTTAAATAGACAATATTATAAGGAGAACGGACATAAAAGATATTTATGGTGTTAGAAAATGTTTCATCACAATATTATGTTTAATACAATACAGTTTCGTATGCTTATCTTATCTTATCATTCTTCTTCTCTTATATATAAAATGAATTTCTGTTCGTTAGTCTCGAGTTTTAACTCGAGAACGGCTGAACCGATTCGGCTACTTTTAGTCTTGTAATATTCGTGGAAGTCCCGGGAAGGTTTAAACGGTTCATTACAAACTGTTTCTATGCTCAACGAAGTGGGTGCGGGACGTGGGCAGTCGGCTAGTATTGTATATTTAATAATTCCGTAGCAATGATTATTTTAATAATTAACTATTATATAACATATGCCTTGCAAACTATTAAGTCTCACAGCTTTCAGCTTGTGCCTTTGTGTGTCAATGTATAAATAAGTAAATAGGCTAAAGTGTTATATAAAAATGTTTTTATTTTATAATAATAAACGTAGTAATATTATATGCTCACAGTAAAAAAATGTTTTTCAGTCCACTTTATTCCGTTCCGATTTAATCTAAATGTAAACAAAAAAAGGAATTTGACCACATTTGTGTGTCAATGTTATTCTTTATTGCACATGAACAAGTGACATTAATATAATAATAATAATAATATTAATATCTACGGACGCTTCACACCACATAAATCTGGCCCCGTGCTAAACAACGGAAATATATTTAATATATAGTATACACATATTTAAGATTTGTATTATATTATACAAAAATTAATAAAGATCCGGTAACATTGAAAACTTTTCGTTCCTTCGGCGGGATTCGAACCTGCGACCTCCCGGTCGAGCACCATATGCACTACAGAGGTCGTCATATAAATTGGGAACATTTTAGCCATATTGAATTTAGTTGACATTAAGATCACATTAAATCGGAACGGAAAATAACCATCCACTGCCCGGTAGTTGGTAGGTGTCCATCGAATAATATGAGTTGGTTTTAATTAAATTTTGTGTTTAATTTCAGATAGCACGGTCGGCTTTGTCCCAGGTATGTGTTGATTTTGCTTCAATTATTTCGCTTGCAACTAATGCTTGTTATTGAATGTTTGTTCGACTTGGCGTGAGCACTACCGAGCTCCCAGATGCGTAAAAAATTGTGTAAAATGTGGAAACATTCTGTGTATTATATCATGTATATCCACATTCGAATTGTGATTGAAGACGAATGAACGGATTTCGATCTAGTATGAAAGCTGATAATATGATCTCAGTAGTTTTATTAGATTTAATTTACCACTAGTTTGGTCACTGCTTCACAGTTCAAGAGCTACTTAATTTTTATAAAATGTATCTAAAGCGTTTACATTTATCTAAATGAATCGTACCGTTATATATTAAATATATTGTATATAGTTGGCGATAAGTGCATTAATTAATCTCATCTTTTTTACATCTGGGGGCTCAGAAGTGTTCACGCCAAAAATAAGCGACACTTCTGCATTTAGTTTATTACAGTGTACAATTTTATTTGTATATCTAAAATTACTATTATTTAATATTATACAAGCTATAGTATTAAATAATAGTAGTATTTAGTAAGAGTAGTGTGTGTGACGTAATTATTTTTTTTTAATCATTCTGCACTCCTGTATACTTTACATATCCAACTTTCACAACATTCGTAAAACTGACTAAAGTTTTCGCATATACAATGTGTAAAATAAATGAGTGATAAATGAATCCGAGACTAGGACAGCCATTTAATATTTTACTTTTCAACTTAGATATTTCCGAATGTTTACTATAATAAACATTCGGAAATTTTAAGCAGATTGAACCAGATGACTGTGACTATTTTATTTTATTTTATTCGGAAAACAAACAGTGATTAAAACTACATAAAAAGACGTATACATAACAGGACACCATTTACATGTTTTTACATAATATGAGAATCTATTAAAACAACCAAAGCTTGAAACATAAAATAACATAATTCAAGGTTATGTATTAGTTAGAGATAGTTAGAGAATCGCATCGAACCAGTGCTGAGTCAGCCTTTTTTTCAACCGACTTCCAAAAAAGGAGGAGGTTTCTCAATTCGACCGTAGATACGAGCATGTTTTTTAAATAACTGTTGATGTATTGAATAAAACAAAGTCCAGTTCTGGAATACTATTCAGATTGTTTATTTCCCTAGAAGTTCTAAATGTGTAAAAAGAGCAGTCACTATAACTTTAAGATACGATTATACTACCTTTTCTCATTTCGGAAATGTATTTTTTTATATTTTTTTTTTGGTGAAAACAAAAAAAAATCTTATTACCATTTCTTATTTTTTGTCGCAAAAATAATACAGCCAAAACAATTTTTTTTTTTTATTTTTGTAAAAAAAATAATAAAAAAAAATACATTTCTAGAATAAGAAAAGGAAGTTTAATAATATCCCAAAGTTATAGTGACTGCTCTTTTTACACCCTTTATATATTATATAAAGTGTATCTACTTAATATAGTTATCGGCTAAGAAAATATAGTGTTGAAGTCGTACTACAATATAATCAAGTGGTTGCGACATGAAAGGTCGGATATTGCGACGGGACGAGTGCATCATTAGACGCCGAACGATCTATATTTCTAACTAGAAGCCTTTGAGCGAACGTGAAGTGTTGAAAAATATAGTTTGTTTTATATTTTCATCGAATACGATTAATTCAACTATTTGACGACCTCCGTAGCGCAGTGGTTGAGCGCGTCGAGCGACAGGTCGCAGGTTCGAATCCCGCCGAGGGAACAAAAAAAGGTTTTCAAATATTCCTGGCTCATTGATGTGTAGATATAAAATTTGTGTGTAATATAATAAAAAATTTTAATATGTGTATAGTATAAAAGTATTAAATATATTTCCGTTGGCTAGTACATAAGCTCTTCGGATACTTAGCACTTAATGATTTTGGCAGTGTATGTATGTATATTTATTCCTGCTCCTAAAGTACTCATTCGATTTTAATGAACGAGGCGTCGCATATCTGGTAATGCTCCCGGGTAATAGACGCTATATAATTTCCGTACTTAATTTTTTTATAAAAAAATATTTTTTTTTTATTCATGTTGTTATACCTCCTTGGTAAACCAATAATGTAAAACGATAATTAATTAAGTACCATTAAAATAATATAGATATTAAACTATTAAATATAATGTTTGAATGAGAAGGGGACAAACAATTGTAACGTCATTTAATTTCTTTAAACTTAAATGTTTTAACACTTATCCTAATTTTTATTGTATGTTTTGCTCATATTTTTTTAACATTCATTCAATAATCGTGGTTATTAAAACAACACATTATTGACATTTAAAATTTTCATAAATGCGCTTTGTCACATGAATAGTAGTACAACTTGTGAAGACAAAATGTCAGTGCCTTTTACACTGTCATTTCGACTCTTTTTCAGTAGGTTTTCTACGGCGATCATACTTTAAAGGCAGATCCCCTTCAGTTCGGCTGTAAAAACGCCGATCAATACGCGATTATCACACAAATGTACATTACCGGTCAACACATATACGCACGCAATTAAAAAAACAGACGGACCGCCGAAACCCGGGTAAGTGTGTACATATATTTTAAATAAGTAAGGGTGGCGCCACCCGGGGGGGTGACATAATAAATTCATTTGGTAGTTTTTCCGATAATACCCGCGATTGGTGGAAAAATGCTGCGAGCGTTGTCTCTTTTTATCATTAAGAGTCATCAGTGACTATGTCTATGTAATTAGCGGTGCACGAAAAACTGCGCTTCCCCAAATATTTACAGGTTTCGAGCTACAATTTAGTACAGATGTATATGTATCTAACGAGTGTAAAAAGAGCAGTCACTATAACTTTGGGATATGATTATATATTTTCTCATTCTAGAAATGTATTTTCTACATTTATATTCAAAATTTTTGTTTTTGCTTTTTCGTTATTCTTGCAACAAAAAAAATCATTTCCAAAATAAGAAAAAGTAATACTACCTTTCCTTATTTTGGAAATGATTTTTTATTCTACTATAATCGTAGCTCAAAGTTATAGTGACTATTCTTATTACACACTGTGTAGGTAGATGGATTTTTATTTGTTCTACTTATACTTTAGGGTGTGTACGTGCCTCCAATGTAGAGTTTACTGTGAAAGTACCAGCTGAAAGACTTACTTTTGACTTTCATATTTGTATGGGAAATGCCCCCCCAACATTATAAATTTTCCTATATAATAAGTGAAAAAACACCTCTTTCAGCGCTGGTACTTTCACAGTAAACTCTATATATGGGACCTATACATACCCTAAAGTATTGTCACTCATAAATTTTATAGCTTGTATACCTAGATGGATTCTTAGTTGCTCAAATAAGGAATAATATCAGATGTTACAAAACAGAAAATTTATTAATAACAAATACAGTTTAGTAGAGACGGATCGATTTTTATTAAAAAATCTAAAATAAATTATAATGTTAAGATGTCAAAATAGGAAATTCTATTCATACTTATTTGCCTTTCATAAGGCGTGCTATCTTGGGTTTTTATACTGGAATAAGTTGAAAAAACAAAACCATTATGAATATTAAAACGTACATAGAAAGCTATTATTTTTTAAATACGTTACCTTACAATAACATTAAATAATGAAAACAGTAGCACCACACACAGGCAGTGTTATTATTGTGATAATTTACTTACACTACACTAATTTTAGTTTTTATCAGAAAAATTTGTAGTGTTCCATTGGGATGACAACTATAACTTATCTGAAAAGCTAGTAGTAATACTTTATTCTGTATGAAAATCATTTTTCTAGTGCAAACGCTCTAGAATGGATTTTAATTAGAGACAAGATAATCATTAAAACTATTTTGCTTATTAATTAATATCTGAATATCCTCAGAGACATACGGACGGATAGTAAGATAAGTAGACTTGTTTTTTTACATGACATAAACCATAAACCGACTTCCAAAAAAGCGGTGGGTCAATTCGACCGTAAACCTTTTTTGTATTGTATAAAAGACAAAGAAAAAATCCCACCATAAACATTTTTATGCATATTGGATTCAAAATGGCGGCATTTATATTATTTTTTTTTGTTATGTAGCAATAATTTGTTACATACATAATTTCAGCTATCTAGGACTTCAGGAAGTACCTTAAGAATTTTGATGATCTATAAAGTCAGTGACAAAGTCGGGGTTTTCTTTAAATCAAAAGTATAATAGCTACGACATTCAAACTTTGTATGTTTCATGTTTTACTAATGTCATTATATGTTGGAATTTTCAACTATTTAGCATCATCCAAAGCAAAGTTACGAGAGTTCAAAAAAATGACGATACCTTTAGAGGAAAGGGCCTTGGCGGTGCACGACCGTGTCCCCAGATTAAACTATATATTATGGTATCGACCACAGGGTGACCTCTACTATTAATATTTTATGGAACGTAAAATGGTTTTCCTAAAGTGTATCCACGGAACCACCACACAGTTGGGGTACCGCAGCTCAGCTAGGTTTTATTTTATTAATTACAAAAACCAACAGTTAATTAAGCAATAACTATAAACAAAAACAAACTAGAAGCCCCTCAGTTATAGTGAACTTCTAATGATGAACTATGGCTAAGAACACTCGATCACATCAGCTTTTTATAAAAATTTGATCAAAATCTGTTTATCTCTTTGGAACCTACGACACTAACGTCAGATAGACACGTCAAACTTATATATTTTATACACCCCCCGTCAAGGGTTAATAAAGGTTAACGTCAGTTTATACAAAATCACATTATATTTGTTACATACAATTGAGACATGTATAAATAAATACCATCAAAAACATGTATAAACTATTTTCAAATTGAATGAAATTTATACAGTGTTTATACAATGCTTACTTAGTAACTAAAATATAGGCTTCTAGTTTTATACACAGGAAGTTACAGGGGGTTGAAAATGCTACGGCTGTTAATATATTATGCGATCAGAAAAGTACGGTTTGCAACTTACAAAATCTGCTTACTTAAAAAGTTAAGGTTATGAATTTTGATGTTTACAGTGTGTTCAAGTGGTCGATGTAGGGTAAGCCTCACACTACGAGTATTCAAGTACTTAGGGTAAATTCACACTAGCTAAGTCGAAGCGAAGCGAGACGAAAAACGTAATGGACTGAGAGTTCTGCTTGCTGATACAATAAATACAAATACAAACCTTTGCATTTGTAATTAATTTATATTACAAACGCGAGAGTTTGTATCTATGGATGTTTGCAGCTCCTTCACACAAATACACTCGAATTTTTGGTTCTGACACGTACACAAATTTGACTTCTTTTAATTGCAGCAAAATGTACGGTGGATAAGGGAGTTTTTTTTTATAAGGCTCACTTGAAACAGTTTGGGTTTTGGAATTTGGTATAGCACATTTTATAGTTGATTGAGTGTGCTGTTAGTTTTTGATGGAAATTCGTGTTGTACAAACTTAGCAAAATTGACAAGTGTATAAAAAGTTGTTTTGTTACTATTATAGTAAATTTTTGCTTTTTGCTTCTTAGCAAACTTAGTATTTGTATGAATTCCTTGAAGCACGAATCTAGTTTTGAAAATAAAACAAAATAGTTTCGTTTTTTTTTATGTACTGCTAAAAATCACTTCATATACAGAATCAACCTGATCTAAATCAAACAATAGCTCGAAGCCGATTTCATTGAAACCAGGCCAGCTACGCAGGAGTTATTTTATAGTGCCCAAGTGTGTGCGCAATACACAAAGACACACTCTCTTTCTTTGACTCTCATAACCCAGTGGGACGGTAAACTGACACGACTGGCGAGAGAACAGGCGCGGGACCGACTTTTTACATGCCCATCCGACGCATGGATCATCTTTCTTGTCAGACAATCAGGTGATCAGCCTGCATTGTCCTAACCAAACTTGAAAACAACATTTTTTGTTCTTCCAACGCGGGAATCGAACCCACGACCGCCGGGTCGAGAGCGAAGCTCTGAACCACTGGACCACGGAAGCGATTAATTGATTTTATAATTGAAATTATACTAAATTATGTAATGTCATATCTTTGCATGGTAAATACTAAATGAGATGTTTAAATTAGCAGCATTATAGCTGCTCATACTGCAGGGTGCTCATCCACGGCCTACTTTTTGTAGGACCGTTAATCGGACAGACTTTTTCACCAGACTGACGGTGTATGAGCGGCGCCTGAAGAACAAATTTGGTGAAAAAATATTAACAATTCTATGTGTAGATATATATGTACTTAAAGAAGATAATTCTGATGGGCACGGGTCAGCTAGTCTTATATAAAAATGAATTGCTGTTCGTTAGTCTCGATAAAACTCGAGAACGGCTGATCGGTTCAGCCGTTCTAGAGTTTTAGCGAGACTATATTCGACTATTTTTGGTCTTGAAATATTCGTGGGAGTACCGGAATTCTGATTGAGTCCAAATAGTACGTCGTAATTAGCTCGTACATAATTGCGAGTATTTTACGCCGCTTCTTCGCCGGCAGTTCCCGAACCGGTGGCAGGCATCATCTATATATATAAAACGTTGAACCGATTCAGCTATTTTTGGTCTTGAAATATTCGTAGAAATCCAGGGAAGGTTTAGGAGGTGAGAAAATTTGCTGTTGGTATGCTCAACTAAGTGGGCACGGGTCAGCAAGCTATAGAAACTTCATTTTAGTAAAATTCGGAATATTTTCCTTTCACTTTTACCCATCTGTAAGGAAGTACACTTAAGTAGGCTTGTAAAAAGCGTCTTCTATAGTTTTATCACTTGAAATCATAAGTAATGTGCGCAAAATACTTTCTACAAACACCATTTAAAACGTTGATGTGTTAAATGAAAAGCCTAAAACTCTAGGTTTTAGTGAACCAAATCACAAAATAACGAGTTCTGAGTATAGAGGAGGTTTTCTGAAGCTGTACACAAGCCAGAACGAACCTTATGCCATGGTAATACGGAACAAGTGGTACACTAGGGAACGGCGACTGTACGGGAGAGATCTGTTTAGGCGTTCATTTCCCTATCGACGGGCGACTAAAGGGGGACTGTTTTTTGTTTTTTGTGTCAGATGTGGAGGTACCGGATGCCTTTGCAATAGACAGTTTAGAAATTTTGTAGTGAATCTACAAGATCGGTGTAAAATGAATGAGTGATAATACTTTATGGCCTGTAGAGTTTACTGTGAAAGTATCATCGCTGAAAGACTTACTTTTGACTTTCATGTTTGTATTAGAAATGCCCCAACATCATACAGCATATGCAACAATTTAAAAAAATATTTCTTTCAGGGTACTTTCACAGTAAACTCTATATACGGGGCCCATACACACCCTAAAGTATTATAACTCATTTATTTTACACCTTATATAAATATTACCCGACTGCTCCAGGAGGGTTATGTTTGTAAAGTGTTTTGGTATGCTCTGGGGTCTAAACGGCTCGTCGCATTTGAGTTTGTCTATGTCAGATTCGTCTTGCGGTCCATTTTAAAACCTAGTCAGTTTTTTTTTAGTAGATTTGCTCCATACAGTAGGTCATGGAAATATCGTACTTTTTGCAATAAAAGTTATATAATGCCTCCGACACTGATTTCGGTGATGGTAGCCGGTTGCACTGAAATCAGGCCAGCTATGCATGAGTTATTTTTACTGTGCCCAAGTGTGTGCGTATTACACAAAAGCCCTCTCTTTCTTAACTCAAGTGTCAGACAATCAGGTGATCAGCCCAGACAGTAAAAAGTAAACTAAGTGTTAATCCAGGTTTTCAAATTCCTGTTCACTAAATTTAACTTTCATCGTCATTAACAAAAACTTTCCCATCATTATATATCATTTTTTTTATTACCATACCATATTTTTCTTTTTTTTGTGTTTAATTTTTAATTACATTATTATTTATTATACATTGAAAAATGGTTGTCTAGAAGAGACAGCTTTTAGCAGTAAGGCTACCAGAACAGTTGTTTTTCTATTTTTTCTGAATGTATAGGTATATACCTACCTAATGTTATGTTCAAATAAAGAATGTTATTAATATTATTATCCCATCGTACGTTTCATCTTGATAAAAGCATACGTTCAACCTCTGACTTAAACTACGCGTTCAGTTCGGCAGTTTAGACGGTAAAAACGTACAAACTTACACCTTAACAGATTTAATATAACTAAGAATATACTTCTTTATCCTTATTTATAGCCGACTCCCAAAAAAAAAGGGGGTTCTCAGTTTGGGCCATTTTTTTTAAATAATTAATATATTCTTAGTAATAAAAGACCACGCGACAGCTCGCTATACGGAGTAAGGCGTAGTTTTGTTACATGTGTGTGTGTAACTGTATATAAACAGTGTCACGCGATTCTATTCTCTATTCCATTCACGCACACATGTAATCATAGTGAGGAGTAATTTGGCCGGATTTAATAAGACTAACAGAAAACGCCGTGTACTATTACAAAATTAGACTTCGTATTAGCTGTAAAACTGTTAAAAATATATATGTAATATTAACATACTATTGTTGACTAGTCAATTTGGTTAATTTAAAAATTTCAACCAGATATCTATAAAGAAAGAAAGAAAGAAAACATTTGACCATCATACAACACAATGTAACATTATAAAGAACAATACTCAGTGTCTAAAATAATAATATTATTATGTTTTAAGATGCCAAAAATATATATTATTAAGCGGAAGAGTTTGTTTGTTTCTTAGTTTGTTTAAACGCGCTAATCTCAGGAATTACTGCTCCGATTTGAAATTTTTTTTTTGTTGGATAGTCCATTTATAGAAGAAGGCTTTAGGTTATATAACATTACGCTGCTACCAATAGGAGCGAAGCGTCAGTGAGAAATGTTGCAAAGACGGGGAACGTTGCGTGCGCTGCATAAACGGTTTAAGTCGCTCAAAACCACGCGAACGAAGTCACGGGACAGCTAGTAGACTATATAAATAAATTTGAAACGAAAGATCTCATTTACAATCAGGGTTGAATTAACTCCGAGGAAAATATTTATATTTAGCTCCGTAATGTAGGGGAATATTAGCTATCTCTAGATTTAAGCCTTTCAACGGTTTAGTGACTATCATTTCCGAGAACCCACTTCAAGAAGTCCACTGACTGGAGGCTCCTCAGAACCTCACCGGGCTGATGATGATGGTGTGCCACGGGGCCCGTTCTAACGGGTTCCCGATCACAACATGCCGTGACTGCGGCCGATCGCGCAAATCATATTCACCGAACAACCGGAAAAAACGAGAGAAGACCGGATTGTTTCTACTAATAAAAACTTCTAATAAACATGCAACTAAGCTCCGGCTTCCGGGCAAATAAAACATAAAAATATATCCTATTTTCATAGGGCGAGGGTGGCGGCCCGACCCCCTGCGCAAAAACCCGAAAACATCCAAATGAAAATGAGGAGGGAGTTCGTTGGTAATTCATTTTTAACATTAGCTCTGTGTGAGTGTACAGTCGGCGGCGTCGGGCCGCTGATGATGATGAGTGCCTGATTATTGTTCCAGTGATTGAATGTTGAATGACAAAACTTCAATTGCGAACAACGTTACATAATTTACATCGTAACTGAAATTATAATTAGATATTGCTGTGACGCACAGAAAAACGTGGTACGTGGGTTAATTTAGACTTTTTATCGCATGTTCGGTACACGCGATAAAGTCTAAATTTAAATAGCAAACAATTTCTAAGTAAAATACTATACATGATTAATATGTTTGATCATTATTAATTTGGTATTAAATGTCCAGTTACGATAATATGTCTAATTGCGAAAAATTAAGTAATTACTAAGATTTTCTCGCTCCGCTCTCTACATCGCGTAGGCGGCGCTACGGGCCGCTACGAGCGCGGGCAACTGTAACAAGCTGTTGTAACATGGTTGCTTTTCATACATTATTTATTTCTTTCTTATACACATTATTGGTTTATTATGATGATAATAAAGCAATAATGTGTAAAAGAAATAAACATTAAATTGATCGGCCATTCCTAATTTGCATGTTATTTTTTTTTTCTAGAAAGTTTATATAAGTAGGAATGTGTTGAGTAAATAGCTTATCATTAACTATTTCTTATATTGTTTATAGCATGTAATGTGCGTAATTAGTGTAATCATCTAAGCCGCCGACTGTACCCCGCACCTACACTACGACGACGCAATTTTGTATTAGATTTAATTTGCGCCCACGTGCGTGCCCGTGCTCATCGGCACTCCTCTCTCCTGCGGCAAGTGCGGACGGGGCCCGGCACGCGGACGCGTCCGGCCAGCGGACAAAGTTTTGAAGACGCCGGGCTGCAGTCGCGTGCAGTCCGCGCGCCGCGACGCCGCGCCGCCGAGTGCCGCCGATTTAAAAACTACACGGCCTCGCTCGCGCAGCGGGCCCGTAATACCACCCCCGCGTAATGATTTTTTGGCGATGAATTTATATTCGCGCGCGAGCGGTGCCACTTTTTCGCCCCCACGCCCGCCCCCCACTCATTAACGCAACCCAGATATGCAATTCTGATCTTTGACGAGGAGGCTGTAGTGTCGGCGGGCGGCTCGCCGGGAGAGGGCGCGTTTTGTTTTTTCCCGCCCGGCTTCATTATTGATGGCATCGGGCCGGTAATGCGGAAGCATGTGTGAACGTTTCGTTACAAAAGGTGGCCGCGGCCCGCGCTGACGGTGCAGACCGGCCGGACCCAGCCGGACGGGCGCTCGTTCCGAACGAAATAAATTCACTTTGAAAAAAAAATTAAAAATATTCGGCGAAAGTTCGGTCGGGGCGAAGTTAGTCGGCCGCGGGGCGCGAGTGTCGGCGGGAGCCCGGCGCGGATCACGCGCGCGTCGGTGTTGTTGTGTTGCCGGACGTTGACTCTGGGACTTTGTTGATGTTTTGTTGATTTGTTGCTTTGATGCCGAGACGGCCCAGCGATCAGGTAAGTGCTAATTCTTCTGGTGCGTCCGATAAATTTAAAAACGGCTAAAACGACGGGAACTTCAAAAAAGTCCGGGTGTTAAAAAAATTTAAATTAAATAATATCAAACTTTTTTACTAAATTTTAAATTTAACTTTTCAGTAAATATAAATTCAAAATATTTAGCTTATTTTTTCAATTTTAAAAACAGTGAATTTTTTATTCGAATAAAATTCAAATAAAACATTTCTTTGCAGAAGAATATTCAAGAAAAGAATTAGATAATTAAATTTCAATTCTTAACAAAATAATTCAATTGTTACTTCTCAACTTCAATGAGTAATAATTCAATAAAACTTTTAAAAGTTCAAAAAGAATAATTAATGCGTTCACAATTGTCACATTTAAAAATGCAAATTCGGAGATGACCCGAGTGGATTCGATGTTGTGATCTATGAACAATTAGGGTGACCCTACGTGACCCTGGCGTTCTCATGGAGACGGGCCCTAGCTGAGCTGCAAGTGCGCGCGGGGCTAGCTCCGGCCCTGCACGCTGACGTCATTATTATGCAACAAGATGCTCCGCCGAATATTTGCATATTATTGTCTAGCGATAGCTAAATTATCGAAAATACAGAATTTTCTCACGTTAATATAATTTAAAAAGCGTATTAGGTGCATTATGATTTGAAAATATACATAAAATATTTAGAGATATTTTATGAAAGTATAAAATTTTGCTAAAAATTTGTTTCGCGTTAGCAAAACTATAGAACTTATAGTTTTTTGAATACTTAGAAAACTTGAACAAGGTATAAAAACAGATTAATTAGGTATAATAACATAATATGTATTATTATCTATTATTTAACTAAAAAATCTGCCGGTTGGTATTAGATTAAAATTTCTTTAAAAAATTACATAGCTAAAGTTTACGTCAACTAAAGTTTCGACTAGTGCGTAGCGCACTTACGCGGTAATCCGCGCGCTGGCACATTCGCGTACGTGGCGCGCACGCTGCACGAGGTCCGTCCTGCAGCGCGCCGCTGCACGGCCTGCACGGCCCCTACAGCCAGCATCCTATTGTAGCATAGACAACTTACCGGTATTATAATTTCTAATTGTACTTTTCGCAAACCGTCCCGATATTCAAATGTGACAACGGTCGTTTAATAGTCATCGCGTCGAGAAACGTGTCCTACGAAATTTGTGTCGTACGAGTCGTGGCGGGAAATGCAGGTGCTACCCAGACGGGCCCTCATCGATTCGAGCTGACGAAACAATCCTCCGGCGGCAGACTAGGAAAAAGTAAAAAACCTCCCGCCGCCGTCTCCGTTCTAATCGCGGGCCACGCACGCGCGGGCTTTAATTGCACACCCCACCCGGAAAAAAGGGCACGGATTAGCATACAGCCTCGCCGGGGGGGCGGGTCGGGGGCCGCGCGGCCGTCGGGTCCTGCGTGCGCGCCGCAGTCGCCGGCGGCCGCGCGCGACGCATGCATTCCCGCGACCGCGACACCGCGACACGCGACACACGCGACCCGCGACCCGGCCGCGATACATCGTCTCATTAAATTAGTGCTCGGTACATGGATTCCAATCTAGAATTTTTGGTGAGTTTTTTTTTAATTTGGTGCGTTATCGCGAGTGACGTTAGAACTAGAATTCGGCGATAGCCGGGAGCAAGGTCGCGGCACACGATAATATTATTTGCACAAAAAATATTATGCTAGTTATGGATAACCTCATTTTAGGACAACGCGCGTCTGTTCTAAAATTCTAGATTGTAATAGACTCACTTTTATACCGCTTATCACGGCTAGTTATCGCGGCGTCACTATTTTGTAGTGAAATGATAAAAACCTAAAAAATCTAACCTATTCGCTGGTACTTTCGCGATTTTTTCCAACAAAACTTGAGTGCTAGTGTCGGTTATTGTGAAGTGTCTTCATCATCAGCAGCAGCTGCCGCGGCCGGTCACCTCCGCCCAGGTGCAGACACTCTGCCTGAATTACATAAGTTTACAATAATACTCTCGCACGGTTGAGGCGGGAAACTCGACTGTCAGCCAGAAATTGACAAAAAGTTAATATACGCCAAATTTTATTCTTAAAATATTATATTCAATTACTAATAATTCTTAGCAATTTTGTTGATAATAATAATATAAGTTACTTGCTTGATTCACTATCGTGAATTAGTAGCAATAGATAAAATGTAAACTCTTTATTTGATTAAAATTTATAGTTCATAAAGTGAGTCTTGAATTAAGATAAATAAAATTAAAATATTAATTCAATGTACAAAAACTTTTCCAAGTTTCTATTTGTAACATAAATAAAGAACATGATATCATTCTTTGTGATCAAGTGATATTATACGAACTTAATTTATTACTACTTTTTGTAGATTCTCATGTTCTTTGGAGTTTAAAATTTCTGGTAAAGTTTATAAAAAGTTCTGCATGTAAATCACAGTACAGTACATAGCCGAACTATTTAAAAAAAGGCTTTAAAAGTTACTATACATAGAGAGACTGCTATATGTAAATTAACCAGTTAAATAAAAAAGAGTATTGGTAATAATAATTAAATCTCATTATTAATTATAATTATTAATAACTAAAATAATATACTAGTAATTTTTACTTAAAGCCTAGATAGCTTTATTAACAAAATTTACATTTAATTTTTTAGTAACCATTTAATGATTTTTTATAATATAATTTATAATACTTGAACCCGCGCTGTGATTATACGTAACGGTTTTACGTCCGTCTGTCTGTTTATCCATGTTTCGTTAAAGCTGTACTTACTGGATTGCTAAAAGCTTGAAGATTGCTTCAAGATTTAACTACATTTGAAAATATTTTTTAATCAATATAAAATACTCCATTAAGTATATGTTTTTTATTATAAATTAAATTATAAAAAATATTATAATAAAGCTGAAACGTTTCATCTTATCTTATCTTATTTATAAAAATGAATTGCTGTTCGTTAGTCTCGCTAAAACTTGAGAACGGCTGAACCGATTCGGCTATTTTTCGTCTTAAATTTTCGTGGAAGTCCAGGGAAGGTTTAAACGGTGTGTAATGTGTATGCTCAACGAAGTGGGCACGGGTCAGCTAGTACAGTATATATATATAAGATATTCATTTTGCTTCACCGAAGACTGGTAGTAAAATTATTTTAGCAAGCTTATTATATATATCGACCATAATTTGTTATATTTAGAACATATTATATGCATTAGAAGGAAAAATTACTGACAGGGAAATGTAAAATGTGTACATCGTTCAAAATGCAATGGCTGTTCGTGATCTCAGAATATTGCATTAACTACTGCTTAGTGCAGTAGTTAATGTAATATTTGAGGACATTTAAAGACTAGTCTTAATCCGCGTTTTTTCGTAAATATATTATATTGAATACAATACAGTGTATTTTTCAAGACATGCCAGTCGTTTGCACGTGGAGAAAATAAATGCAGAGTTAAAAACTTTTGCCATAACAATTATTGTGATTTCAAGTAATAAGTATGATGCATGCGCTTCTAACTTTTTAACCGCCATTTTTGACACTAGTATTAGCCATTGTATATTATTCGAAAAAGTCTTAAAGGTTGAATGCGTTTTTTACTAAAAATATTAATTGATTGAACGACACGAACCGAATCATGAAACTAACAAACACATCACTTTACTAATTAATTGCGCTTATTTAGGAAACAGGATAAGTTCTAGCATACCTAAAACATATTGGCACAATATATTAAATGCTAGCGTAAAAAATAGAACTCTGTGCTAAAAATATATGAAACTATAATTTGATTACTATCCGATAACAAAGATAAAACGAAGGGTTTCACAAACGTTGTACCACTGTAGCGCGAAAACTAATGATTTTTTTCGTAAAAAGATACTTATATTCGTGTTAAAGTTTTTTAAATAAAAATGGTGATTATATCTAAAATTCGTTTGATTGCCATTAGATGGTTTTTAGACAGATCAGATGGGCAGTATTGTATAACATCCGCTCACCATATCGGTAATACCTATTAGGGTTTTTCCTTGTCAATAATCCTGCAAGTCTAGCTAATGAGACGGAGCGCGGGCAAAACAGATTACTAAATTTAAAAAGTACATACAAAATAGTTTTCCTCATTAAATCAAAAACATATAGACTGATTAAATAACATAGCTAATTAGGTGTTACAACCACAGAGTGGTAAAATGAAAACTCGCAATTAAACAGACATCTCGCTAACAAATCACACTAGATTAAGTATAACATATAAAATTTTGTGTCCTTATCTATAAAGTCATTTTCTTAGGTGTTAGACAAGGAGAACACAGCTTACACAGTGTCTAAATGTTTATGTTAGAAAGCGGGGTAAAGGTAAAAGTTTAAAAAGATATTATGTACTAGGAAAACAGCAATTCTTCAACTTCTTCTTTCTTATTTATAAAAATGAATTGCTGTTCGTTAGTCTTACTAAAACTCGAGAACGGCTGAACCGATTCGGCTATTTTTAGTGTTGAAATATTCGTGGAACTCCACGGAAGGTTTGCTAGTGTATTAATAAAATGCATGCATAACGCAACTTGGTTTTCATAAGTAGGTATAAATATTTAGAATATTTCAATAATCATAATATTCGTTTGCGTCTAAATATTAGGAAATAGCGTTAGAGACACCACATGAATTAGACTGCAAGTCAAGTCCTTGTTCCGCCAAGCAGAGACAGGGCCTTAGGGGATCCTTAATAGACTTAAGTCCTTAGATTTTTTTTCGTAAAGTATTTTGTGCAATATGGCAGATGGTGAGTACAATACGTCTGTGATTTCTAGATAGTGACCCTAAGTTACACTTACAAAGGGATTCCAGTTCCATTCCAGACATACTGTTAGGTTGTCTGGATGTTTGTTTTGTAAAAATAATACCTAACTATTAGATTGTGTATTTAAAGGCAGTTAAAAAGTAAGGTGGGTAATTTGTAATTATTGTTAGATTCTTTGCTAGTTTGTACGAACAAAATGATAGCATTGGTTAATATCGACTAGTAATTACAGTTATGTAACAATGAATTATTATAATACTAATATAATACCTCATACTCTAGCTGCAGTACCAGGTAACTTTCAGGAGTCGTTGCACTTACCTTAAAACATATTTTTTTTACAATAACCACTGAAAATATGAGCAATTTATATTATTAAAGTTATTTACAGAGTTAATATATTATTAGATTTTTTTTCTATAAACACAAGAAGAATTATTACAATTATTAAAACTCAAATTTTAACCTAATGCGCAATATCGTACATGCCTAAACACAACGCATTACACCAGTTTTCTTTGAGCCCAGGTTATCTTCGATTTTATGTTGAGATTGATGTTTAAATATAATAACTATTGTTTAATTGTTAAATAAATAAATAAAATAATTTATTTGCCAAAATATGGTAGGTACAAAAGGCTGGAACAGGTTAGTTAGTAGTGACACACATATCTTGTTATAAAATGTATTGGATAATTAAGTGTCATCCTTTAATATTCCTGTGAAAGTGTTGATAAGTGTGCACAGTAAGTGTATATGTGAAAATTTCGATGTTTTCCGTTTGCTTACATTTATCTGGGACGTACTATAGTCGTGTCGGTGATGACTGATGAGCGTTGGACCACCGGAGGAGGTGTCATCTTCCACCTTCCGAGACTTCCGTGGCGCAATCCTCGATCGCGGAATCGCATTGTCTCTTATCTGCAGTACCGGGGAGCTCGCGGGTGTCCTCATTACGGTTTTATATCATAAACAATTGTCTGTAAGTGGACACCGACGATAGACGAATAAGTCTAGTCCTACTCATATTGTAAACGCGAAAGTTTGTAAGTATGGATATTTGTTACTCTGTTACTCTTTCACGCAGAGATTTATATAAGTAGGCGTAACTTGACGTAGTTTTTTTGATACCGACTTTTTTTTGTCATATTGAGACTTACTGGGCCCTTATTTAAGGTGCTATTGCTTTTATCACTTATCTTCGAAAACAAAATGAAATGGATTTGACATAAGCGTAGTGTATTACGAATTCTTATGTCACTTAGCGAGGCTTAAATGTCAAATACCATGAATTTGGTTTTCGAACTTCGTAAGTGATAATAGCAATGGTACCTTGAATAAGGGCCCTGATTTCAATAGTATAACGCACACGTCCTTACAAAAAGTATGACAAAATCTGGCATATTTGGGTGGTGTGCGGCAAAACTGGCATATTTGGATGGTCTTCGGCAAAATCGGTGGCAAAGGACCTACAAAAAGTAGGAAGGCGCGAATATATATCAATCATCACCATCAGCCACTTACCGCGTGATAACTTAATTACCCGAACCGTTCGGTTCAAACAGTTACCGGAATAACAATAGGCACTTATTAACGCTAAGTAAAGTTAACCTTATGTCGTGATGTTAAAGTTTAAAATAGAAAAAATAGTGTAACAATAAGTATGAAACGTCAGCGCATTGTATATTGAATATTCCGATATTGAAGTTTAAGAATATAACAACATTCGCTTCAAATCTATGTTGTACATAATATCATATAATAATATTGACTGTAAGTTATCTGTAAATTATCATAAACCTTAGGTAGAAAAGGTAGTTTAATATATTTTATGTTAGGTATATAGTTGGGTGTACATATACAATACATGTCTGTTAAAATAACCGACTCTACTTAGATTCAAGCACAGTAAATCGACGTACATTAAACAGCCTATGTGTCCATGTCTTGCGCCTGTTCTCCCGTCGTCATCAGTGTGGAAGGACATTAAAACATTTGAAAAATATTTAGACACATTTGGTAGATTCTATTCGGCGTTCTGTTACAACAACAATGGCGACTTCCACAGAAATATTTATTTGTTGTTTACCGCCCACCATCCGGCGTCTAACAGACAACACGTATTCATCACCTTTTTCTAGAATATTATGCCGATTTAATCGTGAAAGAAAGTTACGTGAATGTCTCAGTAGTATTGTTGTTTTTAATTTAATTAAAATTTGTTGTATTAATATTTGATGTCACTATATCTTTATTGCTGTAAATATGTGTTGGAAATATACAGCTTTTAGGGTTCCTAAAATGTCACTATTATTAAGACTGTCTGTCCGTCAGTCTGTCACTAAACAGTATCTCAAGAACCGGGATATTTGTAATATTTACAAACAGTCTATCTAACACCGCTATAATAATTACTAAATGGAAACGAAATAAAATAAATATTTAAAATGTGCCATAATCCAAACGTTATATTTGGCGTTTTGTACGGAACCTTCATCCGCGAGTCTTAATCGTACCTACTTGGTCGATTTTTATTAATTTAGCGCATAATCATCAACACCTATATTAACGAACACGTATCAGACAAAGACAGCAACTGAGATTAGCGTATCGGTGTAAATATTTTTGCTAACATGTGGAATGAGCGTACACTGTGGACAGAATTCTAATGTTTTTAACATTAGCATAAGATCAAGGGTACGCTGATTAGGAATAAATAGGGAAGAGGTATTCGAGGTCGATAGTCGATAGTGTCGATGCTATCCCGCGCGTAATCTAGCGTAATTCGGCACAGCTTATCGCTCGATTCGCAATCTGCACCGATAACTGGCCCTGCCCTAGGTTAGTGATGTGACGCGCTGTCGATTAATTCATTATTTGGGCCTCGTTCCAATCTAAAAGTTTAAATAACTTATTTGCTACATTTTGATAAGATTACTTAAGACGTTTTAACTTGTTTCTATCTTGTTTAATAGCTGTACGTCACTAATTAATTTCTATTTAATCATAATAATTGAAATATAATTCACTTCTTTATTATTTCACATTTATTTAAGAAAAAATTTTACAGTAAAGTCCAGTAAAATATTTTTATACAACTAAAGATAATAAAAAAGGATTTATGAATAAAACATAATATGTTTCCAACAAAACGTTTATATTAGTCAAAATCCAACGAGCAGGTACAATAACGAGGGTTGTAAATGTGGATTAAGCGAGATAAGTTTGTCACTTGCACTAGATTAAGGTTTAATCCTTTACCCGTTTAGTAAGTCGTCGTGACTATGTAATAATTATTAACTAAATAATATAAGTAAATTTTTATTAAATAAATAAATATTTTGCGTGATGTTTTGCTGTGGTATGTACATTAAAGTAATCTAAGATTTTCCGTGTATAATGTTACCGTTCTAGACTCTGTGTAAAAATAAATCTAGTATTTGTCGATAGCCGTGCGGCACATCACTAGTAGTGCAGCGTTATCGCGTTTTTAATATGTTGTATAAATATTAGTTTTGCAAATTTTGTCCGACTACTCTTCTAGTTGGCAATCTGTGACTAAAATCAATCACGGTAGGATCTGTTAGGACACGGCGGGGGATTCATCTTTCTGATTATGTATTTTTGTAGAAAGGTTGTCTATTTTTTTCTAGGAGACCTAAAAAAATCAACATTGGGAAAAGGAAAATTAAACATTTGAAAGTTCCGTAAAGTAATGTAATAGAATGTCAATTGTATTGGCGCTGTCATGCTTTTCATACAATTGTCATTCAAAAATTTAGGGAGCTATTAAATGTTCCTGCGGGCCTCCTTCCGATCCGTCGGATTTGGATGTAGACAACCAAGCTTACCTCTACATTAATCCGCATAAATTAAGAGAATACTAGTGTTTACTTATTTATTTATACTTATTATTAAAATTCCTCTAGTTTCAGAATCTTAGTTCTATATTGTAGAGAAGAAATATTTGTTTGCATTGAATACACTTTTTATATAATACACATAATGTTGCTGTTTAAGTTTGCAACTGTGCCTACAATTTTTGTAATTAATAAATTATGTTTGTTAAATTAAATGTATTGTATTGGTAATTACTAATTAATACATTTTTTCACGCATAATTATATATTTTTTCATATTTATTGAGCATATAAACAGTTTGTGATGAACCGTTTAAACCTTCCCGGGAATTCCACGAATATTTCAGGACTTAAAATAAACAAATCGGTCCTGCCATTCACGAGCTTTAACGAGACTAACGAACAGCAATTCACTTATATACAAGCTATAATAATAATGTGTAATAAATGATAATACTTTAGGACGTGAATGGGTCCCGTATATAGAGTTTACTGTAAAAGACGTACATTTTTTTATTATTGTATGGGAAAATTTTTGAAGTTGGGACATTTCTCATACAAACATGAAAGTCAAAAGTAAGTATTTCAGCGGTGAGTCTTTACTAGTAAACTCCACATAGGAGGCACATACACACCCTAAAGTATTATCGCTCATTTATTTTACATCTTGTTTATCTTATATATATAAAAACTAATTGCTGTTCATTAGACTCGCTAAAACTTGAGAACGACTGAACCGATTCGGCTATATTTAGTCTTGAAAAGTTCGTGGAAGTCCAGGGAAGGCTTAAACGGTTTGTATGTCCAAAGAAGTAGGCACGAGTCAGTTAGTCTTATATGTATCAAAATTAATTGCTGTTCGTTAGTCTCGCTACAACTCGAGAACGGCTGAACCGATTCGGCAATTTTTAGTCTTGAAATATTCGTGGAAGTCCCGGGAAGGTTTAAACGGTTTCTATGCACAAGTGGGCACGGGTCAGCGAGTAAATTTAAAAAATCTGATGAATAGTTTTGTGTCATCTGTGGGTGATCTATTGTAGCATCTAGAGATAAGAGTGTTTACTACGAGTACATTAGCATCGGTTATTTTTAATTACGTAAGATAACTGCTTCCTTGTGCCCGGGCGTCGACTCCTGTTACATTTTTCTTATCTTTTGCACTATTGCAAACTACTGAGTGTAGTAACACTTGGTAGTAGTCGCTTGAAATAGTAAACGCAACATACAACGTCATGTTAAGCCCGTATATTAATAACACAATCCGAAACACGGTCTCAAGAATTGCGATCCCAACAACACTACGTATAACTTTAAAAATAAACAACTTTACTTATGTTACATCCTTTCATTTTTCTTTATGAAACGTAATAATAAAAAGTATATGAAAATATTAAAAGAAGTATATAGGTATATTGTTATAATCTTTATGTTACAAAGAAAACTAATGAAAGTATGTGTAAAGTTGTTCACTTTTAAAAGTGAAACGAAACGTTTTTTATCCATCAAACAGGATCTCAAGTTAGTTCCGTTGAGATTTATTCAATCCATTAATATAAAATATATAAAATGTAATATTATACCATTAATATAAATTATATTAATGGTATAATATTACATTTTACCTTTAATTGTTCTATTTGTCCCAAAAATTTGCAATAGTCAGAAGTGAATTTCCTGTTGATTTCCAATGATGGTCAATTGTGGTTTGCCTATAACTGCTTACCTAATACTAGGCGGGTTTCCTCCTAGTAGATAAACACTAATTAGATGACGTCTCGCTCTAATATATCCGTTCCACCGAGTTTATAGTTCCCGAGTGTGTGCGCAGTGCACTTTTTCTCCCGTAACTCTCGTAAACCAATGGAAAATCTTGTTGGACAAGATGATCAGCCTGCATTGCCAGTCTTGAAAAACTTTTTTTTGTTCCAACGAGAAGATCTTTAATCGTGATTTGTCCCGTAATGGTAAGTAATTTATATGAGGCGTCAAAACAAAAAAATGCTCTACGCATCATTCTCTTCACACTTTATTCGGATTAATATATGAACCATGAATCATTCTGTATAGTATATACTTGTGTCTATTTGCAACAAAGAAGTACATTTTTCCGAGTTCACTCACCGATAAACTCTTAAGAATTTTTTATAGACAGACTCGCTTTTATAAGCTAGTACAATCTGCTCTTTTGAATAGCATCTATTACTAAACAAATATTAGCTTGCAACTGATAAATATTTAACTTACACATCATGATGATTTTAATTGAAATCTGTCGTGTTTGTCAAAAACAATAAAAAAATGTAATAAGTGCAAATGTGCAAATAAAAAGTCGTGTGTTATTTCGTAATTAATATTTGATTAAATATTAATATAATAAAACGTATACCTATTTAAGCTTTAACTTCCAACCGAGTAAAGAACTTATTAGTTTAACCCGAAACCTATATAAACCCTCCCGATACTATCTTTACAGACGTAAGATACAACACATAGTGGAAATGCCTACCGTAGTTCCCGTACATTATTTCCGTAAATAGTCCGCACATAGCCCTGCCCGGCCAATCGGAACGAAGGTCAAAAGTTGGGATAGCCAACCGGAGCGATGTATTCGGAATTCCAAGTATGTAGGCTCTGTTCGAAAGCGAAAGTGGACCAATCGCGCCGCCGCTAGCCGCGTGTGGGGGTGCGTGGTACGTTAGCGCGCTCGTGTGCGGACGTGAATGGGTTACGTAACTACGTGCAGTAAATAACGTGATTAATCCGAAGGCTTCGTGTGTGACTGGCGTCATACGTTAGCGTCACTTCACACTGTATCAGCCTCTGGTGAAACTGACAATGCTCCCGTCCTTATCATAAAGTTTCTTACGCCGGTTCTTCTCGCTGGGCTAGTTCCCGAACCGGTGGTAGGCATCATATAGAAACGACGTTCTGTAAACATTTTTTGTAAAATTTACTCTGAACGCACTTACTTACGAGTAAAATTTGTTGTCTCTATGAAACTAATGGGAATATTCCAAATATTTTAGTTTTGTTTACTGCCTTACAATGTGGACTTTGCATGTGTGATATTTTAGGTACATATGTTAATTTATGATATTTTTACAATGGTTATGACTAGTTATTAGTTTGAAATGGGTCCACATATTTTGTTTATGATTAACAAAATAACGAAAAGTATAACAGCTATTAAAAATTGAGTGATAGATCCTGGTAGATCTCGTTGCGGTGATTCCGAATATACTATTAACTCATTTTCGCCAAAAATGTCGATTGCGTTGTTTATGACAAGGGCGGCCGAATGTAACATCGTAGCTACGAAATAGATAAACCGATTTTGATATAGTTTTAGCGCTGACGTAATCGATAATATTCTTCATTATCGATTGCTCACTGCTTGATAATTCGGGGGTTACTTAAATAAAATAATATTGTTATTTTATGATCATAATAGCGCTTCTAAATATATTTTTTTCGCTATGTTAAAAATCCAAGTTGCGTCTAGGTGTGAGCTAACCCTTAACGCCATTGACATTTCAATAACGCCTGCTAAAGTTAATCCTTGCTCAAATATCAAGTTGTCTCTTTCGTTATTCGTATTAATGAAGGAGAAGGCTTGATATTAATAAAAACTCTACTTTTCTGCTAAAAGAAAGCGAGTTTCAATCGGTTCTTCTCGACGTGTTAGGGTTGTCAAAAAGCTTCGATCATTTGGTTATTGTTATTTGTTTTACAATTTGAATGGCTGCTGCGAATAATTTCTAAGAATCTACGCCCTACGGTACTGCTTGATGTTTCGCGTGTCCTCACAAGATGGCGCTGTAACGAACTAATGTTGTTTTATGGTTTAATGGCTCCGACAGAACACCAGGGGGCCTACTCAAGATGCCATCGCTAATTATCGCTTACAAAGTTCGATAACAAAATGTATGGGATTTGACATAAGGTACGCTAAATGACATACCAAATCGCGATCATTTAGTGTAGCTTATATGTCAAATCCCATACATTTTGTTATCGAACTTTGTAAGCGATAATTAGCGATGGCATCTTGAGTAGGCCCCCTGGTGTTCTGTCGGAGCCATTAAACCATAAAACAACATTAGTTCGTTACAGCGCTCGAACATTAGAACTTCTAGGGAAATAAATAATCTCAATAACGTTCCTGAACTCGACATAAATTTATTCAACAACTTTTTTAAAAAAAAGGCTGACTCAGCACTGGTTCAATGCGATTCTCTAACTATCAATAACCTTGAAATATGTTATTTTGTTAAGTTTCAAGCTTTGGTTATTTAAATAGATTCTCATATGTGAAAACATGTAAATGGTGTCCTGTTATGTACACGTCTTTTAATGTTGTTTTAATCAATAACACATTGCTATCTGCACGAGCAGTTTGACGCCATTCAATGACCGCTCTAGTCATTTAATCAAATAAGCAGATTTAACCAGATGACTGCGACATATAATATTGTTGTATTGTGCGTTTGTTAAATAAACGATTTTTAGTTTTTTTATTTAAAACAAACTAACGACTGTTTTCCTTTACAGATAAATTATACAACGGCAGCCGAGCGGGGCGTCGCAAATTTTAAGGTAAAGTATGGACGCTTCACACCACGTCAATCTGGCCCTGATGTATTCGAAAAACTTGTTATTTATACACACTGTGTAGGAGCCAGACTTAGAAAACTTCGATAGCGCGATGCAGGATGGTGGCGCCAGTACTACCGCCACGTCTTATTTGAATCGAATAAAACAATAATTACACGAGAATAAAATTCGCGTCAATAGATAATTTTAGTTTTGTTTAGATTATATAATCAATGCATTTATTCAAATTATAATTTTATCAGAATGTAAATAAAAATGTGGCAATCTTATCTCTACGTGGACACTTAGAGAAATATAACGCACTCCACGAAGTCTGGCTCATTACAATATATTCAATGTCATCTGAAGGCGATCTTCGTTTTCGACATTTTCGAATGCCCAATCGTTGTTTTAGCTTCGATGTCCACATAAGCCTACCCCATCGTATTCCGTGGGATTTTCCTATAGTCGCCACGCTTGTCATGGTTGGCGTATTTATAACTGTCGCAGTCATCTGGTTGGTTGAATCTGCTATTCAATTGAATGACTAGCGCGTTCATTGAATCCTGTGTTTACCTACAAATTTTAGGATCCGAGACTATAACAGCCATTTGATATTTTATTTTTAAACGCGGTCGCGGTAGGCAAGGCGGTCGCGGTAGGCAGCCGGTCGCGGTAGGCAGCCGGTCGGGGTAGGCAGCCGGTCGCGGTAGGCAGCCGGTCGCGGTAGGCAGCCGGTCGGGGTAGGCAGCCGGTCGCGGTAGGCAGCCGGTCGCGTTAGGCAGCCGGTCGCGGTAGGTAGCCGGTCGCGGTAGGTCGTGAGCTCTGAGCTCTGACACTACGCTAGATACGACTTAAGTTTTTAGCCGTCAGATAATACTAGCGATGTTTTATATTCCTAATTAAAACACTTGATAAGCCCAAGTTTTAGTAGTATTCAACAATATTTATACTAACTAGATATTTTCAGCTACATTGACTTTCAGATACTAAATGAAATCTCGCAGGAATGCGTGTAAAAAGTAAACTATATGATAATTCAAAATGTAAACTACTACCTTACCAAATTTCATCAAAATTCGTTCAGTAGTTGTATGAAGGAGCAAGAAATGATCATTTATAATATTAGTAGGATCTGCCCGAAATGTATTAAGTTGTTAACGTATAGTGTAGTTAGTTTTTAAGTATTTTAAATATATGTATGTTAGTCTTTAAGGTATTTATAAAATGGGCCTACCTATATAGCCCGAAATAAATGGTATTAATTTTAATTAAAGCATATAAGATGTCTATGGACCATTTTTTAGTACAAGATACTAAAATTGTATAATAATATGTAACTTCAGTATCTTCTGCAGTTAACACTAGAAAGTAGAACCTAAATAATGTGAATCAATAATGGACCCAGCGCAGACCCCTGTGGAACAACTACAATTTATCGCGAAAATTTTATGCAACGCGTTTATCGCCCAAATTCGATTGAGTCACATCTGCTAATTGTCCAAAAGTCGTGCCATATCGAATACTAACCGTCAATCTCTCACGTCGATCTCGGGTAAACCATAATATTTTACAAAACCGTACGAGGCGTTCGATACAAAACGTTTCAAATATTTCAATATCTGTCTATGTCAACACCGATTTAGGCGACAACTGTTCAAATTCGCAAAACCTTGGGTTTTTGCATTACGTACAACTATTCAAATAAGTCTATGTTTAATTATGTCTATTATTCAAAAGATGACGTCAATGCAAAAAACAATCTAAAATCGACATTAGAATCTTCTAGAATACATTTTAAAGTTTTATGTCAATTTGGAACTTTTTATGCGCGTTACAGAAAAAGAGAATATACTCTCACTACGATGCGCAAGGTTACTAACTCAAAAGCGGTGCCTTTAGCTAGTATCACTTCTCACGTGCGTACATATATACTTTTTAAATTCATAATTTTAATAAATACCAATTAAAGTATTTCCGCAACACCTCCAGTCTACCTACCAAAACATATTTTCCTCGAATATTTAATATTAGTATCACGCGGTACGCGCAATAGAAATGAGACCTAACGATACGTTATCACATAGCCTAGGTCTTTGATAAAAAGCTAAATTTATAAAAAAAACCGATAACACTATCGGCGTCCTGTTCTAACTTGTAGTTTACACAACTCTGATAACCTCTCATCGAACTAAATCGATCGTATGACATTGGCCTGTCCGAACAAAATTTGGGAATACCTAATTATTAAACGCATCATAACTATGATTTAAAATAAACGCAGCCAAGTCGGACACTCGCCCGTTCCGTACACAAAAATTGCGTGAGCCCCCCTTGGATATTTGTTACAGCGGCGATAGAAATACATCGTCTGAAAACTGTCTAGCTCACACCATTTTTGAGATACAGCCTGGTGACAGATAGACGGACAGACAGACGGACTGAAAATAGGGTCCCTTTAGGTACCTCAATAATGTTTTAAGTTTATTCACTTAACAACTAAATATAGTAATATGGAATGAACATTTTGATAAGATTTCAGTAGTTTTTATGTTGTACACAGTTTTACTCAACTGTGACGAAGTCAAAAGAGTAATGATTTTAGCTAAGTACCGACACGACTGGCGAGAGAACAGGCGCAGGACCAACTTCTTACATGCCCATCCGACGCATGGATCATCTTTCTTGTCAGACAATCAGATGATCAGCCTGCATTGTCCTAACCAAACTTGAAACCAACATTTTTTGTTGTTACCAACGCGGTAATCGAACCCACGACCTCCGAGTCGAGAGTGAAGCTCTGAACCGCTAGACCACGGAGGCGATAAATCTTAATTATAAGACCTTATTATTATACTGGTAATTAATGTTTTAATACAAACTATAAAAGGGTTAGTATGGGCAGACTATAGCATAGGTTTTGGCAAAACCGCACTTTTTAGTTAAAACCCGTACCTTTTCAGAAAGCCAGTCACACTTTTTTGGAGTATCACACTGGCAACGCTGATGACGTGACACTCTAATGGAGAGACGAAAATGTTCTCTAAATTCTCAGGCCTCTAACTTAGTTTGTACTATCGGTCTGTCCCGCTCATGCAAATGAGATTTAGCGCGCGTGCGAGCGGGATATACTAATATTTGAACTTTTTTCCACTGCCCGAGAATCGTGGTCCTGGTTTATTAAAATGTAAAATTCTCACTCGCATCATAAAGGATTAACTAAAACCGTTTCAAAGGGATGCACGAAATTGACTAAAAACTTTGATGCACTAAAAAGTTGGCGCAAATTGATCCCTTTATCCCGTATCCCGGTACAGTTAGCGGCCCGTATCCCGGTACAGTTAGCGGCCTGTCATCCCGGGAACGATTCCCCAAATAAAGCCCCGTCCGGATAGTGTGAACTTTATTGGCCCTTTGTATCCGTTTTTGCTGAACATCGGTGGTGGAATGTGATAACTTTACATCTATATTCAACTAGTTTTTTCCCGCTACTTCGCTGTCGCGAAATTTACATCTAGGAGGAACCGTACATTTTGATGTGATAAAAAGTAGCCTATGTGTAAATCCAGCGTGTAAACGTCTGCCAAGTTTCATCAAAATCCGTTAATTAGTTTTTGCGTAAATAAATAACAAACATATCACTCACAAACTTTCGCCTATTTTTTTATATTGCACTACTGCTGACCCGTGCCCACATCATTGAGCATACAAACCGTTTAAACCTTCCCTGGACTTCCACGAATATTTTAAAACTAAAAATAGCCAAATCGGTTCAGCAGTTCTCGAGTTTTAGCGAGACTAACGAACAACGATTAATTTTTATATATAAGAGAAGAGAGAAGATATAATTTGTACTCCTTTTTACGACAGTTGCGCGGACTGAAAATTTTGAATTTTCGCACATTCCTATCAGCTTCACTTCACTTGAAATGCTAATTAAAGTTAAGATTCCTTATTCACAGGCTGTCACTTTCTTTCCTCGGATGACAAGGATAGCATATCCAGCGCCACTTAATTTAACTTTCGTTTCAGCATCATAAAGTTAGTAATGTAGGTTAGTTTGTGCAGGTATTTAAACGAAACATATTTTTGTAGTGAAGATGATTTTGTCAAAATGTACGTTATCAACGTGGAAACTATTACTAGTGCATTGATAGCGTTATCTGGATCAGATATTAAGATAGCACGCAAAAATTATTTGATAACTAGTTTGGTACAACGTTCGTCATCATCAAACCCACTGCTTTTTCATAATATTCTTTTGTGTTGAGTACTTACTTTTTAAGCAAATACTGCTGATAAACCTCACATAAGTTTCTTTTAAATGTGTGTTTAACTACTCCTAGTACCTTGCTCGTTTTTTGGGGGTTTTTTTGGCGCATAGTATTGTTACATTATGCGCATGTCGAACCAAGTTGTCTACAATTTTTTAATAAATTGACAGGCAATAGAAAATGAAGGTTTTTGATTGGTGCTTTACAAGCACCCGTCAAAAACAAGTCACCGAACACGGCCACTATTTAACCGTATATATATTTGATCTTTTATAATACCAGCCTGGTTCAAAGCAATTCAATAATACGGTCTTAAACTGCCTTGTTCTTTTTCATATTTCAACGACATGTTATTTTGAATGGTTCCAACCCTCAGATATCCAACCTAGTTCGGTTGTCTGAAAGTGACGTTTGGAAGCAAGTCAAGTGTCACGTGTCCGCTGACTAGCTGTCATCATGCAGTGATTATGTGATCGTAATACGAAAATTCCAGGCAGCCATGTTGTATGGCGTAAACTGGCTGGAATTAAGAGCTTGTAATAGGCCCCCTGCTATATCATCATCATCGTTTCAGCTATAACGTCCATTATTGGGCATAAGCCTCCCCAAATTATAGAGGAGTAGTCTCTAGTCTATACTTGCTACGCTTAGCAGACGGATTGGCAAGCGCAGTGTTAAATAACAATGTCTGCGAAAACGCTCCTGCTGGATATAAAATTCCTCTGTCCACGGAAAGAAGGGAATGAGAAGTTTTTATTCCGGCTCCCAAGATTTTAGGAGGTTGTATTATTGTCGGTTGAGAGCCTTTTTAAAGCAAAAACTGCGGCGATGAGCTTTCATGTAGTGTGAGACTCTTCACTATTTAAGCACAGCCACATAACGCTATTTAACTCCCAAAATAACGGCTCGGCATACCCCAAAAGATAATCTACCCTATTCTTTAATAGATAAAGATTAAAATCGTAGAACAGTGCTGTACATAATGTATAGAGTTCTTTTGAGCGAGGTGTAAAATAGTTACAAAAGTGTATTGATGGGGCACAAAGATGGATGTTTCTGCTAAACGGGACAAAACAGACCCGTGCCAGCCGCGGTTTAGTTGAGCCTGGCCCAGCTCACAAGCGGCAGCGGAGAGAGCAAGATAAGATTTGTCAGATATTGAAACTACAATCTGTCTGTCAATAAGGTTTAGTGCATATTCAACCAACACATGTTAAAGTTAATCCTTCATTAAATATCATGTTATCTTTCTCCTATTTTTATCTAAAAAGGTACAGGTGCAGAACCTGGATTAATATGAAACGCTGCGTAGCGCGATCTAGTGGGCAATTAGATTTTAGTATCGTTAATAAAAGAACTGAGAGCATACTTTCGAAAATTTCAATGCTAATCCAAGACAAATCCAATCCTAATGCTATGAAGTAACTGATTAAATGTACTGTTGGGTCTTGATGGAAATGCATGTTCGCAATAATAAGACACTATGAGGGTGACATGCTCGCAAGGCGAACAAACCCTCGATAATAAATTAGATTAAAAAAAAAAAAATAATAATAAGACAACTTTTTTTTACACTTTTCCATTTTATTAAGTTTTTATAAGTTTTTACAAAATAACACTACCAATTATTAAATCATCATGATGATGATTTAATCGAAACCACTAGTGTTATTTTGTAAAACTTACAAAAACGTAATAAAAGTGGAAAAGTGTCAATAAAAAGCTATCAAGTAATCTCTCAAAAACAATACAAAAATGTCATCGACATTGGATTTAAATGGTTCCATATAATCTACGCTCATTGATATGCGATCCTAATGTCAATTTTATTAATCCATCTATCAAGTAAAAGTTGGAGTTTATTACCTTTTTAATTTTAATTTTATAATTTCTTAGATGCTTATTATAGCTACACTTAGAGATCCAATTAAAAAGCTTTAGAAGTGTAATTGTTATTGTGTATACTTATATTTAAAGAAAAAGATTTAAATCCGCTCAGCTTATCCCTTGCACCACATATGAAGGGAGGGCTTTTCATACATTGAATGCCGAGATTTGCAAAGTGGTGTGTTCGCTTTGTCTGGAGGCTGTAGTGTATAGTATACCCTGTAGTGTATAGTAACGGATTACCGTCAATGACTTCTTATAAAGTTACATTTAATCAATTATAGTATGAATTAGTAGAAACTAGGAACATGGACTATGCAGTTATAATGCACAAACTACTTCCACTTTTTTCCACTAACATTACTAAATACACGACTTAATCTACACGACTGATTTCGACTAAGTCATCATCAGAACGCCGCATTCACGCGGCTCACTCCCGACACAGTCGAGAATCGAATCAGTTCGATTTCAAAGGCTTTTGGTGTTTTATGTGGTGGATTACTTTGAAACTAACCGGGATAAAGAAAATTGTTCGTAACTTTTTGTACTCCCGACCATTTCAATCGACTGAGGATCAAAATAGAATAGAATAGAATAGAATTTGCCGCGTATATGCTCACATATACATCCCACAAAAATGTGTAAATGTGTGTCAGAAAAACTGAACAAAAATTGCGTATCTATTCATCCAGAGCCTAACTGCCATACCTAGTTTTATTAATCCGTTCAGTAGATTTCACATGAAATAGCCACAAAATATAATTTATCATGGTTGTATCACACAGTATATACATCAATTTCATTATAAGAATAGTATGTGTAACTCTACAACATACCGAGTGTCACCCGATCCGAAGTCGGCCACTGGGTTATTGTCTAACTGATGTTGAAAAACCTCGTCTAAACAACACATAGCACCACCATCCTGGAAGCGAGTTTGTAAACACTAGAGCTATTTTTAATGATAACCACTAAACGAGCAGTCGGATCGCATGATATTAAGCTATTAACCCCACTAAAATACACTCGTTCGGCGAGCTAGCCGGGTTTCTTTGAGACCGTAGTATCACAGTCATGCCGCCGTACCGAAACATGCCAATGGACACTTTAAACATAAGTTCTTTGGACCATCGGTGAACCCAGGAAGAAAGCTAGCCGGTTCTCTCTGAGACCCCAGCCCAGCCGTATTCGTGCCGAATCATGGCTCTACTTATTCCGTGTAATTATTACGAATATTTTATAATAGTCATGATGTAATAACTTATTATTTATCGTATTTACCTTATTGTAAGATTCATTTCCACATAACTGACCTTTGACAATAATTTTCAATTACATAATTGAATTTAAATCGTGTCTAATTTTCCTCAAAAGTGTCAGTTATTTCTGGATAATGGCAGGACCGATTTAGTCTCGGCCAGCAGCAAGGAATATCACTGTCCGGATAGAATTCGGAACACTGAAAATAGTACTCTGGGCTAGTGTAGTAAAATATCATACTATTTTTTTTAATAGCTCCCCTCACCGATTTCAGTGTCGGTAGCCGATTTCATTAAAACTAGGCCCGGTACGCAGGAGTTATTTTATAGTGCCCAAGTGTGTGCACAATACACAAAGACACTCTCTCTTCCTTTTACTAATATATAACCCAGTGGGTCGGTAAATCGACACGACTGGCGAGAGAACAGGCGCAGGACCGACTTTTTACATGCCCATCCGACACATGGATCATCTTTCCTAATCGGGTTATCAGCCTGCATAATCCTAACTAAACTTGAAAACAACATTTTTTGTTGTTCCAACGCGGGAATCGAACCCACGACCTCCGGGTCGAGAGCGAAGCTCTGAACCACTAGACCACGGAGACGATATAATAAATGTGAATGTCCGTTTGTTTGTCACGCTTTGACGCGAAACTACTGAACCGATTATCATGAAACTTTGTACACATATACTTGGAGGTATTAGAAGTAATAAAGGATTTTTATTTTTAAGACTTTTTAATCCACGCGGGCCAAGGCACGGGCAAAAGCTAGCGCATACTGAGAATGCCTACAAGTCGCGATGGGCAATAAATTGCAAATAACTGTTTATAATGACATAGACTGCACAGATAGGTACAAAAAACAATGATTAAAAATCAGGTCACAGATATCGAAGGCATAGATCACGCTTATTATTGCTCCCGACACATATAACCCATATTATGTTGATTTATTGAAAATAAATCACTTTGGACGGTTTGTTTTTCAAATCGTGTAGATAGCGGACCAAATAAAAAGTACTACGGGCACAGATTACGTAACTTCGGGGACTTTCCAGTTTCTGGATATCGACTGTCATTTTGACGTTTGAATTTTGATTTCAAAAAGAATCAAAAAGTTACAACGTGGATGGATTTAATAAATTCTTTCATAAAATCAATTTCCATTTTGACCTTCATCCACCAGTGAAAAAAAATGAAGGAAAACAAAATGTACGATTTGACATAATATTCGCTGTGTGACATACGAATTCGATAGCCATGAGGTATAAGCTACGTTTCGTCATACATATAATATGTGTATTCCAAAATGTACCTCTTTTATTTTCAAAAATTTTAAATTTTTTTAGTAATTTTTTATAGCTCTAGGTCTTTCGCATACTATCTATGTATTTTATTAATAATATTTTATTTATAACCTTGGAAACTTTTGTTCTTTTGTAGTATTCGAATCTCCGATTCCAAGCTCAATCACTGAGCCACAGAGTATTATATCTAAATCATAATTTTTTCCACAGATCTAGAACACAGAGCACATGACGCGGTAACCATGGTGGACACACAGCACTTCTGCCTGAGGTGGAACAACTACCAGAGCAGCATCACCACCGCCTTCGAGAACCTTCGGGATGACGAGGACTTCGTCGACGTCACCCTGGCCTGCGACGGCAAGAGCCTGAAAGCGCATCGGGTAGTCCTGTCAGCGTGCAGCCCGTACTTCAGAGAACTACTTAAAGTGAGTCCATACTCCACAGGTTTATGTAATCCTCGTCCTTCGGGAACCTTCAAGATGAAGACTTTGCTAACGTCACTGCGACGGGAGTTTCGGCTGCAGCATTGGGGGCACGTGAGGCCGATAGGCAGGAGATACAATCAACGCTTGATACAATGCACTCCTAGTTAAAGGAATCAGGCCTTACTTTGAGGGAACCCATAGAATACAAATCGGGACGTTTGGCAACACTGTTGTGGTAAAAAATTTTTTACCACAACAGTGTTGCCAAACGTCCCGATTTTTAAATCAAATTATGTTCCGCGCGGGACAGGCTCAGTCCCGCTTTTCGGGAATATCTCGACCGTGCGTCCAGCGTACTTTGAAAGCGCGAACGGGTGGCAAGACAAGTATGGACTGGCCGCCTTAACTTTTATTAAAATACAATTTCTACAGATATTTTTACTATCTATTGTCACATAATCGTAATTTGAATACAAATAAAAAGATAAGTATTCCAAAACTTTTGATTCGTTCATCTTACTATGTCCCGCTGTCGATGAAAGAATCCCGCTTTTTTCATTTAAAAAGTTCCAAAATGCCGACTTTGTAAAAATATTTCTGGCAACGCTGAACCATAACCTGCAAGTAAATATAGTTTATATATTTTCTGGCAAAAGCGCTACATTACCTGTCTCTGAATAGCCGTAAGTGTTTCTAATCTAAAGTATAAAGTCATAGCTCTCGAAAGTCGAGTGACGAATGATATTAGGTTTTTCCGTTTTTCGCGGAACCCCACAACGATTGTTCTCTTTAGCAATTACAACACAATGATAGCACGGATCAGCAGAACGTTTCGACACAAAACTGATTCATAACTTGCTTAATGCTTCTAAGAATAATACAATAAACAATTGGATAACATAGAACCTTCGGAAGTCGGTTAAGTGACAATATTAAGCTATATAGTTTGTAATATGTTGACACGTTTGTCACGTAAGTGCCTCAAAAGACGGTCCGCAAAACATTGACAAAGTACAGATCCATTTTTTCCAAAAAAAATTCACATATTTTTTATCTCTTACAGTATTTAAATATTTATATAAAGCAATAAATTTAGGAAATATTTTTTATTTTTATCATGTTTCGAAACATTTTTTCCAAAATGGAAAATTTTTATTCATTATATAGAAAAAATAATTTCTATTAACGGCCTATCCTATAATAATTTTACAAAAAGTACAACCATTGTCAGGTGTGGGGTTCGAACCCACGCTCCCTCTCGGGAACCAGAGCTTAAATCTGGCGCCTTAGACCACTCGGCCAACCTGACTGAGAATCAAGCGGCGTATTTACTGTACAGTACAATGAAATTACGTGATATGTTGGTTTACAAACTTAAATTATTTACTCAAGTGCGGTAACTGGTTGTCTTATAAGCATCTGTTCACAATGAGACGTGAATCGCAGCTTTTCAGAATAGCGATCAAATTGAACTTTTAGTTACCTACACTATTAACTAAACTTATGATTGCAAATAAACTCTTATATTATTTATGTAAAATACCTATTATTAATAATCACCAATACTGAATATGATATCCTATGATGCTACGCCAAGCCGCGTCTTGATGTAAACTGACCCTTATTTATTCATCATTTAGAACTCTACTTTCCGAACAATTCATTGGAGTATATTGTAGTAGATATTATTGATAAGGTGAATAGATGGGTCTATAATATGTTTGTATGGACTACACGGCTACAATATTCACTGTCTCCCTTCGTTCATGCCGCTCTCTCCCACCGTCCCATGTAAGCTTAACATCACACAACACATCTCTCCAATATTGACATCTCTCTTCCTCAGCAAGCACTAACGTCTCTTTCTCCCACTGATATTCTATTCTAGTTCTGATATTCGCTCTCACTTCCACACCACTAATCTCTCTCTCTCCCACAGTCAACGCCATGCAAGCACCCCGTGATCGTGCTGCAGGACGTGGCCTTCACAGACCTGCACGCGCTCGTGGAGTTTATCTACCACGGCGAGGTCAACGTGCACCAGGGCAGCCTATCCTCCTTCCTCAAGACCGCTGAGGTGCTTCGCGTCTCCGGCCTCACGCATAACAACGAAGCCCAGGGGGTGAGTGATAATGGACCACTGTTTGGATCGATACTATGATAAAACACTTGAAAAATTACCTTCGTTGCAGTATAGTTCAATCCACGAAAAGATTTTTATACTTCCCAACAATAACCATCAGCAAAATTTTATTGAATTACCAAATCAACTCAAATTTCACCATTATTTAAAACAAAGCCAATTTCCCTTGGTCGGATTATAATAAATTACGTTTGACACTCTGTTTTCTATTGGTAACTTGACCCGCACTGACTCACACTCAACTTTTGCAGCCGATCCTGCAGAACCTGGCGCGCGCGTCGGCCGCTGCCCCCTCGCCCCACACGCCGCCTCACCCCGCGCACACCCCGCTGCCCGCACACCCCCCGCACCCGCCCCTCACGCCCTCCTACACCGAGAAGCTGGAGGACGCCCTCCTCTACCCGCAGCGCCGCGTGACGCTGCCCCCCCGCCGTCTGTCCCGCGCCGAGAGCTCCCCGGACATCAAGCGCGCCCGCCACGACAACAACAACGAGCTGATCCACGACTTCTCCACCAAGGGGGTGGTGAACAACCACGGCAACAACGGCAACGGCATCAGCAACAGCAGTTCGTCGCCGTCGCCGCGGCTGATGGATGAGGTGAAGCACGAGCCGCTGGAGATGTGCCCGCCGGATGCCGAGCGCAGCGACGACACGCCGCCGCACAGCCACCACAGGCCGCACGTGAGTACACGACAGAGCAGCATGTTGAATACAGGGTTACAGGTCGAATACACAGAGTATTATCACAAAGTAGATAACAGAGACATGACCTAGTACAGACTACATCATGACCTAGTACTAAATGGTATCACCATAATACTGGCTATTTGACTTGCTATTTTTCTCTTCTTGGATTTTCAATAGATGGCACCAGTGAGAACACAAATAACTCAGGCTTTTTCTTCTGTATGTAAAAAATAACGCCTCCGTGGTCTAGTGGTTTAGAACCTAGCTCTCGACTCGGAGGTCGTGGGTTCGATTCCCGCGTTGCAAGAACAACAAATATTGTTTTCTTGTTTGGTAAGGACAATGTAGGCTGATCACCTATTGTCTGACAAGAAAGATGATGCATGATCGGATGGAGAGGTAAAAAGTCAGTCCTGCACATAATCTCGCGCCAGTCGTGTCGGTTATCCGTCCCACTGGGCTACGAGAGTGAAGGAAGAAAAATAGGATCTGCCACCCTTATGTCGACTTAACCTGTAACCCTATATACATAATATTATGTCTACAATCGCATAGATACCCGAGGAGTGTGGTTAGAACTGTTATGTACATAAACGAACTGCGAAACATTTGCGTAAACAAAGTCTACATGATTCAAGATCATTGGGGTTACATTTCTTTAAATATTTGACGGATACATATGTAAGTGATTGTGACTTATATAAATAAAGTTTGAAGTAGTCTATCTAGAACATTAGACCAAATCATTTCTAGCTAACACTAGTATTCGTTCCCAGAACCGCTCGCCGCTCAAATGACGAGTGTCTAGTGTCTAACGACCAGACACACTGATATACTAATTGTTTAGTACATATACAGTTGTAGAGCACTTGTTCAAATAACAGATCAATTTAATTCTCTATTTAAATTTTTAAACAAAATGTCGGCTACCGCACGACATTACGTTTAATTTAATTGTTTATAATGTTCACGACGCCATTTACAATTATTTAATTAAAATGTAAAACGATTATTAGTCTTTACATGTTTTCGTCTGTACAAGAAATGCATCTACTTATTTTTATCTCTCAATCACACACCAATCAGGTTGACTAGTAGATAATGCCTTAAGGCATTAAGTCCTATATACAAATGTGCATGATGCTTAAATAAATAAATAAAATAAATTATTGAATTATAAAAAGTAAACAAAGCGCCATCTATTCGAGTATCATGACAACTGGTAGTGTCCAAAGAGTATGCAACGCGCTAGAAGGTACATTTGTCTCAGGGAGTCGGGCCGCCGTCGCGCGGCAGCTCTGCCGAGGCCGACGACCGCACGCCGCCGCCGCTGCCGCACCCGCCCTTCATCTCGCCCGCCGACAAGCTGTTCGGCCCGCAGCACAACTTCAGCTACTCCATGTCGCCGCTGACCGATGCCTCGCTCGCCGGTAACTACCCTTGTATGTGGCTTGTAGTTGTGTATTTAGTACTAGGTTAAGTAGCACAGGCGATATAGAGTTATGAAATTTAAAATAACACTATATTATATATCCCAATCACAAAAAAAATATATTTTTTAATAAACCAGTCGTACACGTGGATAATTAATATTTCGGCCAAAATTTCAAGTAAATTCAGAAGCACTCTTTAAAACGTGCGTTACGGCCCATCCTGTCAATGATTAGCTAGGCCGACGAGAGACGAGACCGGTCGTACATATAGCGGTGTGGTGTTCGCAGGTCTGCCGAGCCCGCTGGCGCCGGACGGCATGGCGAGCACATCGCAAGGTGAGTGCGGCTTGTCCACGCAACTTATTTTATGCATACCTACATATATGAAACAAACGATATTTTAATGCACTGTCTGTCGTATGCCACCATCACCGCTTCCTCTCTGCTCTGTCATACTAGGTTTATATATCATTTAGGTTTTATATTTTGAAATGTATGAGGCGACTATCACGTGACATAATATCTATGTATATATTTCCTAACATGTATATATTCATTATGTGCTGTGTTTGTACTCGTTATTAATGTGAGCTTCTTGTGTCGTGGTTCGACGTCGCGCCCGGCTCGGGTCTTCTCGGCGCCGCTCGGGGGCGCTCGGCCGCTCGTTGAACCACGACGCAACACGGCGTGCATGCTACTGTATACTTAATTATAGTTATACGAGAACGAATGTTAGCTTGTTATAGATGTGTCTTGGTATACGCTAGGAATACCCCTCCTCTCCTCTTCATTTTATTTTCTATCCGTAATTTTGCATTTTATTTAACTTTTCCGTTTAAAATTTTCCGTTTAGCTTCGGTCGATTCGGCGACGAGACGAAGATTTAAAGATAGATTTGTAATTTTGGGCGCCGCGACCGCTCGCGGCTCTCGTGTTTCGGCCACTGTCTCGGGACGGAGGCCGACGCGCGGCGGTCGGACAGTGGATCTTAGAACGGTCATGTAAATACGCGGCGGCGAGGAGCCCACGTCTCCCTTCGAGACGCATGAGAGGGAGCACCCGGCGAGCGCCGCGCCGCGCCGGCGCCGGCACAGTAGGGCAGGGTAGAGATGCGGCGGGAGAGCGTCAGATGAAGGGGGGTGGCGGTGCTTATTACAGAGGCTACGATAGTGAGTGCATTAAAGTGCGTTCGAAAGCTTCGACGGGGCTAACTGCTTGTGTTGTGACCAGGTGGCGCCCGCACCCCCCAGGAAGAATACCGATGCGAGCCCTGTAACAAGAGCCTGTCGTCCCTCACGCGCCTCAAGCGTCATATTCAGAACGTCCACATGCGCCCCTCCCGGGAGCCCGTGTGCAATATATGCCGGCGCGTATACTCCAGCCTGAATAGTCTGAGAAACCACAAGTCCATCTACCACCGCAAGCAGCAGCCGCCCCCCGCCGGCGCGGGCCCCTTCTACCCGGTCAACTGACGGGCCGGCCCCCGCGCGGCGCCGCAGCCCTCCCCGCCCCCTGAGTAGCCGTAGTCTTGCCCAGCCCCGGGCCTCCGCCGGGCCGCGACCGCGCCGCGTTCCTAACACTTGTACATAGCATAGATTTACGTGTACTCTGCATGCGCATCGCCAGATACTGTATACTGTATGTGTAGATATAACGCTACGGCGGTCGGCGCAGACGCCGCGGCTCGCCGCCCGCGCCTGCGCCGGCCGCCCCCCGGAACCAATTGGAACACGCGCGATCGGTCCCGCATAACTGCCGACGTTCGTTCTAGCGCATTAGTCAACGTCACGTTGATCTGTCCCGCCGTGACTCCGGAATATTCCGCACGATCCGTGCCAATTGGTTCCGCCGCCCGGGACCTCGTCGAGGGCGGTGCCGGGGCGCCGTTGACTAATGCGCTATGACTAATGCCGGTCGTTATGTGGCGCAGTGGGCCCCCTGGGCGCGGGGCACCGCTGCGAGGTGTGCGGCAAGCTGCTGTCCACGCGGCTCACGCTCAAGCGGCACACGGAGCAGCAGCACCTGCAGCCGCTGCACTCGGCGCGCTGCGGCCTGTGCCACAAGGTGTTCCGCACGCTGAACTCGCTCAACAACCACAAGAGCATCTACCACCGGCGCCAGCGCGCGCCGCCGCCGCCGCCCCCGCCGCCCCCGCCGCCGCCCGCCCCGCAGAACCTGACGGCGGGCGCCAAGCTCGAGCCGCCCGCGCCCGCGCTGGACTTCTACAAGTTCAAGGACCAGTTCGACGTGTAGGCGCGCGGCGGCCTCTCTGTGCAATACTGCGGTACACGAGGATTCCTGAATGTTTACTATGTTTAATGTGCGACAATAAGGCGAAGAGATAAAAAATTAATATTTTGAGAAAAAGAAAAAAATCTTGGTGCTGTAAATTTATATATTAGGCTTAAATTTATAAAAAAAATGGAACGATGTTCGACGCGAGTAACGAAAGAGGCATATTCTTTTTTATTGTGTTCATTTTCGGCGTTTCGCAATTTTTATTTATTTTCTGTACTTTACCTTCATGATCTCACGCTTAGATATTTATACGAGATTACGAAAAATCTATTTAAAATATATAAAATTATATACTGATATACGATCGGCTAATGAGGCTCATAAAATTATTTTATTTACGTGTTTTGTTAATGACTCTAAGACTGAACGTTCAGCCAGTACATCGCACCAATAGCTACGAACAATCCACCCGCAGCAGCACACAGACAGACAGACGCGCGCGCCCGCGCCCGCGCCCCGCCCCGCGCCCCCGCCCCCGCTCGCGCCCGCCGGGCGGCCTCTAGCGGTAAGTCCCGGCAGCGAGCTTGCGTCGACAAGCTTCAAGCGACGGCTCGTAGCGCCTCTACGAGCCGCGTAGAGTCTTAATGCTGAGTTCCTAAACATTTATGGGCTCAGTACGATAAAAAAAATGCTGAACCCTTCTTTTAAAGTTTTACGGAACAAATCGCTGTTTCTAAAGAAAGCGGAGTGAATTTGATATTTTTATATTGTATATTAATCTATTGGAATGAATACTACTGCTTCGAATATTAACAAAATTAATCAAAATATAAAGGGCAGTTTCAAATTTTACACTCATAAATCACAGCCAGGGCGGTTTTAGATGTCGGGTGACCGGACGCCGCCGCTCGGAATAGTTAAAAATATTTTTACATCACAAAAATAATTAACCGCCAATCACAATATATCACTTCTGATTAGCCTTAGCCTTGTTTCATTATTTATGGCGTTAATATCACGGCTGTTTTTATTGTTGATAAATTTTTTGCCGAATTTGAAATAAAATCTATGGCTAAGAATTTCAAAGGCAATGATAGTTTTTCTAAGCGACATATCGCTTTTATAAGTATCCACTAGTGACCAGTGTTCACATGCAACTAAGACTTACCCGGGCCGGTCGCCCGGTGGTGCCCCAGGGCTCGCCCGGGCGCGGCCGCGGGGGCGCCCCCCCGGACTTACCACAGTACACAGACACAGACCTCCGACGCGAGTCGACTACTTCATCTGTTCACTGTTATCTCTCTAGTCGACTTCTGTTTTCTTTCTTTTGTTTCGCGATTGTGTTCCGACCGATCGCAGGGTGCCATAACCGATATGGCTATATATTTTTTAGTTAAGTCAGATTTTAGTTTTTGTCATAAGTTATATCACTAACTTGTGTTCGTTTTGTTGTGTCTACGTTTCCTCTGTTCAGTTGTAGTACTTTGTCCCGGTCTATTTTCACTGTAACAAAGAACTCTACGTATAATATAATAGTAGGTAATAAATCTTAATAATTCTCAGTGTTAAATGTTCCTAAATTTGAACAATGTGAATTTTTATTAGGACTAATTGAAATGGAATTTTTTCTGCTTGCCACGTGTAGTTATAAATGTTGTTACTTTACATAACCTAGGACTAGGGGGTGTAGATTCAGCCGGGGCAGTGCCACAGTGCCACAGTACTAGCTCCCCGCGCGCCGCCGCACATATCACTCGAGGGCGGCGCGCGCGCAGCACACGCGGTAGACAATCCTGCATTAAACGCACCCTCGCCTGAGTCTAGACCGCCTCTACGATGTTATTTTAATGTTTCTAGTTGGATATACATCACTCGACGTGTGTCGCTAAAATAAATATATTTCTTTTTTATTAGCCGTAAGAAATTCTTATATAAGTGTAAATGTAAACACATAATTTATTGTAACAACGTACACTGTAAGTAATTAGTGCCTGCTTTACGTATTGTTTTGACGATTCGGACAAAAGACATATTTTGCGTATACTCGTAGGGAACACGCCTGAGAGGCGAGGCTATATATGTAATGTACGAGAGGCTTCCTAATATACTATATGTTATAAGATTATGTTGTTATTACTAGATGCATAAACGCTTAGCCATTACTATATTTTAGTTATCTATACTAGCTTTATCACTATATACTTTTTAAAATTGGAAGACTTTTTCGGTGCTAAATTGGAACGAGGTTCTCGTTCGGAAAAAAATTTGAAATTGTGACTTAAATTCGAAATCGAATCAAAATTTTGGTAATTCGCAACATTCCGTTCACAAAAGTAAAATGTTAAGTTTTTATTTGCAACCCAATTGCAAAGTTTTGAACTTAAGACTTAGGATTGTTGTTTTTGTAGTAATTTAGTGATAGCTTTATTGTTAATTTGGGTTTGGGGATTAAGTTAGTTGACTATATAGAGTAAGAATTATCTGAATTCATAGCGGTAATAGTATATGATATGTATACAAGTATACACGTTTACTTTACGCAGGGATGTGCTGCCGAGGCAGTGTGTCGTTGGCCGCAGGAGCGAGCCGAACGAAAGATCTTTCAAATTTAAATTTAGAAAAAAAAAGTTGAAAACTATGCCAAAATTGATAAGCGCTATAGACTGATTAGACTAAGCACGCGTTTGGATTGTACACTATTAGGCGTATTAGAATTAAATGTACAATTATTTATCTACTAAATTGATAATTTTATAAAAAAATGGAGTCAAAAGCGTATTTCGGAATTGTTTGTGATTCGAGAATCTTTATTTTGATAATTAGAAGCTAAGTTGGGGATCTCGTGGGCCCCGATCGGGCCCCGACTGGCCCCGGACGGGCCCCGGTGCCGGGCTACATCGTGTTCTTGGAGCGGGACACATCCCTGTCAGCATTAGTTAGGACCTTAGCAAGTTTAAGACTGTTTTAGTGACCTGTTTAAGTTTTTATCTTTCTAACGTGTTAAGGTATATGTTCGACCGTTCGGTCCGTGACTTTATTCGATGTGTTCTTATACTTCTTGTTGGCATTTTTACTTATTTTATAAGGGATCTAAATTAATTTATTGGTTGTTGTATTGAAAATTTTATTATTTTTTTTCTTCTTAAATTATTGTTTTACTCTTGAATCTTGATGTTTTTGTTGATCGGCACTGTAATGCGGCCCGCCAGGCTCGAGAAAAAAATACCAAAAATCGGTTGCTCGTCTTCCATTATATTTTATATCGGCGATTCGACGCGAGCCCGGCGGGCCGCACGCCGCACGCCGCGCCGGCGCGCGCGCGCTCGCCCGCGCCGGCGGCCGCTCTCCGCTTACTTTAAACCTTGACATAACTACTCGTAAATAATTGTAATCGTTAAACCGAACTTCATAAATCCTAATATTGATGATAATGGCGTTTTTAATAAAAACAAATATACAAAAGTGGTCGCTGGTTTCATTCCCCCGCCGCCCGTAGCGCACGCCGCTTGAGTGTCCCGCATGGTGCCGCCGTTCTGTACTGTCCTAACACCTCATGGCCACCGTAGCTTCGCAACCATTTATATTTATTTTCTGTTCAATTTCCATATTCGTTTCAATACTTTCGATCACTTCACGAGTTTCGTTTGTTTTTGTTTTGTTATAATTTTCTGTAAACTTTTTAGTTGAGAGTAAATCACGCAACTAGGTCAGTAGGATTCACTCCGGGGATCGGCCCCACATTTTTGTTTTTCATTTGCTTTCAGGTAAAAAATTATTCTCCTGCAAGCTATGCGCGAAAGTGTTGTGCTCGAAGGCGTCGCTGAAGCGGCACATAGCCGACAAGCACGCGGAGAAGCAGGAGGAGTACCGCTGCACCATCTGCGAGCGCGTGTACTGCTCGCGCAACTCGCTCATGACGCACATATACACCTACCACAAGGCCCGCCAGGGGGAACCGGACGCGATCCGGTTTTTTTAGTGACTACTGGGACGGAGCAGCGGCGCGCGGCAGAGATCTTCCAGCAAGGAGAACGTGGCCTTCCGACCCGCGGCCCCCAATTACACCAGCAAAGGTTAGAACCGTTCGAACTATACATGTCGTTCGCATCGGAGCGCGGCGGGTCGCCGGCGCGGGCGTCGCGGCGCACGCGGCGGGACGCCCGCGCCGGCGGCCCCCGCGATCTCGCCGCGAACGTAGTATAGCACACTACCGACACGATACGATCAGAGCTAGGCCGAAATTCCTTTAAATTTAAGTTTGATTTCTTTTTTTTTCTTTTTTTTTTCTCATTTGAACCTCGAGCCAGAGCCCCCATCCCGTCGGGTTTCGCAGATTTGACGTTGTTGTGTTGCTTGAAGCATGCTTCTATCATTTTTGTTATCACGTGTTTCTGTGTCATTGTGGTTGAGACGATTTCGATTACGACTTTACTGTTGAGGACTCGTGATCGCTGTGTAGCTAGTCAATGTGTACAGTGCATTAGTATAATTGAGTACCGCGTACGTCTACCGGCCGCCGCCCGCCGGCCGCCCGGCGTCCGCGACCGACGCTCCGGCGCCCCCGAGCGAGGAGTCAACTTGTGCTTTCGGTTGCAGCTATTCCGCCCCTCCGTATGCCCCCGCCCACCGCCGGCGGCATCAACGAGCCGCAGGAGTGTCCCTACTGCCGCCGGACATTTTCCTGCTACTACTCCCTGAAACGACACTTCCAAGACAAGCACGAGCAGTCGGACACGCTGTACGTGTGCGAGTTCTGCCACCGGAGGTACCGCACCAAGAACTCGCTCACCACGCACAAGAGCCTGCAGCACCGCGGCTCCAGCGGCATGCTGAAGCGCCTGCTGAAGACGTCGGCGCTGCACTCGGCGCTGGCGCCGGCGCCGCACCACCTGTTCGACCTGGGCGACCTGGGCGGCGAGCGGCCGCAGCTGCCCCCCGGCCTGCAATGACAGACCACGGCCTGAGCCGCGGCCCCCCCGCGCCCCGCGCGCCGCCCCGCCGCGGACGTGGCGGAGTGAGCTGTGCCGCGCGCGGCGCGCAGTGTGTGTCGGTAGCCAATTGACGTTAGGGTTAGAGAACAGTATTGTCGCTCGCCGGTGCGCGCTCGACGACGGACTTCGCTTTACGCCGACCCCCCCGGGGGCCGACGGTGTTCAAACGACAATGTAAACTGAGCAATACTAAAATATTAGTGTTTCTAGTGCTGCCAAAGTATGCCATCTATATTCTAAAGGCTAAACTTTTTTAAATCATTTTTCGACGTGTCTAGTGTCAAATTAGATTTCGGCGGCTGTACAAAACGGAGCGTACAAATTTTGAGCAGAAATAAAAATAAATTTTAAAATATCAAAGAAAATATTTTTTAACGACTTTTTTCGGATCGCCAAATCTAAATTTAAATACAGATTATTTAGAAAATAATTACCATATTAGAGTAAAAAAATTAAAGTAATGTCGACGTGCGAATCGTCGCGATTTCGAGAGTACAAAAATTAACGTCTAATTGAGCAATATAAATTGTATTTACGTGCGTTTGGCTTCAGTAATATTATGATCATGTATAAGTAGCCGTGCCTTCGTTCGTCTTTACCGTGTACTATTGGTTTGACTTTCCGGACTGACACAGAATGAAAAATTAGATGGCGAACGAAAAGAGCGGACTCGGTGGACAACGGCGGGCTGTCGGCCGGCAACGGTACCTGTGCTGGCTCGCCCGCGTGTCCGCGTCACAACGTCGGCGACGTAAAGCGGCGTGCGTTGCTCCGCCGTGATAGCTCACGGCACGGCAACGTCGCCGTTCAATGTTCTACAATTTTACAAGACTCAGCGATACGGCGTGCATTTTTACGCACCTTCCTTCCGGCTTTACGTTGACGACGTCGTGACTCGAAGACGTCGACGAGCCATTTAAAAACAAGTACCGTTACCGGCGGGCTGAGTCCTCGAAATAGTGCGGTGTTGCCATACGGCAAGATCCTTGATACAGGGTTATAATAAGCGAGGAATGTTAGTAGATAGCGGCGCTGGTTAGGTGCGAGTATTTCGGAACGTAAAGGTGTAAGCGCACCGGACTGCGCCGCGGCGCCGCTCCGGCCGGGTTCCCGGCTCCGCGACTCGATGTGGTCGACAGCCTATACACTTTTTTATTATTTTGAACTCTAATATTTGTAGATATTAATATATTTCATACTGTGGAGCTCGGAGCCCGGCCCGCGTAATATAGGAATCGTATATGGAAATTAAATAAGAAATAGAGCGGCGAGCGCAGCGCAGTTCGGTCGTCGAGTGGACGATCGTATACGTATTCATGATTTAAAATCGTGTAAGAAATATCGTTTCGTCTGTAAAACGTAGACATTAGGTATTCATTAACATAATTATATTTAAAATCTGTATCCATTCGGATTTCTCTCTATATGTATAGTGGTTTCTTATTTATATGTCGACCAACGTAGCAGATGTCTCGTTATTGAAAATTTATTAGATTATATTCACAAGAATTCTTAGTAACCATAAGATGGCTGCAGATTGTAAAAAAATATATTATTTAATTATATAATAGGTGAAACGCTTGGAACCGTACGACAACAGCCAGCGGAATACATATCTCTTCAGGGTGTAACTAATTCCTATATCATTAAATCTGCATTTATACAGGATAAGGAAAGTAACATATCACAGAATCAAGTTAACGTAATCGACCCGCAAAGTATTTCAGCAGTGATAGATCACAAGCCAAAGAGAATTAAAATGCGGATATTTTTGCCAACACCGATGCGAGCAAGTTGAATATGATTATCAAAAGTTGCCGAGCCACGGGTGGTTTTAACATTTCAATTTAGAAAAAATATAGACAAAAGTGAAAATATCCACGGTAAAGTCCGTTTTAATGTTAATTTTGCATTTATCTCCAATTTAGTAACTTATTAAGGATTTATTATATTTTTTTTTATTTTTCGGAATATTGTTCGTATTATGTGATATGAGTTTATAATGTAACGTTATTTGGTTTATCTCCAAATATGGACTTCGTCGGCTTATGTTCATTTGTGTAACAAGTAGCATGGGCAACCACAGCCCCGCGCCGCCGCGTCGCCGCGTCGCAGCGCCGGAGGTGTGCGCGTACCTCGACAATTTAATACCTCACATATTGTTTATTTTAATATTATTTTATTTGAATGTTAAACATACTGGCTGTCAATTCCGAACGAGCGGAACGTAATCGGTTCGGAAATTACATAGTATCATTAGAGAGCTTAACGACAAGCGGGTAGTACGAATTGTAAATATGTTATAAGTTAGTGTTAAATATTATTGAATCGTGGCATCGTTTGGGAAGAAAGCCTCGTGATATTATTAACTATTTAGGAAATAGATAAAATCATTGATGAAGGATTTTTATATATTCTACTAATGGATTTATTATAGTGAAACTTAGAGCTAGGGTTTCCAGTTTTTTAGTGTTTGCGTTTATTGTTTTCGCTGTGCAATTTCGGTTCGGTCGTTTTGGACGTTGTTACTTTGTTGAAATTGTTTCCCACCAATGTATTCGTCGGTAAGTGTAATCTAAATTGATCTCAGGACCAGCTGCGAACGCCGGTGACGTTGCCAGGTCGGCGAAGTCGCTCGACCGGCGATGTCGCTCGACCGGCGATGTCGCTCGATCAGTGATGTCGCTCGATCGGTGATGTCGCTCGACCGGTGATGTTGCTCGACCGGCGATGTTGCTCGACCGGCGACGTTACTAGACCGGCGATGTTGCTAGACTTAGTTTGCGTTAAGTTTGAATGTGTCGGCAAAAAATCGCAGCGCTCGTTTTTCATTCGGAATTTCAAAATATTGGAGGGAATTTGATGTAACAGCGAAACAAGAACAGAATATATTTTGCAATGTATACCAAAATACTGCATTTCTTAAAACGTAATCTAAGTGATATTTGTTTAATCGTCTCGATATAGTTAACTGTAACGGATTTTCGCTTGGTGTAATTTTAGTTGACTAACGGAACACGGACGGTGTTGCTGAGTAGGTGATACGCCCGTTGACTTCGGGATGCCTTCGTACAGTACAAGTTCACTTTACCCATATCGTAAGTTATAGTTAGGGTGGGGTGGTGATATGAAAATAAACCGCTCGCGCGTAACGGAATCTCCCGATTCCTAATTATTTGCATATTATCATTTCGCGATCCGTTTCTGCCAATAATATAACGGCCAAACTCCAAACTTTACGAACGGCGTGTAAATATATTGGAACCAGTTCACAAAACCGATTCTCAAATCAATGCTTGTCTAATGTAAGTATTACCTCCAATAATATTAAGTATTATCTACAATAAATATTTTAATTTTTATTAACTTAAACTAGATTAAAACTGTCTTGTGTGGCCGACATCTGTATAATTATTGTCGATTTCTGCCGCGTGTTCGAGCGAGCCGGTAGTCATACAGAGGTCGCGAGCATCAATATATTCAGGACAAGTCAACGCGTGATTTATATTTTATAAACAATAATGTATAAATATTGTCAATCTATCATTATAACAGTTGTTACATAGTTATTACAATACATACGCTATTTTTGTTAACCATATCCATATATAAAGTACAATAGTTTATCGGTCGGCTCCGCCGGCCCCCAGATTTCAATAGATGATTATTTAAAATAATTACTTGCTCGAACGGGGACGCGTCTCAAATATTTAAAAATAAATACGACTATCCAAAATGAAGTACATCGACTTATGGGAGTTACAACTTACGTTTTCTACAGACAATACTTTATCGTAGTTGTTTTTATAAATATCTTAAGAACTGGTTAGTGTTGTGCGGCCCGGCGGCGGCGCTGCGGCTGGGTCGCAGTCGGCCTTTAAATTTTAAGTTTTAAATTTTTGGTAGCTAAATATATGTTAAATTTTGTGTTTCGTTTTACAAGTCTTGTGGCGTCTCTTTAAGTTTGACTGTGCCGAGTGCCGCCCCCGAGCCGCCGATCCTTTTGTTGCTGTTAGTTTCCTTGTTATTGCCGTTGATGTTTTCCGTCTGAGGGTGTACAATAAGTCGTTGTATTCTTAAGTCAATAGCTTTAATATATACAGTATCTTCCACTTTTAATATAGTAAATATACAGTATAGCAATATTCCCCTTCTGCCACAGTACCTCAGTAATTATATACATATACAGTACGTAGGTGATGCCGTAGGTTAGTTTAAGGTTACCGCGACGCCGCCGACCCCCAAGTATTATTCCGACGATGTATATTTATTTAGATCGTTTATTTATCCAAAGTCAGTTCGACGGGCGCGGCGTCGCACGCGGCGCGGCCGCTACCTAGTAACTTACATATAGTTCCGTAAATCAAAGTGCACTTACGTCTATATAAAATAAGAAGTATTATAATATAGTTCTAACGTCTCCCCGCTCGAGCAAACTCGTTGATAGCCCATCGCAGTGACTATATAAAAGTATTTACACTTTACTCACTATTGACATACAATATATCGCTAGAATTAACTTTATCTACAGATGTAGTGCAGTGGTACAATAAGTGAAAACTCGACTAGCCGCGCCCCGCCGCCGCCGGCGCCCCCTCGGCACGCTCCCCGTGCTCAGCCGATCCGACTAACCTAGCCGACTTTTAACGGATTGCGCCACTGTCTCTTGTTACGCTTGGCTGACACATTTTATACAGAAATATTTTTTTAAGGAAATCAATTTATATGTGAATGTTAATTATTAAGTGGCAATTCTAATTTTAAACTGCACTATATTTTTGCTGACACGTTTAGGTTAGGTTTTTTTATTTCGTAATGTAATGTATGCACGATCTGCGTTTTTATTTCTACTCCCGTCTCGGGGGCGACGCCCGCCCGGGACCGTTCGGAACGTTTAATTTATTGAAGGCGCTCGCCCGGCGCGCGTCGCTCGTCGGACTCGTGTTGTAAAAGTTATCTGCCATTGCATCGTTGATCAAAGATGTTTTAAGTTAGTTTTGTTATAGTCTAACGTTCGGACAAGAGGAGTGATGTACAAAAATGTTCTATAGTATTGTGTATGATGATAAGGTCTAGAGGAGCTCGCGCGTAAGCGACCAGTAGTGAGTTAGGAATCCTCTTCGAAATTGTTGTAAGGGAACTTCAGTCGAGACACTTAAAGTACTTGTTGTAGGTTGTATGATGGAATTAATTGGCGGTCCCACGGTCGCTGCGATCCAAACTGAAGTTCCACAAATCATTACAGACTCACAGTGTGACAGCTGTCAAATCTGACAGACAGCCATTTTGAATTTCGCGACGTTCGGAAATGGATCGAGGCGGCCGGTGGACCGGCTCGTCTTTTCTTGTTTTGATGTTGTTATTAATAAGGAATCAGCCGGGCTGCGTACATATCAGTGCTGGTGAGCTAGTACTCTAAGTATCTTTGAATCTGATCGGTAAATTGTTTTCGTAGAGCCCGATTGTGTTGGCACCGCCGGAGTTACAACAGAATGTAAAATTTATAAAATTTAATAAACTCGCAGTGATTCCATGGATAAATATTGGCATTTTTATTTATTACTAACCTTCCTTTCCCCATTATCATCCTACTACTAAGTGATCCTGACAAACACTAAATTTTACAAATGTTTTTAATTTTTTATAAACCACAGGAAGTATATTTCTCGATCGATGATTTTTTAATAACAGTAAGTATATGTTGCAAATTTTTAGAAGAAAATACGTAAACACAGGTATGTTGTATGAGAGGTACACTTAAATATTTAATTTATTACAGTATTTATTATTTGCGGTAACCAAAAAAGATCTGTAAATTTTTTATTGTGCAGCTATTCCAGAACCTACAAAGTAAACACAGGTTTGTTGTTTAAGAGGTACATTTAAATATTTATTTTATTTTGTATACCTACAGTATTTATTATTTGCGGTAACCAAAAAAGTACTGTAAACATCGAAATTGTGTAGCTATTTCACAACCGTGAACTTTTCTACTAATTAGTGGAACGATGTACATCGGAGTTTTAGTAATCGGAACCCAAAAACCAAATGCATAGGGTGGAAAATGCTAGATCATAGACGAAAGCTACGAAATCGTAGCCGCGCGTAGCAGGCGCTACGAACGTCTATGAACACGTAGAGGGTACAATACAATTTGAAACTAAATATTTGGTTGGGCGAGCACAGTCTTTAACCGACTTCCGAAAAAGGAGGAGGTTCTCAATATGGCCTGTTTCTTTATGTATGTACACGGTGTACACCGATTTTTAGGTAATAATAATGTCCACGATGCCCATTTCCAGATATTATATTTCCTCTGTCGCCTTTTACGACAACCACGGGAAAGATTTATGAAGAGGTTAGTATTCTTTCTCCAGCACCCCACGGACTATGGAACACTTCTCACAATAATGAATAACAATAATAATAGGGTAGTAAGTTTATTATTGTATATATTCTCAATTTGACGATATCCATAGCACAGTGGTTGAGCGAGAGGTCGCGGGTTGGAATCGAGGGAACAAAACTTTTCCATGTTCCTGAGTCATGGATGTGTATTAAATTTGTGTATAAAATAACAAAAATCTTAAATATGTGTATAGATTAAAAATTATCTAATATATTTCCGTTGTCTGGTACCTGTAACACAAGTTCTTAGGAACTTAGCACGGGGCCAGATTGACGTGGTGTGAAGCGTCCATAGACATTTATTTATTATTCATGAGGTATGCAATAAAATAAATATTTATATGTAATTTTGTAACAACATACATTTAAACATTACGAAATGAGTTTTAATATCTACACATTATTGAGAAAACCTGGCTGTTGGCGCTTAGATCCGGTTTTACTTTTGCCAAGTAATAAATTCGAAAAATACACCAGTGGGCTTAGCACGAAAAACTATAGTAAGTATGAACTTAACCGCTGACTTTAAAAATTAAGTTATCTCATATGAACTCCCATTTAAACATCACTTAGCTCTTAATATCTTTGGAAGATTTTCATCAAAATTCCAACATATTAGATATGTCGCAGTCATCTAATTGAAATAGCTATTTCATTGAGTGATCTATCAGTGCCAGCAGTTTGACGCCATATTTGTTTTGGTGACTACTAGCACTGCAGTAACAAAAAATTTAAATCACCTGACTGACAATACAACATTACAATCCGCTAACTAATTGGACATTGACTGACGAATAAAAATAGCCGAATCGGTTCAGCCGTTCTCGAGTTTTAGCGAGACTAACGAACAACAATTAATTTTTAAATATAAGACTAGCTGACCCGTAACCACTTCGTTGAGCATAAAAAAACGTTTAAACCTTCCCTGGACATTCACAAATATTTCAAGACAAAAAAAATCGAATTGGTTCAGCCGCTCTCGAGTTTTAGCAAGACTAACGAACAGCAAATTATTTTTATATATAAGAAGATATACAAGGTGTAAAATAAATTAACTATAGTACTTTAGGGTGCCTCCTATGTTGAAGATACTTTGAAAGGACCAGCGCTGAATGACTTACTTTCGGTTTTCATGTTTGTATGAGAAATGCTCCAACATCATAAATTTAAAAAGTACCTCTTTCAGCGCTGGTACTTTCACAGTATACTCTATACAATATAGACCCATACACACCCTAAAGTATTATCACTCAATAATATTATAATGCCTCCCACACCGATTTCGGTGACGGTGGCCGGTTTAAAAAAAACCAGGACAGCCACGGGTAGTTATTTTATAGTGCCAAAGTGTTTGCACAATACACAGAACCATTCTCTCTTCCTTTACTCTCGTAGCCCAGTGGGACGGATAATCGGCACGACTGGCGCAGGACTGACTTTTTACATACATGCCCATCCGACGCATGAATCATTTCTTATCAGACAATCAGGTGATCAGCCTCCATTGTCCTAACCAAATTTAAAAACAACAGTTTTTGTTGTTCTAACGCGGGACTCGAACCCACGACCCGGGTCGAGAGACTTTATTATTATATCCTTAATATTATAGCCTGTATATAATATATAATATACAGTGTGTAAATAGAACATTCACTATAACTTTGAGATACGACTATACTACCTTTCCTCATTTTGGAAATGTATTTTTTTTGTCAAATAAAAACTAAAAAAATACTTTTCATCATTTCTTTTTTTTTTGTCTCAAGAATAACGAAAAAGAAAATTTTTTATTTTTAGATTTTTTTTTTAATTCTTTCCTCTACGTCACGGATGCATTATATTTCCCGTAGCTCCGCGGGCGGCGGTTCTGTCGGAGTACCGCCGAGTTCTCGTGGTAGTGGTGGAGTATGGCTGCGTCCACTTACCATCTTGACGGACGCAGCCACACCCCCCTGGCTGGGAATCCCCGTTCTCCACGGGATGCGGCAAGTAGAAATATCAACAAGAAAAAATACTTCCCTCTGAAGGAGGAGCAGGAAGAGCCCTCGTCGTCGAGCCCTCGAGTGACGTCATAATATGCTGTATGAAGCGTTTGCACAATCTTGCGAAATTATTTAAACCGCAGGAACGTTGAGTTTTTTTTTTCTTAATAAACCATCTATCTTCAGCAAATTTATTTTTGCGATCCTTCTACTATTATAAATGTGATTTTTTGTGATATGTTTGTCATTACAAAATTTCAAAATTTTAGTACTTAGTAGCTTCAGGTCTGCATTTTATACCAATAACATACACATCTATCGCAAAGTAGTTCAGTGTTCCCGTAGGATGTATATACGCGGTTGAAGCTGCAGGAAAAACCTAGTATAATTATATTAAGTGACTATTTCATAATATTTTAAATGTTTTAAACTTTAAACAGCCTTATATAAGGCTGTTCCGAGCGAGAACGGCCTTAAATAAGGCTGTTGTGCTCCACCAATAAAATAAAAAACTGTTATGGTTTTTTCATCATAACCAAAACACCACCACTTTCAATAAAATTAAAAGAAGAGCCCCTCAAGATTAATATAATATATTGAACTAGCTATTGGGCTATATTCATTCAAGTCACTATCAAAACACATAACCTCTAGCTAAATGCCATGCAACGGACAGATTGCGAGGAAAACCATAATATGTAACCAATTTCTTGGAATTAATAAATCTTTATCTTTATCTTCAAAGGATGAATAAAAAAAACAAAACCTACTAGGTCTCCACGCGACTATTTAGCATCCTGGCAACTAATTAAAAATAAGTATAAAGAAATATTTCAGACCAGATAGTCCTTGATTAGTCCTAAATTAATAATTTAAATTACGTTAATCATTACACTGCGTATTAGTAAGAACTAAATTTAAAAAAAAAACCCGACTTAGCGTGTAACATTCCTATCACACCTAACCGACCTGATGACCTCGAAGACCTGAACCGATTTCAACCAAACATAGCTAATAATAATAATAATATCTATGGAATATCTATAGCTAAGAACACTCTTGACTGATATAACTTTCAAACAAAAAAAAACGCATTAAAATGGGATCATCCGTTTGGGAGCTACGATACCACAGAGAGACACATACACATCCGTCGTTGCGTCGGGGGTTAAAATAGTTTAATAAGTACATAAAAACTTATCATACAAAAATACAATAATATAATAAAAAGAGTAAGTAATTTGGTAAACCTATTCTAAAAACCAAGGTTCTTTTTTTATATAATAATGTCTATGGACGCTTCACACCACGTCAATCTAGCCCCGTGCTAAGTATCCGAAGAACTTGTGTTACAGGTACCAGACAACGGAAATATATTTAATACTTTTAGGGGCGATTTTTCAATCGTCAGATAACTTTTATCTGTTGAATAAACATGTGACTTTGACATTTGTTCCATACAAAATCTGTCAAAGTCACATATTTATTCCTTACATAAAAGTTATCTGACGATTGAAAAATCGGCCCTTAGACTATAAACATATTTAAGATTTTTATTATATTAATACACACATTTAAAACATATTATCAACCCACCCAACCCAGGAACACAGAAAACTTTTGTTCGGCAGGATTCGAACCTGCGACCTCACGCTCGAGCACCAACGCGCTCAACCTCTGCGCCCTCCGCGCGGAACTGATCCTTAGACTGGACGTGGAAAAAGATAAGCAAAGGGTGTTCAATATATTAAGTAGATACATACATATAGTCGAAGTAGAAGTAGTAGAAGAAGAGAATCCCACCAAAAACATTTTAATGTAAAAATGTTGTCAAAACGAGCGTACACAGCTTACCCTGTATAAAAGTTATCAGATATCCTATAAAGCCAAGCTCTACACTACACCTTAATCAAAATCTATCAAAAAGTGGTTAGATCTCATGTAGAACCAAAATTCTTGATCTATGCGCCCTTACTTCACCAGGCTTAACTTCACTTACGCTACATTGCAGTTAAAACGTGATGCTTGGCCGTTTTATTTAGCACACGATTAATGAATTCGTATGAAATATTCGTAACGGTAGCAAAACGGTCAAGTATCACGTTTTAACTGCTATAAAGCGTAAGTGAAGTTAAGCCTGGTGAAGTAAGGGCGCATAGATCAAGAATTTTGGTTCTACATGAGATCTAACCACTTTTTGATAGATTTTGATTAAGGTGTAGTGTAGAGCTTGGCTTTATAGGATATCTGATAACTTTTATACAGGGTAAGCTGTGTACGCTCGTTTTGACAACATTTTTACATTAAAATGTTTTTGGTGGGATTTCATTTATTTTTGTAAGCTGGTTAATGGACTTTTTTTAATTTAAAGATAACCTATTTTGACCCCGGGCCTTTACTTACGGAAAATAGAACAGTCAGCTCCTTAGCATAGTGACGCCTAGTGACGTCGACTGATGTCACCGTCAATATTATACCGTGTATAAACTTTCACCGTAATTTTTAAGAGGTTGAGGCCGATTTTCAAATAAATGTCTCGTCCATATTTCTTTATTTGTTATAATATTATTCTTATTATTGTTATATTATTATAATATATTATAATTATATTATAATATAATAAATATAAATTATAAAATATACATTATTTTATTGCTGGAGTGAAACTTCTTATTTGGATATCCTAGGATGCCACTAGTATAAATTCAACACTAATAAAATTCGAGAATTTGAGAATTACTTATATATACGAGGGAGATTGCCTTTAATAAAGCATGTTGATACTTAATAAAATAATACAGTAAGTCTATAATAATATCGTATGTAGACGACGGTCACCGCCATCTGTTGGTCACTAGAGCTACTAATTCTTGTACGGCTCTTATAAACATAATATATAATATGCTAACTGCATACACCTAAGTGCAACTTAGCATTTTGGAAGGAAAAAAAATGTATTTATTTTTATTTTTAAAAATAGCTTTAAGGTTTTCTTTTGATTATGGCCATCTTTAAACGTCATGACGTGACGTGTTAAAAATCATATAATCATATTATAATAGTCATAAGATTAAACACTAAAATTATTTATACATTGATCGTGTAATATTTTCGTTTATTGTTATCATTATATCGTTACCGACGGTTAAAATATGTATTGGTAAATGTGTGTTTAGATGTTTCACAGTTCCAAACATAGATTGCGCTGTAAGCCACCTACATCGCGCTATCGATGTGTCGAACGGTTTTTACATAAGATTCCCTGTTAACAGAGTTATTACGTTGACGTATCTTTAAGGAGCTTGTGCCGGACCAATTTCAAGTGATCGACGCAATATAATTATTGTTTATGTAGGTACACTGACAGCAAATTACTACTTGCTGTCTGTTAATTCTTACCTAATTTTTACTTACTAAATATATAATAGGTACCTAATTTTAAATAAGTAGATATAAAACTAATTTTCTCATAGACATATTTTTCATTTACAAAATGTCGGTCACCGATTAATAATCGGAATAAAATAGAACATACTGATTGCAAGTAGTGCAACGCACACAAATAAATAAAGTGGGATAGAAATAATATGGAGCAAAAATCTGACCGATTATCGGTCCTACAAAAAGTAGGTCTTATTTTTTTATGTACTTGTATAATATTGTATAATATAATATTTTTTTTTTCTCTTGTCTATGTCTTAAAGATCATATCCGTTTATTAAACATATTAAACATCCATTTTGTACCGTCCACCATATTGGATTCAAAATGGCGGCATTTATATTTTAATAATTTTTTTGTTGGTTTTGTAGCAATAACAGCTTACATAAATAATATCAGCTTACTAGGACGTCAGGAAGTACCTTATGAATTTTGATGATCTATAAATGAGTCAGTGACGAAATCTGGGGTTTTTAGACATTGATAAAATCTAAAGTATAATAGCTACAACATTGAAACTTTGTATGTTTCATGTTTTTACTGGTGTCATTACATGTTGAAATTTTCAACTATGTAGCATCATCCAAAGCAAAGTTATGAGAGTTCAAAAAAACGACGAAACCTTTCGAGAAAAGGTAGGTAGTGCCCTTGCGCTTCGCTTGGCTCGTCTTGACGGGGGCACTCCCGTGCCCCCAGATCAGCAGTTTAATTGAACGACTAGCGCGTTTATGAAATGACGACATTTAATCGAATCACTAAATGACAACTTATCAAGTTGTTTAATGTAATGAATGGGATAATATAGCATACTTTGTAATGTTTGGTATTGGTAGGTCTGACCATAAGTTCGCAACTTAAAAGGTCCTCAAAAATGAGGACATGACATGTCACACCAAATGAAAATGAAAATATCAACTACAATTTTATAGGTACTATCTGTGTGAGCTGTTTATTTTTTTTATTTTTTTTATCATATTTGTTTTGATGAAATACAGTATCCTGTGATGAATAGCATAGAGAAGTTGTAGCATACCTAATTCTTTGTAATTCTCTTGACAAAGCCGAGTTGACTAGCATAGTAACACAGTATTATAATATAATATATATTAAATTATTAATCACTTCATGCACATTTGCTTTATTTTTGCTATGACACTAGCGCCGAAAACAATTTAGTAGCTGCTATGCGATTCCCACATCTTCCTGCACTACGCAGCGTAGCGCGTAATGCGTGTTCTAGCGTTGCTTGTAAGTCACAATAATAACACACAATTTTTATTTAGTCTTTTCCAATTTTTATTACTTTTTAATAAGTTTTTACAAAAACATGACCAGTTTCGATTAAATCATCATCAGATGTGTGGTGTATCTTTATACACACTGTATTTTTACCTTGATAATATATTTAATAGTTTCAACCCGAGTAAGCTTCAGGTAGCTTCAGTATTTATTGAGCCCCTCTAACTCATTATGACCTTAGGTCCCAACCTAAATACGCTAAGTTAGGTTACATAGATGATCCTAAACTAAACGAAAAAAAAACTAAACAAATCATTTTTTAACTCAAAAGACGGGAAATTATATATTATTTGTATTCGTCATTCGTCAAAAAATATAAAAGAAATTATGTTTTTTTATTCTATTTGACACTGGCAATAATAAAAAAAACTGTCAGTGTCAGAATTCTGAAATCTAAATATGTCAATGTCAAGAATCAAGATTTGCGGCTCCATGTGGTCAGTGCAGACTGCAGAATTCAGAGTGTTTTAACTATTATATTAATTAATAATTATTGTAACAACGTAAAATAAAATATAAAACAAGCTTTACATCTAACTATAGCTATTATACTCGAAATAATTTTATGGTCGTCTTATAATGGTCAGTATAGTGAAACTCTGCAACACAGCTTTTACACCGATAAAAATACTTTCAATGAAGCAATTTAAAGATTGCCTAAACTCAACAAACAACACGTTTTTAACATTTTGCATCGTAGTAAAAAAACTAAAAAGTATTTGAGTTTGTTTCTCGCTTGTTCATCCGCTATTGCCCAGTTAACTCTTAACAATTATCTTTCAGAGTTTTCTTAATATAGGCTGAGGTCTGATGAATACCTTGGTTTTAGTCAAAATAGCCTACAATGGATGCTTATGATATTTTTAAGAAGCTCACTAAAGGCTTGACTTTTAAGCACAAGGCCTTAGGAGGGAAAAATAATGTAAGTATAATTTTAAAATGTTAATCTACATTGTAGATTTCTTTATGTATCTAATAAATTTGAAGATGATCACAGACTTGTGACACAAAGCAGTCCCTGAATAGCCCATAATATGCAACTTCTATAAATGTATGTAACCTAGGACACCTAGCTGCACCACAGTTGCATGAAACGGGATGGTCAAACTCCCCAGTATGTGCATTGCTTATGTGTGACAAGATCTGCATTCACCTTTGCTCTACTAACAGTTCAAATATTAATTTGAAGTTAAATTGTATGTTGGAACTGTGCCTAAATTTTAAATTATCAGGTACAAAACACCAAGACTCTGCTAAAAGACTCTGAAATTAAGAAAGAACCAAAAGACATAAAAGAAGAAACTAGCAATCAAGATTTTGAAGATGATTATTCTGATGATGACCATTCAGATAGAGAAGAATTTGATAATAATGTAGATAAGAAATCGGAAAGTGAAAGTGATGATGAAATGGAAATTATCAAAGGTGTTCCTGCAAAAAAAATTAAAGAGAAAAAGAAAACAAGTAAATTAACACCGGAGGAACTGCAGAAAAAGTTAGAAGTGGAGGAGGTAAGCAATTGTTTGATTAATAATAGAATCTAGGCCAAAGCTTTAAGCCTGTCAATTTTAGACTTTAATACATGCATAGGTGTCTATTAGTTCTAAGCTGACTTTATTAATTAACTATCTGTGCCCGTGACTTCTTTCCCATGGTTTTTGAGTGACTTGAAAAGTTTATACAGCACAGGCAACGAAAGTCCATAGTCCAAGAAATGTGAATAATTTTTCCCGTTTTTGCAACATTTCCCACTGAGGCTTCTCTCCTATTGGTTGCAGGGTAATGTTATATAGCCTAAAGCCTTCCTCTATAAATGGACTATCCAACAAAAAAAGAAGTTTTCAAATCAAACCAGTAGTTCCTGAGATTAGCTTGTTTAAACAAACAAACAAACAAACTCTTCCACTTTATAATATTAGTATAGATAAAAAAAAAATATTTTCATTTGGCTCAATCATACTTGGTATGAATAATATTTTATTTGTTATGTAATCATCATCAGCTTTCAGATAATAAGAATATCCGCAGAAACTTTGCTGCCCATTTCCGGAAATATATTCCCTCTGTAGCCTTTTAGGACACCATGATTTGATAGGGAGCTGCTATTCATTCTCTGGACACCCACAGATAAGATTTCGAAATTTCAATATTCTTAAATATTTACAGCAAAACCGTTACCGTAATGAACATGGTATCAAAGCGGTTGGTCGCCACATCCCTCCTGCCTTGCATGAGTTCAGTGACCTGCAAGCCAAGTACAGTGTGCCCCAGGGGTTGGTGGACACCGTGATGGAGTGTGGGTACACTGAGCCTACACCCATACAAAGACAGGCCTTGCCTTGCTTGTTGGAGGTAATTTTATTAACTAATTATACAAAGCGTTTATTTATTAATGATAACTTCTTATGGGAGGGTAAACTGCTTTGTAACATAACAGGTTATGACGCCATTGTGTCTTTTCTTTCCCTCATACATATGGCAGAGAGGATGAAAGAGACAAGATGCCACAATTACTCTAAGTTACCCATCCATAAAACAAAAACAATAGTCGCATATTGCATACATTGCATGCAGATAGTGTGTAAACTATTGTAACAACCATGTAACCGATTTACGGAAATAAAGTATTGAATTGAATCTCATCAACTTAATATGGTTGAATTTAATATTTTTGTTTTGCGTTAGTGAACTGAACTTGATAAATTGAAGAAATGTGTATTAAATTAAATAAATTATGTAGTAACGCATTTGTAACTTAATTTTCAGGGACGTCAAATAGTAGCGTGCGCTCCGACCGGGTCCGGTAAAACCGCGGCGTTCCTTCTGCCGCTGTTCCACTTACTCGGCGCTCAACAGGGCGGGCCCAGAGCACTTATCCTTTGTCCCACGCGCGAGCTCGCTCACCAGATATACAGGGAAGCGTTGAGGTTGTCAGCGTTCACTCAGCTGCGGTGTACGGTCATCAAAAGTGTTAAGGCGAGCAAGGTTAAGGAGAGGGAGGCTACTATTAGAAAGAGTGGTGAGCTTTTTTCTATTTCTTTTACTAGCTTTAACTTACTATGAAAATGTTTACTGACATAATATGTTGCACTTTTATTCTGTCCAATGACTTTTCCAACATATAAGGGAAATACACATTGAATATAAAATTAGTTGAGTAAATAATATATATGATAGTAGGACATGGTAGCAAAAATGTTAAATACATGGAATTTTAATAATTATTTTTATGTTAAACGTGTTGTATGTACTATTTGTTTATCTAAAGTAATTAATAAGTTATTAAATGTTTACTTTTAATATATGAAAAAACTGTGTATGAAAAAGATTTATTCATTAATTATTATTAAAATCATACAGGACTCTGCTACACCCAAACTGTTTTTCACAGTAAATTTTATGTGTGAAATATGTATTGGTCATTGAACTAGTATGTTGAATAGAACATTAATATTTCAGATATAGTAATAAGCACACCCAACAGATTGTGTTATCTTCTCAACCAGGACATTGTAGGCATCAGCTTGGACAAGTAAGTTTCTGTGAACATAGTAATTATTATAAATGAAAAAATAAAAAACGTTTTATTTCCGAATGAAACTGAAACCAGCTATTTTCGGACAGTCAACAAAAAAAGCTAATATATTTAATTGTTATATTTCACTATTCAAAATTAAATTTAGTGGCTTGTTTCGGGACTAGGCAATAGGCATCATATAGATAGGATGTCCAGAAAATATTTTTGAGAAATTTATTCAGTGTGCTTAGAGTGAATTCTTGTCACTAATCACTGTGTGAAGTAAACAATGCATCGGAACAACGCTCCTAAACCATGGTAAAATACAAAAAAATGCAATTAGTGTACTGAATAAAATACTTTATTTGATTATTAAAATTCTCTTTCAAATACCGCTTATCATGCTGAATATTTATTCAGCATTAATAAAATTGAAAAAAAAAATTAAGTCAGAGATAAACTTTGTAAGGTTAAAGGTGAGTATAAAACGTTATAATTTTAATAATTTTATTGCAGAGTGCAATGGCTGGTCATAGATGAAGCGGATAAGATGTTTGAAGGCTCCACTGAGGAGGTGGACACTTTCCGGCAGCAGCTGGACGTGATAATGGCTAATCTACCAGCCAGACTGAATGGGAAATCTGACCAATCGGCTAAAGACCACTCGGCTAAGGACCAAGCTAAGCTCGTGACGAGACTGGCTATGTTCAGCGCGACCCACACGCCTGCCATCGCCAAATGGGCCCGCCACAACATGCGTGGTCTCATCAATATCACTGTTGGACACAGGTTAGTTTCATTGTTTGTTTACAAGGTGAATCAAAAAAGGGGAACGGTGGACGATGTCGAAAACAAATCGAGAAATGCTGAAAGAAGTGCGATAAATACTACTACTAAAACTGAATCATTAGATATTTAATAAATCAATTTCCCTAGCCTGGAATCGAACCTAAGGAACCAAATATAAGATATGATTTATTCTAAATCGACTGATTTAGAAAAAATCATATCTATTATTGTTACTTCTTTGGATAGTATTACCGATAAAGATCAAATACTGAAAAACAATGACATACCGTAAATTAGAGGAAAGTCCTCTGTTTCAACGAAAACCTTTTATTTCGACTCTTTTTTCGACTTGGGATATCTGGTGGAGTGCTATTGTTTATTGCTAAAACGCGGGCATCTAAACAGCAGTCAATAGTCAAACCACAGAACCACTGATGCGCTTATAAGATTATACTATATACGAGTATATACAAAAGCATTATATCTACACTAATATTATAAAGAGGAAAGATTTGTATTTTTGTATGTAACGACTTAAGTCAAAAAGTACCGATTTTATTTTTTTTTTTTCATTAGAAAGCTACATTATCACTGAGTAACATAGGCTATATAAAAATCAATTGCTGTTCGTTAAAACTCGAGATCATCTGAACTGATTCGGCTTTTATTGGTCTTGAAATATTCGTGAAAGTCCCGGGAAGGTTTACACGGTTTCCATGCTCAACAAAGTGGGCACGGGTCAGCTAGTTAGATTATATTTATGTACTATGTGACAGACAATAATGATTAATATTTTTCAGGAACGCCGCGTCTACTCTGGTAGAACAAGAGCTACTGTTCTGCGGCAACGAGAGCGGCAAGTTGGTGGCTTTCAGGCAGCTGGTGCAGAAGGGACTCAAGCCGCCTGTGCTCGGTAACACTTATTCACACACCTTATGCCTACTACCTACAACTTGTGCCTAATACCTACAACTTGTACATACTACTTACAACTTGTACCTACTACCTACAACTTATACCTACTACCTACAAGTTATACTTACTACCTACAAGTTATACCTACAACCTATATAGGCATAGGTTGTAGGTAGTAGTCTACTAAGATCTTCGCTGCCTATTTCCGGATGTATACTGCCTCTATCGCCTTTTACGACAACCATGGGAAAGATGGTTGATGCGGAGGTGATGTTAATAGCACCCCACGGACAATGAATGTGGTACATTGTAATTCAGGTTTTGTCTGTTTGTGTGTCGCAGTGTTCGTCCAGAGCAAGGAGCGCGCCAAGGAGCTGTTCAAGGAGCTGATATACGACGGCATCAACGTCGACGTCATACACGCCGACCGCACGCAGGCGCAGGTACAACATATCTGATGATTATGACTGTGGACTAGGACTGATGGGCACTTGATGCGTTTGATGCATATGTCGCAGTCATCTAATTGAATCAGCAGTTTAATTGCACGACTAGTGCGTTTATGAAATTACTTTTTCTTATTTTTTTGTCGCAAAAATAACGTAAAAGCAAAAAATATATTTTGTAAAAATTTTTGTAGAAAAAAATTAACTTTCTTGAATGAGAAAGGTAATAGAATCATATCCCAAAGTTATAGTGACTGTTCTTTCACACTGTATAGATTAATTATTCCAGCGCGACAACGTGGTGCGCAGTTTCCGCGTGGGCCGCATCTGGGTGCTGATCTGCACGGAGCTGATGGGGCGCGGCATGGACTTCCGCGGCGTCAACCTGGTCGTCAACTACGACTTCCCGCCCTCCGCCATCGCGTACATACACAGGTGAGAGGGAGAGTGAACAGATAGAATACGGATTATGCGAGCTTACCTGTGTAATGTGTATGCATGCAAGCGTACATGTATATTCGTTTGAGCGTATGCGGACTTGTGCATGCATTTGAGCGTACATGTTTATTCGTGCGAGCGTACGTGTGTATGCGTGCGAGCGTACGTGTACGAGCGTACGTGAGTGCGTGCGAGCGTACGTGAATGCGTGCGAGCGTATGTGAGTGCGTGCGATTGTACGTGAGAGTGTGCGAGCGTACGTGAGTGCGTGATAGTGTACGTGAGTGCGTGCGATTGTACGTGAAAGTGTACGTGTGTATGTGTACGAGCGTACGTGTGTGCGTGTGAAAGTACGTGACTGCGTGCGAGCGTACGTGAATGCGTGCGAGCGTATGTAAGTGCGTGCGATTGTACATGAGAGTGTGCGAGTGTACGTGAATGCGTGCGAGTGTACAGTCGGCTGCACTAACATGGATACATCTACAAATTTGCAAAAATATGTCTACGTTTAATTTTCAAAAATATCGTCACCTTATTGCATTCAAAGCGATGTAACCAGCAAAGTGTTTCAAAATGATGAATACATTATTTTCATAATGAAGTAAACAGCAGTATTTCAGTGAATAGTACACACACTTAAATTCATAATTATGAACACGCGACAAATTTCAGTAGCATGTAAACATTGTTTATTTCATTATAATGTAAACGTTAATTTTGTGTTTCAGAAAAGGCTGGTCAAAATTTAATTACATTGCAATATACACAATAATGAATTCTATAAATAATAGAGGTGATATGTTGACGGGTATTATTATTGACGGTTATTTAAAAATCACACATACATTAGAATATCAATTATATTCTTTAGTGTAATAGGTATAACTCTGATACACGCGAACGTATATATTTCAAAGACTACTTTCATCGGTTTTTATAGTCTACCCTCAAACTATAATATGATCAAAACTAAACAATGTTAATATCGTTCTGTATTAGTAATATTGTAAATATAAATAATATAGACTAACACGGGCATCATGAAAAACATCCCATATTTTAAAATAATAAAAATTGTAGTTTTAAATGACTCCATTTGGATTACCTAAGCTTAACAACAAGAAACAAACCAAAAAAAAAAATAATTACTGAATAATGAATATTGAGAAGTGCAAACGATAACTGTAAATTAACTATGTTGTACAAACTCGTGACTAAATATTTCTGGTTTCGTTATCATCATATTATGTATAGTTTGAGGGTAGAAGTAAAAACCTGATAAAAACAGTCTCTGAAATGTTTCTTTGAAAAAATTGTATTATGTTCGCGTAAAATTTCTGATCTACTGCAATAAATTGGATAATTCTTGTCTTTTCTTGTTTTTTTTTAGTCAGAAAAGCAAAATTATTTTTTTAACTAGCCCCTGAATAGTCAAAAAGTGAATGAACTGAAGACGAATTATTGCGATCTCGTCAGCTAATTGAATAAAAAAAAAAAGTATATCAAAATCGGTCCATCCATTTAGTAGTTACGATGCCACAAGCAAACAGACAAATATACATAAATAAACGTCAAACTTATATCATAGTGTAAGTTTAGTTTGCAGACACGCAAGCTAACATTTTGTGTGATAAACAAAATTAATATAATATTAAAATATCATAGATATAGTTTGAGGGTAGAAGTAAAAACCTAACAAAAATAGTTTCTGAAATATATGTTTAGGTAAAATATCTGATCGACTGTAATAAATTTCATTCTTTTTGTGTTTTTTCTAGTCATAAAAGTAAAACTATTTTTAAGTAACACTCGAATTGTTTAGCAGTAAGCAAATTTATTTTGTTGAATAATAGCTTTAATGTTTTAACATGACCACGTCAGCTTTCAAACAAAAAAAACTACATCAAAATCGGTTCATCCGTTTGGGAGCTACGATGACAGACATACAGACAGACTCGAAAAATCACTCTGTTTTTGTTGGAGGTACAAAAAGGGATTTTTTACTAATTCAATAGTGCAAATTTCATGTTTCTACCATTTGTAGTTACGGCTGTGCGAAAAGAAAAAGAAAAAATGAATGTATACATCTTATTGGAACATACCCCGAGTACATTTTTGTGGCATTTAAAACATATTTGCAGAAAAGTGAAAAATGCTAAAATTTTATAAGTGTATCCATATTATTGATACAATTAATGTTTACATTGTAATGAAGTAAACAATGTTTACATATTATTGAAATTTGTTGCGTATTCATAATTATGAATTTAAGTGTGTATACTATTCACTGAAATACTGCTGTTTACTTCATTATGAAAATAATGTATTCATAATTTTGCAACACTTTGCTGGTTACATCGCATTGAATGCAATAAGATGACGATATTTTTGGAAAACTAACGTAGACATATTTTTGCAAATTTGTAGATGTATCCATGTTAGTGCAGCCGACTGTACGTGAGTGCGTGCGATTGTACGTGAGAGTGTGCGAGCGTACGTGTGTATGCGTTTTTTGTGTTGTTACGTACGTACTGCTATGGCACGAAACTTAAACAATGAGAGCAAAACTCTACGATGCTATCAAATACGTCACACATTTAACATCATCTCTATGTGTAAGTCCATAAAAATTGTGAACAGACTTTAAAATTGTAACATAGTAGTAACTGTATGGGTCTTCCTCCGATTTTAAATACAGCCAATAACGACATAATTAAAATGGTAATTTAATGTGCCCTCGTGTCTGTATTTCAGGATAGGTCGTGCAGGGCGCGCGGGGCAGGCGGGGAAGGCTGTGACGTTCTTCACACAGGATGACGTCGTCAACCTGAGGAGGTACGTCGTATAGTATAAACTTATGTATATTTTGTTTGCTAAGGCAATCTTAAAAACCATTATGTTACACATTCTAAATTAAAGTAAAATTAAATGAACATATTAGTTGATATTTTTTTTTTATGAAAACTTACGGCAACAACAAAATATAATAAATTAAACATAATAAAAAACAAAATGCCAATTATGATATGTTCGTATAATATTCATCTATATAATGTCCCCACTGCTGCGGCTCATACACGCCGACCGCACGCAGGCGCAGGTACAACATATCTGATGATTATGACTGTGGACTAGGACTGATGGGCACTTGATGCGTTTGATGCATATGTCGCAGTCATCTAATTGAATCAGCAGTTTAATTGCACGACTAGCGCGTTTATGAAATTACTTTTTCTTATTTTTCTGTCGCAAAAATAACGTAAAAGCAAAAAATATATTTTTTTAAATTTTTGTAGAAAAAAATTAACTTTCTTGAATGAGAAAAGTAATAGATTCATATCCCAAAGTTATAGTGACTGTTCTTTCATTTTATTTAATTTAAAGCCGTGTGGTGACGGCATTAGAATACAATTATCACCACCCCCGATACTATCCTAGGGGAGTCGTAAGAGGCGACTAAAAAGGAAACACACACACATCAACAGCTAGTGTGAGAGAAGGAAAACTCGAAACAAAACCCTGTACCAACCCGTCTAGCCAGCGTGGTACCAGTAGGCTTTTTAACCTACGATGTTTACGCACCAGAATACCAGGCCCCTAGTCCCCGGCGGCCCCGCTATTCCTGGCTACGGTAGCGGCCACGGTAACGGCGGGGCGGGGGGTGCTAAGAATCCCCGGAAGAGATCCGGCTACCAGAGGAATCCCAGAGGACAGATGCTGGCGGCCTTTATGGAGAAAGAAGGACTCTTCATGATGAATTCTTTCTTCCAAAAGCCGCCGCAGAGGAAATGGACCTGGTTGAGTCCCGACGGTGTAACTAGAAACGAGATTGACTTCATTATGAGCACCAAGCGGCAGATATTCAACGATGTCTCTGTGATCAACATGGTTAAGACCGGAAGTGATCACCGAATCGTCAGAGGCATGTTGAATATCAACGTCAAACTTGAGAGATCGCGTCTGATGAAGTCTACGCTCCGACCGTCGAATGTCCATATCCAAAACCCCGAGAGCTTTCAACTTGAACTGTCAAATCGCTTCCAATGACTAGACAGCTGCGCATCAGTGGACGATATAAATAGCAGGCTGGTAGAAACTGTTCATACGGTGGGGTCCAAATTTTTCAAGACCCACCGTACAAATAGACCTCAGAAACTATCCAACCAAACCCGGAACCTCATGGCTAGTCGACGTTCAATGACGCTCCAAACTTCGAGTGACGCTGAGTCATATAGGCAGCTCAATAGACACATTACGAAGTCCTTGCGACACGATATCCGTTCTTTTAATACCCAGCGTATTAAAGAGACAATAGAGCGGAACCAAGGCTCCAAAGTGTTTGCAAGAGACGTATCTATTGGGCAAAGCCAGTTGACAAAGCTGAAGACCGAAGATGGACGCGTAACGTCAAATAAGTCCTAGGTACTACGGGAGATAGAAAGGTTCTATGACAGCTGTATACCTCGATCTCAGCTGAACCTGCTAGTTTAGCTGCAGACCCAAGAGCCAGGCTAACACGACACTATACCGAAGACATCCCGGACATCAGCCTGTACGAGATTAGGGTAGCTCTCAAACAGCTTAAGAACAACAAGGCTCCGGGCGAGTATGGAATCACTACAGAGCTTCTGAAAGCGGGCGGCACGCCGGTACTAAAAGTCCTTCAGAAACTCTTCAATTCCTCCTTACTCGATGGGAAAACGCCAGAGGCATGGAACAGGGGTGTTGTGGTCCTGTTCTTCAAAAAAGGCGACAAAACTTTAAAAACCTTACTGAAGAACTATAGGCCCATAACACTGCTGAGCCATGTCTACAAGCTGTTTTCGAGAGTTATTACGATGCGTCTCGAACGCAGGCTGGATGACTTTCAGCCTACCGAACAAGCCGGTTTCCGAAAAGGCTATAGTACCATAGACCACATACATACGCTGCGGCAGATTATGCAGAAGACCGAAGAGTATAATCGGCCATTATGCTTGGCGTTTGTGGACTATGAGAAAGCCTTTGATTCCGTCGAAATATGGGCGGTCCTTAGATCTCTCCAGCGTTGCCGTATTGACTTTCGGTATATCGAAGTGTTGAAGTGTTTGTATAATAACGCCACCATGTCAGTCCGAGTACAGGAGCACTGCACGAAGGATATCCCTTTAAAGAGAGGAGTAAGACAGGGGGATATCATATCCCCGAAACTGTTTACCGCTGCTCTGGAGGATTCCTTCAAGCTCCTGGAATGGCAAGGACTTGGCATCAACATCAATGGCGAATACATCACTCACCTTTGATTTGCCGACGACATAGTAGTCATGACAGAATCGCTGGAAGATTTGGGGCGCATGCTCGGTGTCCTCAATAGAGTTTCTCAACAAGTGGGTCTTAAAATGAACATGGACAAAACAAAGATCATGCACAATGTCCATGTTGCATCCACCGCACTAACTGTTGGGAGCTCTACTCTTGAAGTTGTTGACGAATATATATACCTAGGGCAGGCTGTCCGATTAGGTAGGTCCAACTTTAAGAGAGAGGTCAGTAGACGGATCCAGCTCGGCTGGGCAGCGTTCGGTAAATTACGCAACGTCTTCTCGTCCAAAATACCTCAGTGCCTTAAGACAAAGGTATACAACCAATGTGTGTTACCAGTGATGACTTACGGTTCTGAGACGTGGTGCTTCACGAAGGATCTTTTCAAAAGGCTCAATGTCGCTCAGCGTGCTATGGAGAGGGCAATGCTCGGTATTTCTCTACGTGATCGAATCAGAAATGAGGAAATCCGTAGAAGAACTAAGGTTGCTGACATTGCCCGTAGGATCAGTCAGCTGAAGTGGCAATGGGCCGGCCACATAGCACGAAGATTGGACGGTCGATGGGGCAAAAAGATCCTAGAGTGGAGGCCACGTACTGGCAAGCGCAGTGTGGGACGGCCACCTACCAGATGGACCGACGATCTGGTGAAAACTGCCGGGTCACGTTGGATGCAGGTGGTAATGGACCGGTCGCACTGGAAATGTATTGGAGAGGCCTATGTCCAGCAGTGGACAGTAAAAGGCTGAAACGACGACTGCTGCGGCTCGGGTCTCTGTTTAACTAAGTGTGCATTTAGGTAATCATGCTAGTCTGCGTACATTAATATTAAATAATTTTCCACGTACAGTATAGCATCCGTGATGCAGCGCTCGGGCTGCGCGGTGCCGGAGTACATGCTGCGGCTGCGCCAGGACGCCAACAAGCGGAGGAGGCTGATGCAGCGCGCGCCCGCACGCGACAAGATCTCCACCCAGCTGGAGAAACCGGAGAAGTGAGTTACCCTTAGTAGCCCTCCAGAAATTACGTCAGATTTCATGTTATCGGAGGATTCGGATTCGTCATGTCTGTCCGTCCGTATGTCACAGAAACTTTTTTAATTCCTCCCCCGACAGCTGGTTATGTTTGTAACACTCCCTCCCGAGTGTGACGCCACATACTTTGTTTATTTTACATCTAGAAATTGTTGAATTCATACAGCAGTCATGTGATTAGTTTTATTCCGATTTAAGTCATTTTAAATTATGACCAGTGGCACCCTCTCTCGCCCTTGACATGTGACGTAGTTTATGGATTTGTCTTGCTTTTGTTTTCTGTAGTAAGTGATTAACACAATAACCGTGTTTTTGTAAATTTTACCTGACTACGCAAATTGATACTCGTGTTATTGTTACGTATCTGTTTCTCACTCATCAGTAGAGGTGATACGGTGAAACAAACATACATCTACCAAAATCATTACCTTTCGTTTTAGCTTCGCTGTCGGGTAAAGATTATGCAGCACTATATTTGAGGAAGACATTTTCTTCTTAAAATGTATTTTCCTATTGCGTTTTCAACGGTTAATAGCTGTATTTAACGGTTATTAACTTTATTTCCAGGAGAAAGCTGGATGACAAAAATGAAAAGGAATCCACAAAAGATACTGATAAAGTGAAGAATGGAAAGCGTAACAAACAGAGAAGGACTGACGGCGCGACAGCTGCACCGGAGAAGAAAATAACATACAAACCGAAAGAAAACAAGAAGACGAAGAAGTTAAACAAGAAAATTGCTAAAAAGAAACAAAAGAAAAAAATGTCTAAACCGAGTAAATAAAATATAGATAATTTTGTATTAAGTAGTTATTTTCATTTTACAATAATTAAAAACGTAAATACATGAAGGCGATATGTAGCACAATTCTGATTTCGAGAAAATTTATTTCAAACCGCCACTTGAACATTTTAGAATTTAGTAGTTTATACGACATATCACCTTCATTCATGTTTTCAATTATTAATGTAATCCATTTAAAGGTTTATAAGAGAAAAGCGCCATCTGTTTTCAATAAGAGTAATCACTCTCCTCTTATAAAATAAGTAGTGAAATAAAAACAATTTGATTGGAAATAAATTTAATTTCACTTAACATTTAAACATACAAAATATACAGTCTTTAATGCACATATATACAAAAATAGCAATCATTTACATTACTTAAAATATTCTTTTAAAATCGAGACATCTTAAAACTTGGTACTTGTTTAGTAAGAAAAATGTTTTAAACTAAATTATATTCAAAAGCTTATTAGTAACTGATTATCCTTTGATACTTTTGACAATAATCTAGTTTAAATTGTTCATAAAGTATACATCCCAGTACAATAGTGTTTAGGCACACAATTAAAGCCAAAATTTTCTACCTCCTTATTAATAAAAGTATTTAAACACGCTAGGTATAAAATGTTTTGTCTCTGTCTGTCAAGTGACTTTTCCAACGTATTAGACAAGAAGAAAGCATTGTAGAGCTTATACAGAGTGATTCATGGTTCATATAATAAGCCGAATATAGCGTGAAGAAAATGACGCGTAAAGCATTTTTTGTTTTAGCATCTCATATAAATTACTTTCTACTACGCGATAAATCTCCACTAAAGATTTCCATAAAAGTCACAAAACAGATGAGTTTCAATCCTGGACAGGTCTTAGATCAACGACCAATGCGTTCGTGTGTATAGACTAGGAGCCCGCGAGCCCCAGCATAGTGAGAATAATATAAGAGAATCAACCTGTACACAGTAAATATTTTTATTAGCAAGGAAGATAGTGCACAAGATATTAAAAAAAATATAATATTATATAGCCTCTTTGATTATTATCTAATACATACCCTGGTCGCAATCGACAGATAAAAAATATATAATGGCATTTTAGTATTTAATATAAAAGCTATACAAAAATATTGTTTGTACAAAAGCCCTCTTAACTTAATTAACCCAAACGATTATCTAACATTTAAGTAAGTATATGGCAACACTAAATTATACAATATTAATTAAATATCTAAATTCGTCTTCGAGCACTCGTTGTGTATGAGATTATATTTTCAAATCTACGAAAACTGGCATTTTCTTATTGAATGGCCATATTTTCTTTAAGGCTATCATTATTTTCAGAATATTGGTTTGGATTTCTTATTATATATAACTAGATGTTTTTCGTGAATCCATAGGCACAAAAAGTAGCCTACGTTTTTGCGTAAAAGAGCAACAAACGTCCATACATACTTAGAACCTTTCACAATTTCTATTTTCACAAATACTTATATATCGAAAATCCACCGACAAAAATTGTACACCAAAGCATTAAACTAAACGCAACGTTACAAGGAACGTGGTTTATTTCGCATTCGCCGTATTATCAACAAATATGTATATTAATTAGTTATTAGAACTTAAGGTTTATAATTTGCGTTTAATAATATCTATGGTCGCTTCACGCACGTCAATCTGGCCCCGTGCTGAGTATCCGAAAAACTTGTTACGTACAACGGAAATATGTTTAAAAATTTTATACTATACACTATTTTTACTAAATTTAATACACATCCATGACCTAGGAACATAGTTTTTTGTTTAAAGTGCATGCGCCATGTTTGGACCGGAAAGAACTTCGGTTGCGAAACGACGAAATGAAAGTCTATTTGCACAGCCCCTGGGGAAGGTCGCAGAGTCGCTGATGTCCAACAGCAACAGTGGCGGCAACGACAGCAACAGTCCTGCAGCTGCCTATTCGCACAGCCAGTCGCACGGCAGCCGCGGCATCTTGTTGGCGGGCCAGGGCAGGTACCCCGCCGTCTTGAACACCCAGTAGTCGTACGTGACCTTGACGATGAGGACCACCAGCACCAGCACCTCCAGCGCGATGACGTAGTAGATGTAGTCGGTCCAGTCCCGGGGGGAGTGGCAGACGTCGGCCTCCACCAGCTCCACCACGGGCCCCATGGCGGCGGTGCACTCCACGGAGCGGTAGTCCGGGATGTTCTTGAAGTACTCGTGCAGCCAGGGCTGGAACGTGCAAGAATATGTAAATATCTCGGAAACTGATTTCGCAGTCATCTGATTGACTCCGCTATTTAATTGAATGACTAGCGCGTTCATTGAATTTGTTGTCCTCAACCGTTTAATATTTTATTTTTAAACTTCAAAATTTCTGAATGCGTACTATTATAACGCACATTAAGCAAATTAATCAAAAAATATATCAACGCATTGCTATCCGTACGAGCTGTTTGACGTTATTATATAACCGCGCTAGTCATTCATTAAATAAGCAGATTCAGTCTGATGACTGCGACATAATATGTAATGCAATAACGGATGCAAAGGCCTACTCTCGATCACTTCAAACAAACCGGTTCATCCGTTTGCGAGCTACGATGTCACGGACAGACACATCAAACGACACCCATGTGTCAGGACTTTATTAAAAGAATAATCAAAGTATAGGGGTAACTCTAATCGGAAAAGCAAAATCTTCTGGTGGAGTGGAAGGTCTAGTGCCGGTCACGCGTGCAACTCACCTTCAGCAGCTTCTCCGTCTGGCAGTCGCAGTGTATCGGGTTGCCGGAGATCAGGAACGTGGGCCCCGACGCCACGAACCGGTTGGACAGCACGTACGTGGGAATCTGGAAACGGGTGATATGAACTTCAATAAACAAACTGCTTCAATAATAATATATACGCTTCAGACCAGGCCAAGCTGGATAATCGTATGAAAAGCGCCCATACAATTGATATTCAATGACGTTACTTTTGCGGACCTTACTAGACTTCCGTGGTCTAGTGGTTCTGAGCTTCGCTCTCAACCCAGTGTCGTTCGATGCCCGCGTTGGAACAACAAAAATGGTGTTTTCAAGTTTGGTTAGGACAATGCAGGTTGATCACCTGATTTTCTGACAAGAAAGATGATCCATGCGTCGGATGGCCATGTAAAAGGTGGGTCATGCACCTGTTCTCTCGCCTGTCGTATCGGTTTACCATCCCACTGGGTTATGAGAGTAAAAAGAAGAGAGAGTGTCTTTGTGAATTGCGCACACACTTGGGCACTATAAAATAACTCGTGCGTAGCTGGTCTGGTTTCAATGAAATCGGCTACCGACACCGAAATCGGTGAGGAGAGCTATTTTTATTTTATTATTTTTCGGAGCTATTAAATGTTCCTGCTCAATCTAGCCCAGCGGGCTTACTCCCGAGTCCCGACCCAATCGAGAACCGAATCCGTTCGATATCAGTGCTTTTTCGTACTTTATTTGGTGAGTTACTGTGGTTAGGAAGTACGCGGCATGATCGTATCTGAATAAAAATCAAATCTGTTTGATGAGTAAGGCCCCTGCGTCCGAAGAACCTGTATTATCACAACGTACAGCAAATTTTAAATCAAAATATTTACTTTAAGGTCATAGTAAATTATGTACTGCTCTATGTATTGTGCACACACTTAGGCACTATAGAAATGACTCCTGCGTAGCTGACATGGTTTCGACACCGACAATGGTGTGGAAGCTTACGATACGATGCTGGAGTGAGAATAGCTCCTCCCCATAACCATATTTCTCCGTAAAAGGCGATAGAGGGACTACATATCCGGAAATAGGCTGAGCAGCGTTTCCACTGACATTTATAAAACTGCGCTTGCCAAGCATATATACCTATAGCCCCCCCCCCCCCCCCCATAACATACTACGGGGAGTCTTCCGTAGCTATCCTCAAAATTCGGTATGAACATCACCCGGGTGATAGGGGGGGAGGTCTAACCCACCCCTTCTACACCCAGATAAACAACTAGCGGCTTAAAAGCCATTAGTGAGCACGCTTTAGAGAAAAAAAATAAGAGGGGTAGTTGTCTATGTCACTACGTGACGTCCACTAAATGGACAAGGGGAAGGGCAGTATTTAGCAAAACTAAATATTTGTATACCTTGACGAAGGTTGGTTTAATGTAATGAGGAAGTGTAGTGAAACTAATAATTAAGTTTAACACCTATCACATTGTATGTACCTGCATTTCACAAATAAATATTATTACATTCTATTGGTATACTGGACATATTTTGTCTCCTTTGTCCAGTAGTGGACATCATATCTGAGTCATAAAAGTAGAACAGTCTTGTGTATTACTGACCGACTTGAGCTTGTTGTGCATGAGGGAGAGCAGCATGAAGCTGTCCACGAACTTGGTGCCCTCCAGGCCGAGGATGGAGTCGATGTCGTTGTGGTCCGCCACCAGGTGCAGTAGCTGCTCGTAGCTGGGGTCGTCCGCCATTACCGACAGCGAGGTGATGTTGTTGTGGGACACGTTCAGCTTCACCTGGAAATCAATAGGAAACGTTAGAGTCCGACCGAAACTGGTTTTCCGGCGGAAACCGAAACCGAAACCGAATATTCGGCCGTGGCTTCTGTTTCCGTGTGAAACCGGACTTTCAGTCGGACACTATTTTTGTTATTCTTATCCAGCTGTTCCAGATTTCGTAGACGCTGACAGCAGCGCCGCCTACGCCCTAAGCCGTATGCTACAGTGCAATTCTCTAAGCGGCCGGTTGAGGCTGTGCTCGTCGCTGTGAGAGAGTCGTCTGTGATGTCCACCTCAGAAAGGGGAGAAGTACTTAGGGACAAATACAAAGAGATAAAATAACTTGTAGGGAATCAAGAATTGTGGACCTGAAGGGCCGCCCGAGACAGTAGGGTGCGCATTGATCCAATGATTTAATCCAAGATATCCTTCTGCGGCCTGGTCTCCGTCTACCTACTTTGCCTTGCATTATCTTTTTATAACATTTTAGTACCGTATTAGCGGGAAGGTTCGTCGGCAGCGCCGTGAGATGCCTCGCCGAGCAGTCGACTGCCACCAAGCTGATCGCGTCCCCAATCAGCTTGAGCCTATCTGCGACGCACGTGCAGTTGATGGCGTCGGGGCGTATGTCCCTGCAGCTGGCGTTCAACTCCTTCTGCACCCGCAGGTGGTCGATCTGGACTATTTGCACGTCCTCGAACCAGCCCTGCCGCAAGTCCAGCGCGCAGTTGGTCCGGTTGTAGTTGAGGAAGAGGTCCGCGCTGCTGTTGGAGGTCTCCATCGCGCGCTGGTAATCCTTGCAGGGCATGTAGCTGTTGCCTGGAATTGGGCGATATACTCATTTACTATATGACGACTTAGTTTTTGTGACATACTTTAATAATGATAGCTCACCGATTTCGGTGTCGGTAGCCGATTTCATTGAAACCAGGCCAGCTACGCAGTAGTTATTTTATAGTGCCCAAGTGTGTGCGCAATACACAAAGACACTCTTCCTTTTACTCTGATAACCCAGTGGGACGCTAAACCGACACGACTGGCGAGAGAACAGGCGCATGACCGACTTTTTACATGCCAAACCCTAGGGAAGACAGTTTAAATTTTACACACATATAATCCTCATATGACAAAATCATCTACAAAGAAAGGGTTCTTCCAAAATTCAACCCCAAAAGAATGAACTCTATATAACGAGTTTTGCAACCTGCATGGTGGTGTGGGGCTTTGCACGATCGTGTTAACATTAGTGCTTGTGTGGTGGTGGTGTGTTCACGTTTTTGCTTGCGAGTGTACGCATAAGTGGGAAGGTGGGAGGTGCATCAAACGCATGCCTATGCCTACACTCACTCATCTGCTTGCAGGTTGTGGTTATAATTTTATCGCGGGATATTGCTAGATAAATTCTATGCTATGGATTTCCGTGAAGTAACGCCTGATTCCATTATCTATTTAGAATGAACACTATTTTAGACGGGCGTAGCTATTCAACACACCTGAGAGATCAAATCGAATCTTCCTGTTACTCTGCAGCAGATACAGCGGGAACTCGGTCAGGTTGTTGGCAGACGCGTCCAACAGAGTGAGGTTGAAGAGATACGCGTAGGTCCTCTGCCCGGAGGACTGCAGCGTCGCACTGCTCAGGTTGTTATTGCTGATGTTGAGGCAGGCCAGCGAAGAGTGCTTCGGGAACTGGCCTGAAACGTGGATGCACTTTTAGCAATCTGATTGTCTGCAAATGAAGGTCATAACATTATCTACAACAAGGACATAAACACACCAGGGCCCCGATTCAAAGATGCCAAGTTCGAAAATAAAATGTATGGGATTTGACATAAGGTTCGCTGTAATGACAAGCGAATTCGTCATTTTATCTGTTGAATAAACATGTGACTTTGACATTTCTTTCATACAAAATCTGTCAAAGTTAAAGATTTATTCCTCAGGTAAAAGTTATCTGACGATTGAAAAATCGCCCCTTCGTGAAGCCTATTTCAAATCCCATACATTTTTTTTTTTCGACTTCGTAAGTAATAATAGCGTGGCATCTTGAATCGGGGCTCGGTACCCATAAATCTATACTAATGTTATATAGCAGAAGAGTTTGTTTGTTTAAACGCGCTAATCTCAGGAACTACTGGTTTGATTTTAATTCTTGTTTTGTTGGATAGTCCATTTATAGAGGAAGGCTTTAAGCTATATAACATTACGCTGCGACCAATAGGAGCGAAGCGTCAGTGAGAAATGTTGCAAAAACGGGGAAAATTAATTACATTTGGGGACTTTCATTGCGTGCGCTGCATAAACGGCTTAAGTCACTCAAAACCACGCGAACGAAGTCGCGAGAACAGCTAGTTACACATATAGTAATTCGAACTTTAAATTTTCAACATTGTAATTATTATACAGTTATACACAGCTTGCTAGGGTTTCAAATTTTAACATGGGTGAAATATAATAAGAACTGTACATACCATTTTCGGACTCATAATCCTCGGCTTGAGCATGGGACATACAAATTAGTTAGAATACTCATGATGAGGAATAAAAATCCACATAATATGTAAACAAGTCGTTGGAATTAGCTATGGCATGGCCTACCATCACATACAATCTATGTTTATTACAAAAAAAATGCAATAGATGTCACTACTATTAACGTTTGTAAATTATAAAATGTAAATATACCGAATTAAGTACACATTAAAATAAAGATAAGCATATTTTTAACCTAAACATCACATTAATATAAATTCAACTCCTTAATTAAGAAGAAGATACGAAACGAAATAAGTAATTAGTATTTTCCAATAGTGGCGCTAGATGGCGGTCTCCGGAATGTGCCTGGACTTCACCCTTTGCCAGTCGAATTGCCAGTATTAGGGTGATACCATTTTCTAGTACTAGGTCGTGTCTCTGTTATATATCTACTTTGTGTCTATGGTTTGGCTGCCAAGCGGCGGAACACAGACTACGTTCGTCAGTCGCGCTGGTCGCTCCTCTCCCTCGCACACACTTACCGACGATCTTGCCGATGTTGCCGTCGGTGAGCGCCATGGACATGAGCCGGCGGAAGACGGACTGCGACACGTCCAGCTCGTCTATGGTCGCGTTGAGCACGTGGAGGTTGGTTGTGTTCTGCGTCACTGGAACCGGAAATTTGTATCACAGCGGTGGGAAAACATTTGGTATAGTACGTCCGAGATAAATTTAACTTCAACCTAAACAAACCAAAAAGACCGAAATATTTACATATTCACTTATTGTGCACACTTATCAACACTTCCACCGGAATGTCAAAGGATTACACTTCATTATCCAATACTTTTTATAACAATTAAACAATAAGTAATATGTTTAAATATCAAATGAATATCTTTCACAAAAAAATACGCCATTTTGACACTGCTGATTGTAGAATATAAGCTTATAGTCTATGGATTCGTAGCAAACTACATATAATCATTGCATATATATATTGACCAATTGGCATCACTGATTAGTCAATGGTTGTGTCATAGACGGGTTTGTTTACGTTTAGGTTAAATTTAAGTATCTCAGACGTACTTACTATAGATTACTATACTAATAGAGTATTGATTTAGTCAATGCAGTAGCGTTAGTCTCGACAGCCGACACGCCTAGACGAACTGTCGACGTGAGACGAGTGAATCTGTCGGATAAAAAAAATTGATACTAGAGAGATCCTGTATCTTCATTCGATACTTATAAGAAATAGAAACACGATACAAATGCGTCGTATGATCATATATCAAAACTGTTTCCTGTATAGTGACTAGGTCATAACCCTAGAACATTCCTAGGGCTATAAATAAACACTACACAGGTACACTACAGCTACATACCAGTCATTACAGCACGATCATCAACATATTAATAAGCTTGCGTGGCCACTTTGTAGACTACCTTTGCAATCCGTAGCTTATACCGTATGAGAAACCTACCTACCTAATTTCTGGCGATGAAGTTACGAAGCTAGATGGGTTTAAGTTCAGCCAAATTCTTGAATTATTAAAAAGGATTTGGCGAAGTTTAAAAGGTATTGACAGGTTTATGTTTATGTAATGCTTAAGTACTAATAATTACGACTAACTGTAGGTTTAGCTCCGATTTCACTAAACTATAAACGCGGATAACGCTCAATCCGGATTCGATCTCTCATTCAACCGTATCTTAAGGGCGTGTTTCACCAAGCAATGTTGAAGTTAATCCTTCGTTAAATATCATGTTGTTCCTCTCGTAATTCTTATCAATGAATGAGAAGGCATGGCAATTTAACAAGCCGTTATCACTAACATGCGTTGGTGAAATCGGACTTAGGCCGTGTTTCACAAAGCAATGTTAAAATTAACGCTATGATAAAATACATCTCGTTCGTTGACAGGAAATACGAGAGGGATACATGATATTTAACATGGCGTTAACTTTAACATTGCTTGGTGAAACACGCCCTAAGTCCCGATTTCAACAACGCTTGTTAGTGTTAACAGCTTGTTATAATACCATGCCTTCTCATTCATTGACAGGAAATACAAGAGAGATAACAATATGATATTTAATGTAGGATTAACTTTAACACGTGTTGGCAAAATTGGTTCTTTAGCTTACATTGAATTAACACGTTTAGTGAGAATGGAGCCTAGTTGCAATATTAACAATACCTGCGTTAATTGTGTATAAGTCATGCTTATTCTTTCATTAATACGAAGAGAGAGATATTTATCAATCAAAATCAAAATCAAAACATTTTATTCAGAATAAATTTTTACAAAATATTTTCTGAACGTCGAGACTATTTGATGCCTACCACCGGTTCGGGAACTAGCCCAGCGAGAAGAACCGGCGTAAGAAACTCGCATGGGGCCATCTTTTACCAAAAAGATGGAAAATTGCTCTTTTTTAAGATTTACAAATGTCAGAACTAAAACTAAATAACAAAAGTACAGTAATTTTATAGTATTTAAATATAGCCTTGCAGAGGGCTACCTTATTCCCAAGGTGTGCTGTCATTCATAAAATCATTTACTGTATAGTAAGCTTTTGCACACAAACGTTCTTTGGCTACTTTCTTAAACTTATTGTTAGAAAAATTTTGAACGTTTTCTGGGATCCTATTGTATAGGCGTATACATTGGCCCTTAAACGATTTTTTTACTTTACTAAGTCTAGTCACTGGTACATCAAGTTTATGCTTATTTCGAGTATTTCTATTATGGTTTTCACTTTTCTTCTTAAATAAGTGTAAATTTTTTTTAACATACATTAAATTTGAAAGGACGTACTGTGAAGGTACAGTTAAGATTCCTGTTTCCTTAAACTTTTCTCTAAGTGAGGTGTTAGGGGCCAGTTTGTAGATTGCCCGAACAGCTCGCTTCTGCAGCACAAATATATTATTTATATCTGCAGCGTTGCCCCATAGCAAAATGCCATAGGACATTATACTATGAAAGTAACTAAAATACACTAGACGTGCTGTACTTTCATCTGAATATTGTCTAATTTTACTAACTGCGTATGCTGCTGAACTGAGTCTGTCGGCCAGCCTAGCAATATGAGGGCCCCACTGAAGTTTTGAATCTAATGTTATACCTAAGAATACTGCTGTATCCACTAGTTCCATACGTTCATTATTTAATAGCACATTGGTTTCAAATTGCCTTTTATTTGGCAATGTGAATTTGACACATTTTGTTTTTTTATTATTTAGTAAAAGATTATTGACACTAAACCAATGTACTATCTTTGAGAGAGCATTATTTACTTCGTCGTGGCATGTATTTTGTCGTTTCATATTAAAAATAAGAGACGTATCATCAGCAAATAAT